>CM056729.1:94351581-94951379 GCA_029844215.1 Przewalskia tangutica | reverse complement strand
CGATCATTATTTATTGAAAACCGTAGTTTGGTTATCATACATGTCTCCCCGGGATGATAGACTACGCGATTTCATTTACAGATTTCTCGCCGTACATACTGCAATTGGCCAGATCGACTTTTCTGGCCGCTCACGCCGCGGCACGAGATACAATTCAAATACGATCCTAGCCTCGTGGTCAGCCAAATAAGCTGGGAAGCTCCGCCCGAGGCTTATCAATGATAGTCCTCGTCAGAGTAGGTGCTGCATCTGTGGCTCATGTGGCCCGCCCCGCCTATCATGGTCGTGATTGGCCTTGTGAGGTCTGCAGATCGCTGGAAGAGTTGCAAGAAAGGGGATGTAGTTGTTCAAATTGTTATATATTATGAAGTAACCGCTTTTTGGGTTAGCCTGCTTCTTCTTATTTCACATCTTTATTGCATTGGTTTAAGTATGTTATTGTTTTATGTTTGGCCCGATGATTACTACGATGTTGTATCATTCTGAAGATTGCCGAGGTAAGGCAGCGATCACGGGCAGTGTTCGGTCGTGACATTCATTTCTCCGAGGCTTTGTCTTTTAGTACGATTCATGAGGTTGTAGACTTTTGTACATTCTGTGGTATATGGGCGTGGGCCTGTCTCGCCATAATGCTTGTTATTGCTATAATCTAGGTCTGTAGTCGCTTTGAAAAATGTGTTTGAGGCACGTAAGAATAAGTTGTAACTATTCACTGTCCTTTGGTATTTATATACACGCCGAAAGGCAACCTTTTCTTGGATAATCGTTTTCTTATTCTACCTTTATTTCATGTTTGCAAGTTTATATCTCGGCTAGTTACTCACGATGTATGTCTACTTGGTTGCTCGGGTAAGGCACGATGTGACAGCGAGAACGAATGCGACAAAAGTGGTATCAAGCCAGCGTAGTCTCTGGAAAGTTGTCTAAGGTGACCAGTATCTAGTAGAGTCTTGATTATCGGTGTGGCCCATTGCACCACATCTATAATCAGAGGTCACAGGATATTTGAGGATTGGTTTCCGTGTTCCGCTCTGAGATCGCGCTCTTAGAGCGTTATTTGTAAGTCGGACTCCTCTTTCGACGTATTCTTTTTATTCCGCTTATGCCTCCACGCAAGAAGCGGCCGGGCGGAAGAAGCGAAGCGGCCAGGCGCTTTACAAAAGAGCCAGGTCACGAGGCCTGTGCCCAGCCTTTACCCGAGGTGATACTCCTGCATTTAGCGACGAGTTCCACTTACGCGCGTAGAAGCCCAACAGAGTTTAAGCGCAGCAAGGTGGCATCGAGACCAAGACCGGCTTTGAGCCTCCGATTACACATGACTGCGAGCGGAGAGACGGAGTTAGCTGCGCCGAGATGGCCCGGGCTTTGTGCTGTGGTCGTGGCGGGAGCTGCGACGGCGATAGGCCATTTTGACGCGCTAGCGTTCAGATTCCAGTAGCACCCGTGGTTCACCCCGGTCGGATAGTTTGAGACTACTGGGACTTCCGCGAGATTCAGCGACCACCGCGAGTTCTATGGTCGAAGCTTTGAGGATGATCCGCGAGGAGTTCATCCAATAAAGCGATAAATGGATCGTGAGTGATCATAGGCTTGGAGACCCGGCAGGGCCCGTCGACTGCGCTTCACCCCCGAGCACCCCCAGTGATACAACATCCAGTAGCACCAGTAGACATAAAACCACAGGCCATGAAATAATGCAAAGGAAACACGTATTCACAGAAGAAAAAGATTGCCTTTTCGCATATATATATAAATAACAACTCTTTCAAAATGGTAAACGATTTAATCCTTTTACAAACTCGCCTACAAATAAAGTTACTTGGCATCTTCTAGAGACCTCCCGAATGATATGATAACAACGACGGACAGGGGCGAGGCCACGTCATAAATTTCTGAATGTAAGTTCTGTACAACAACAGTGGACTATACTAAGATAAGCGCTTCCCAGCTTGGAGCTTTCCCAAACAAACCCAATCGGTAGACCCTAAGGCGAGTGATCAACAATCGGTGTACGCTTTACCGCGGCATGCAATCGCGCCTGGCCCCGAAGGTCGCGTCGAAAATTTGGCCAGTGCAGGAGTATGTGAAAGCTGAAATAAATACGTAAATGAAATCATAGTAGTCCTATATAAAGCGGGGAGACATGTATTTATAAGCCAAACTAAGTTCCTTAATAAATAAGGGCGGTCATGTCAAGTCGGACTCACACCCTCAAAGTTATCGCTCGATTATAACTATGGGTCTCACGCCCACAACATCAATCATGCCCGTGGAATACCTTTCGCCATGCGGTTTATGATATAAAGCACCAGAATACACATGAACACCGTGTCCCACTGTGTCCTAATAAATGGCGATCAGGTAGCACGTAAGGCATAACAGACTACTAACACCCACGATTAACAAGGTCATAAAAAGCGTATCATGATATCTCGCCTGTACTATCGCTATTTATCAACGCGGTCACTTTCGCGTAGTATCAAATGTGCGCTGCCTAGCCCTGGGAACTCTCCGCAGCCTCCGCATAGGCCAATCTCAGGCCCGCATGCAGGTATAACCCGCGTCGGTAGCTTACTCCGGCATCCGCCTTGTGGACTCGCGATCCGCAGTCTTCGCGTGAGACCGCATGACCATAAAGGCCGATACTAACCGGAACTCGTAGCTCGCGATGTGCCCCCGACCCGCAGGAGGTATTTCGAATCGCGGTCCTGCATCACTGAGTCTACCCGCCAGACGGGGCCTTAACCTCCTAAACAAGTCAAGGTGAGTGGTACAATACCAACATATTCCATTCGGGATAAATGAAACAATTTAAGCGCTGATAGAAACCCACACAAAACATCGGCAAGATACTAACACACGTAGTATCCTAGCATATTTATAACAAATCAATTTATACCCGTATTTCCGAGTATATACGTAAGTGAATACGTGACGAAAGTCTTGCCTTTAAAGATAAGCCTCGGACGTTTTATTTTGTACACAACTCACTACAAAGAATGCGTCGACGTAAACGTTTCCCAAATACTGCGAGAGTAAATTCCTATTATGCCATTTCTTATTTTTATGGATTTTTCCGAGAGACGAAACATTTTGGACTAACGGAGGGCAACACTGGCACCTCCCATTGATGATGAGATCGTCCATGGACGAAATGGAGAGCCAAGGCACGTTTTTGTGCGCCTGTGCACAAGTCGAGGAGTTAGTAGGATATTTGTGTTTAGTTAATCCTCACCTACACTTGCCTTGCACTTGTCTTCATCTTGGCCATTGGTTGGCCAAGGCTCGACTATAAATCACCCCCAGACTGAAGAGTTCTTCATCCACAAATCTTCCAAGTCTTGAAAAATCCTCTCCTCTCCCTTGTAGTCTTCTCGTCCAAAAACACCTCCCCTCCTCAGTGAAGGCCCTTGGCCGAATACCCCCTCTCTAGCCTAGTGGTTTGGCGAGGCCCCCAGCCTAGCCAAAAATCTACCCCACTCCTCTGGTAGAAAAGTTACCTTCTCGTATCGTTATAATGCCCAAAATACTTCTAGCCATATACCTTAGTACTTAGTAGAAGTTGTGAAGAACTTAGGGTTCTTGGAGCATACAACTTAGAGCAAAACCCTTGCTTTCGGCGACTTTTCTAGGATATTATTGGGCTTCACCGAGGTAACTAATCCTAACCTCTTTGAATTAGAAAATATATACCGTTGTAGTATAAGGATAAGTATAAATACTTAGAAGTATATCATGAATAGAATTGAACTGCTATCACGAAGGAGGTTTTAAAGAAGAATAATTGAATCAGACTTACATAGGAATTGTTTCACGGTAGACTTATATAGCTCACAGGGTAGTGAAGTGCTGCGCGACGTTCCGTAAATTGTGAACCCTCTGCATTTAGAATGACCTTGAGTAGTCTTTGATAGATATACAGTGACTATTATAAATGACTTCTCTGCTTGCGACATATTCAACTCGCGGTGGTTTTCATTTGAGAAGGTATGTGATTCTTCCTAAAGCATGATATTTTACAATATATATATAGTGCGGTTTAGAGGCATACATGTGTTAAGCCCTAATAATAACTACGGCAATGTCTTTGGATTTAAGCTGAATAACACTTACGGCAATGCCTCACTGGCTTAAGCCCCGAATAATAAAAGATCTGAAAGCATTTCAAAAGAATATCGAATCTTTTTAAAGAGAACTAATTGGTTTTTAAATGGGAAGCAAGAGTTATACTAGCTTTATGGGAAGTTAAGTATAACCACTTAAGATTGATAAAAGAAACAAGTTTGTCTATGTGGTTTATAACAGACTTATATTGTGAAAAAGAATAATAAGATGGTTTGATAAGTAGACATGATATGACGCATGTGTGTTAAGTATCTTTATACTTGTATAGGTAGTATCCTTGTGCTTATGTTGTTTAAAGATAAGTTGTTATGTTAGTATACTATCACTCACCTCTTGAGAGATGATACCGGGTTAATTGCCTCCGACGCGAGGTAGACTTCAAGGCTTGCAGGACCGTGATTCGAGAATACCTCCACGCGGGTCCGGGGCCTACGCGAGCTACGAGAGTTCGGGTTAGTATGCGGGTTATGCCTCACGCAGTGCAGTGGCCATGCGGACGAGTCCAGGTGCGATTACGCAGGGAGTAGCTACGCCGACGCGGGGTTATACCACGGCCTATACGTGAGTGGCCTATGCGGACTCGGGAGTCGAGGGATTGCTTCGCGAGAATGATGATGGGGTGAGTGGCCTGCTTACGATCATTCGGCAATGAACAAGACTCATTCACGATTACCTATTTGCTCTTGTTTGTGATGTGGCACTATTCGCATGGTTTCCTTGGTTATTTACATATTTGTAAACGTTTTAAAAATGATATGTTTTCATTTAAGTACTTTACGGCTGCATACTTAGTACTGTTATCGACCTCCTTCTGAGGCTGCGTTCATGCCGCAGGCGGGTAAGCAGTGCTGTGAATCCATCCTTAGGATCTCTACGTTGGTGTCGGAGCTCCGTCTCTTGAGGCTCTACTTTTGGTATGATCTCTGCAGTAGATAGTTTGTACAAGCCAGGTATGGCGGAGGCCACATTCCGCCATAGTTGTATATTTCTTAGAGGTCTCAGAGTCGTATTTATGCAGTGTCGGATGCTAATCGCTGAACTATGATTATATATATGCAGAAGGCGATGTTTTCTCACATAAACTGTGTCTTATTTTATAAATCGTTTCATGTCTTGTTTTATATTTCCGATTTCTGATGTATGACTACTGGTGCCCTTGAGCACGATCACGCAGGCCGAACGGGTCGTGACAAAAGTGGTATCGAGAGCGCTTAATCCTCTGGAAGTGTCTACGCATCGTATCTAGTAGTCTTGATTATCGGTGTCGTGCACCACACCAATAATCGCGAGGCTATAGGATATTTAGGATTGGTTTCATTCTTCTCATTCCGAGATCGTGCTTTAGAGGCACGGTTATAGGTTGACCTCTAACGATTCCTTTCCCGTAATCAGATTATGCCTCCACGTAAGGCAACCCGCCCGGTGGAGCAAGGCAGCGTGAGGAGTCGCTAGCAGACACCCGTGAGTCACGAGGGCTCGAGCCCGCCGATACGAGGCGGCGAGTTCCATGACGCCGCTCACAAAGACAGATCACAAGACCTACACCTCCCGCCCCACAAACTGGGGCGAGAGAGTTAGGGCAGCTGAGACGGCCCACTTTGGCAAAGTTGTGCCCGACACGAGAGATTGACGCGCGCCTGGGTTCAGCCTCCAGCTCGCACTCCGTGGTACACCCGAGAGCGAATAGTTTGAGGCTACGAGATTTCTTGAGTCAGAGCCCGCCGGAGTTTTATGGGTCGAGGCCGAGGATGATCCGCAGGAGTTCATCCGTCAGTCGAGGATTTTGAGAGTGATCGGGCGCCGGAGACCGAGTCCGTGATCTTTGGTTCACATAGGTCGTGGATACCGCAGCCGATTGGTTTGATTCACGGAGTTATCCGGAGAGCACGCGTCCCGCCTACTGGGATGAGTTCTCGCAGGCTTTCTCACTTCACTTCTTGCCTCCACAGATGAGGAGGCGCGCCGATAGATTTTACCGCCGAGGCAGAGGACGACCTTGTCGTGAGTACAATGTCAGTTTGATTCATCGGCTCGATATGTCCCAAAGATTAGTAGCAGATATGGAGGATGGGTACACCGCTATGTCACCGCCAGACGACTATATGGCCGAGTCACGGCGGGTTTTCCACCGTACGGACATTACCCGCACGCAGTGCTCACGCCTGATGCGCGAGCGCAGAGGTCGGCGAGCGATGCATGCAGCAGGTTAAGGCCGACGAGGGTCTTCTCGTGGTTATCGTGGTGGCGGCCTCGGCAGAGCCTAGATTCGCACCACACCAGCCAGAGCACTCGCACCGCCCTCAAGACACCGAGTTTTCGAGGGCGCATCAGGCCCCGTGGCTTCGCACGCCCGCAGTAGCAGAGTATCGCCGACGGACCACCCCATGTGCCGACGCGAGATCCCATTACGGGAAGTGTGGTACTACGCATGGATCTTGTTACGATTGGCGCAGGTCACTTTGGCAGGATCGTCCGACCGGGCACGGTGGTAGGCCCACCTTCGTTCTCAGGTCGCTCATCATCTCCTAGCTTACCGCCGAGGGGGTGCTCGCGGGTCAGCAGGTCGCGGCAGCAGGTCGTGGCTCGTGTCGCTTCTAGCGGTCCTCGAATCGCATTTATGCTTTATCCACCGACAGATCGTGAGGCCTCACCGATGTCGCCACAGTACTCATCGGGCCGGGTTTGATGTTTATGCCTTGATAGATCCGGTTCTACTGCCCTATATATCTCCCTTGTCGCTAGTAGGATAGTGATGAGCCCGAGTCCATGCACTTTTCGAGGTAGCTACGCCAGCCGTGGTGATTCGGTAGCTCGGCGTATATAGGACTTGTCTCGTGACCATTTACATCGCCGACCCCAGCCGACTTGATAGAGTCGGAGATGATTGACTTCGACGTGATTATGGGACGGATTGGCTAGCTTCGCTATGCCAACGTAGACCGCAGAGAGAGTAAGACGGTTCCAGGGCTCGGCGAGCCAGGTTGTTGAGTGGGAGCGATGAGCACCAGACGCCGGTGGTAGGTTTATTTCACCTCAAGGCTAGGAAGATGGTGCGGCGGGTATATCTACCATCTAGTTCGAGTGTTTGATACCGAGGCCGCGTACCAGATTTTCACTGGCCTCGTAGTCACGAGTTCCCGCACGTGTTCCTGCATGACCTCGTATCCTCCCGAGAGGGAGATTGAGTTTTGTATTGACATATTGCGATACTCGCCATTTCCATTCCGCCATACGTAACGGCACCGCCGAGTTGAGAAATTCAAGGATCGGCTTAGGATTTGCTAGAGAGCGGCTTCATTAGGCCCAGTGTTTCTCCCGGGGCGCCAGTATTGTTCGCGAAGAAGAAGGACGACGCCGCACGTGTGTTGATTGCAAATGAACAAGGTGACCATTAAGAACAGATACCCTCCGGTGATTGATGATTTGTTCGACCGCCAGTGGTGCGAGATGTTTCCAAGATTGATCCGCGATCGGCTATCATCAAAGTAGTCGAGAGCGGATGTCCCTAGATCGCATTCGACCGGTGACGGCATTATGAGTTCGTGGTCATGTCTTTGGTTGACCAATGCTCCATGCAGATTCATGGATTTGATGAACCGAAAGTGTTCAAACCATTTTTGGACCGTTTGTGATAGTGTTCATCGATGATATCTTGGTTTATTCTCGCCAGAGCAGCGAGTACGCGAGCATTTTGGCGAAGCTGTCTTGGCCGATTCTTCAGACCGCAGCTTGTACGCCAAGTTTTCCAAATGTGAGTTTTGCTGACTTCGTGGCGCTTTCTTGGGCATATTGTCGGGCTGATGGCATTCGAGTTGATACGCCAAGATCGGCGCATTGACTCGCCGAGACTCACTACTCCGGCTGCAGGTTCGCAGCTTTACGGGCCTCAGTTATTATCTACGGTTCGTGGAGAAGTTTGCTTCTATCTCTCGCATTCATTGACTAGCCGACTCGTATGGCGCAAGTTTCAGTGGACTGATGCTTGAGCGGGGTTTCCGGGCTTTGAAAGAGAGACCGACGATCGCCCGCTTCTTTCTTCCGCAGGTCCAGATGGTTATGACGTGTATCGATGCGCCGCATCGGGTTGGGATGTGTATTGATGCAGCATGGCAGGTTATAGCATATGCATCCCGACACCAAGAAACACGAGGAATCTACCCCACCCATGATTTGGAGTTGGCGGGCACCGATTCACGCCAAGATCTCGAGGCACTATTTGTATGGGTTCACGTGGATATTTATACGCACCACAAGAGCCTCCAAAGTATATCTTCACCGTAGGAGCCGAATCTACGGCAGAGACGGTGGTTAGAGTTGCTTAAGGATTACGATGTTGATATCTATACCACCCGGAAGGCCAACGCCAGGCGGACGCCTTACCGTAGTCGATGGGAGCCTATCGATGTGGCTAGAGAGGAGGACATGGTTCGTGATTTGCATCGCTTAGCGAGCCTTGGTGTCCGCTTGATTGATTCCGATAGCGATGGGGTTAGAGTTCGTGAGGTTGCCGAGTCTTCCATCGCCGGCGAGGCTAAGAGGCAACGCCGAGGATCCACTTTGATTCGATATCGCGATACGCCTCTTCGTGAGGGCGCGGTCTCTGAGGTAGCACTGGCGGGTGCTAAGGTTTGAGGGCGCATCGTGTGTTCCGTGATGTTTCGTGACTTCGGCGAGTTCTCGGGGAAGCACACAGCGCGTTACTCATCCATCCGGGTCGACCAAGATGTACCACGACCTTAGATCCGTATCGGTGGGACGGCTCAAGAGGACGCTGCAGAGTTCGTAGCTCGCCCGTGTTGTCGCAGGTGAAGGCAGAGCACTGCAGGCCCGTGGTTTGTTACGCATTTATCGAGATCCCGATCGAAGTGAGAGGTAATCAACACGACTTCATCACGATTACCTCGCACTCGGAGGAGACATGATTCTATACGGGTTATCGCCGACAGTCGACGAAATCAGCCCACTTTCTTCCCGTCAGATCGACTTTTTCTACCGAGGATTATGCCAGACTTTACATCCGAGAGATCGCCGACCGCACGGAGTCCCTACTTCGATCATATCGCATGCAGGAGCCCGCTTACGGCTAACTTCCTCGAGGTCCTTCCGCAGGGTTTAGTGGACGCAGCGAGCCTCGAGCATCGCATTTCATCCACACATGACGGACAGCAGAGCGCACTATCCGCACTCTCGAGGATATGTCATGAGCCCGTGTTATTGACTTTTAGTGGTAGTTGGGAGGATCATTTGCCTCAGCTTGAGTTCGTGATATAATAATAAATACCACTCCAAAGATTCATGGCGCCTTATGAGGCCTTGTATGAGGAAGTGCAGACGCCTATAGGTTGGTTCGACGTGGGCGAGGGGCTAGTGGGACCAGACGGTACAAGAGCGGATAAGGTGAAACTTATCCGAGAGCTATCGACACAGAGTCGGTAAGTCGATGCAGATCATCGCTGCCGACATCTTGAGTTCGAGGTTCATGATTGGGTTTTCCTAGCGTGCCACCCACGGCGGTGTGATGAGATTCGGAAGAAGGAAGCTCGGCCCAGTACATCGGGCCGCTTCAGATTGTCCGCAGGTAGGCAAGGCTGTTTACGAGTCGATCTCGCCGTCCGGACCGAGGCGGTGCATCCGTGTTTCACGATCTACGCCGGCGAGATGTATCGGGATCCATCGTGCACCCGATCGACGATGTCCAGTGACCGAGGGGTTATCGTGAGGAGATTCCCATAGCGATAGTCGATCGTGAGTTAGACGCTCATGGACGAAGGACGTGGCTTCCACAAAGTCTTGGCGAACGAGCTCGAGGAGATGACACGGGAAGCCGAGGAGGACACGAGGCGAAGTATCCTCACCTATTCCCACACCTCCGTAAATTCACTTTCCTACTTGTAAATTTTCGTTATCGCTTCGCCTACGTGTTGCTCCGTGGCGTGGCATTTACAACTGCTAAGCTTCTTCGATAATCGTTTTGAAGGAACATTCGACGAATGTTTCTAAGAAGGAGAATGTTATACCTCGTATTTCCGCAGTACGTACGTAAGGGAATACGACGCAAAGTCTTGCCTTAAAGATAAGCCTTGACGCTTTATTTTGTACACAACTCACTAAAAGAATCGCTTCGACAAACGCTTACGCCTTTCAGAGTAAATTCCGCTATGCCATTTCTTATTTTTGCGGATTTTTCCGAGAGACGAAACATTTTGGACCAACGGGAGGGCAACACTTGGCACCTCCCATTGATGGACTTAATCGTCCATGGACGAAATCGAGAGCCAAGGCACGCAGCCTCAGGCAAGTCAAGGGCGGTCAGGATATTTGTGTTTAGTTAATCCTCACCCTACACTTGCCTTGCACTTGTCTTCATCTTGGCCATCGTCACAAGGCTTGACCTATAAATACTCTTAGAGACGAAGAGTTCTTCATCCACAAATCTTCCAAGTCTTGAAAAATCCTCTCCTCTCCCTTTGTAGTCTTCTCGCCCAAAAACACCTCCTCCCTCGTGAAGGCCCTCGCCGAATACCCCTCTCTAGCCTAGTAGTTTGGCCGAGGCCCCCTAGCCTAGCCAAAAATCTACCTCTCCCTTGGTAGAAAAGTTACCTTCAGTATCGTTATAATGCCCAAAATACCCTAGCAATATACCTTAGTACTTAGTAGAAGTTGTGAAGAACTTCTAGGGTTCTTGAGCATACAACTTAGAGCAAAACCTTGCTCAAAGCGACTTTTCTAGGATATTATTGGGCTTACCGAGGTAACTAATCCTAACCTCTTTTGAATTAGAAAATATATACCGTTGTAGTATAAGGATAAGTATAAATACTTAAGTATATCACAGATTAGAATTGAATCATATCACAAAGTAAGGGCGGTTTTAAAGAAGAATAATTGAATCAGATTACATGGGATCGCTTCACAAGAGACTTATATAGCTCACCGCAGGGAAGTGCTGCCCGACTTTCCGTAGAATTGTGAACCTCCGCTTAGAATGACCTTCGTGAGTAGTCTTTGATAGATATCTCGTGACTATTATAGTCGACTCCGCGACATATTCAACTGGCGTGGTTTTCACGGTATGTATGTGATTCTTCCTAAAGCATGATATTTTACAATATATATATAGTGAGACGATATGTGTTAATCGAACAATAACTACGGCAATGTCTTTGACTTAAGCCTCAATAACACTTACTGAATGCCTCACGCTTAAGCACCAATAATAAAGATCTCGAAAGCATTTCAAAAGAATATCGAATCTTTTAAAGAGAACTAATTGGTTTTAAAATGTGTTTAAGAGTTATACTAGCTTTATGGGAAGTTAAGTATAACCACTTAAGATTGATAAAAGAAACAAGTTTGCTTATGTGTTTATAACAGATTTATATTGTGAAAAGAATAATAAGATGGTTTGATAAGTAGATATGATATGATGCTATGTGTGTTAGTATCTTGTAATTTGTATAAAGTGAGTATCCTTGTCAGGCTTATGTTGTTTAAAGATGTTTGTTATGTTAGTATACTATCACTCACCTCTTGAGATGATACCGGGTTAAGCCGCCTCCGACGCGGGTAGACTCAGTGATGCAGGACCATGATTCGAGAATACCTACATGCGGGTCCAGGGGCCTACGCGAGCTACGAGTTCGAGTTAGTATGCGGGTTACGCCTGTACGCGGTTCACATGCGCCATGCGACAATGAGTCCAGGATTTACGCCGAGGAGTAGCTACCGACGCGGGGTTATACCTCACGCGGGCCCACGCGAGTGGCCTACGCGACCGAGTCCGGGATTAGCTTGAATCGACGATGGGGCGAGTGGCCCTGCTTCGATCATTCGCCTGCATAAGACTCATTCTGCTTACCTATTGTTGCTCTTGTTTGTGATGTGGCACTATGTGCGGCTTCGGTTGTTTAATACATATTTGTAAACCGGTTTTAAAAATGATATGTTTTCATTTAAGTACTTTACGCCGCATACTTAGTACTGTTATCTTGACCTCCTTCGGGGCTGCTCATGCCGCAGGCGGCAAGCAGGTGCTAGATCCGCATCCCAGGATCTCTACGTTGGTGTCGGAGCTCCATCTCTTCCCGAGGCTCTACTTTTGGTATGATCTCCTGTTGTAGATAGTTTATGCAGTCGGGGTATGGCGAACCCATCCCGCCATAGTTGTATATTTCAGAGGTCTGTAGTCACGATGTCGGTTATCCGGATGTAATCGAACTATGATTATATATATATGCGAAAGCGATGTTTTCACATAAATCGTGTCTTATTTTATAAATTGTTTCATGTCTTGTTTTATATTTCCGCTGATTTCTCTGATGTATGACTACTTGGGTGCCCCGGTAAGGCACCAGTCACGGGCCCCGGAACGGGTCGTGACAAAATCAACAAGAAAGTAATACAAGGCTATCACAAACCAATACAATCAAGTTATTCACACAAGGTACTTTCTACTAACAAGTTCGGGTATCTATCCCCAAGGTACTTCATACATTAAATCTTTAAAAGATCCGCTTCTTTCACATAGTCACATAATACCCGTAGTATAAAATAGAGTGAATTGTCTTTTTAAGTAAACTAAAACACTTACCTTTGTAAAATCAAGTAACAACATTATTTTCCAAACGCCCAAGTTTGCCTAATTTCAAATGTTCACGCTTCTTATTTTAGAAAGGTTTTAGTTCATAGTCTTATTCATTTAAGAATATAATTCTCTTTTAAACAATCTGTGAAACATAAGCCTTATTATGTGAGTAGGATATTCTTGTTTATAACAATCTAATTAAAGCAGCCAAGATCTAGGAAATATCAGTTTGTATCATCTTAGCTTCTACAGATGGAAGTTTCTCTGGTTTTAATAATACTTAATTATTCAATACTTTTTCCTTTATTAACGCCGCAGTGGTTTGTCGATACACATTTGATTCCCGAAATCAAGAAACATTATCCCTTTAAAAACAAAGTACTTCATTACTCACTTAATGAGGTTTCACACAAAATTCATATAATTCATTTAAGTTAAGTCTCTTATCTTACAAGATCAAGTCTCTTAACTTCTAAAATAATAAATCATTCATTTTATCTCTCTTAAGCCATTATACCTAACTTCCCATAAAGCTAGTATAACTCTTAAGATTTTAAAACCAAGTATTACTCTTCTTTTAAAAGCTTCTAATTCTCTAACTACTTCAAGATTATTATTATTCGGCTTAAGTCAAAAGACATTGCCAGCATAACCACGCTCAATTAACACACGACGCTCACCGTACTACATAGTTCTACACATATCATGCTAGAAGAGATAGGAAGAGGTTCACATACCTCGCGACGATTATCGACTATTAGCAAATCGCTCATGGCCATAACCCAGCTCCTGTCCACCTTCTCAAGAGACACGCTACTGGCAGAACATTCAACCTATACAGTTATACAAGTCTATCAAAGTCTAGACTACTCGTAGAATAAATCTAGATACAAGATCTCACGAAATTGGGCAGCCCTTCCCTACCCCAAACTACACAAGTTCATCAGTAATAGTCCCTACGTAATTACAGATTCTTTTCTTTAAATTCGTGCTTAAGTCCAAAGACATCGCCACAAAGCTATGTTCGATTATATATAGTATACTTCAACTATATATTCCTACAACATGTAATTTCCAATTACAATAGGGGACAAGATAATTACCTCGATAAGCCCATAATTATCCAAGTAGAGATGTCGATCCCGGGCAACGTTAGCTCCAACTCAGTGCGCTCAACCCGCTCCAAACCACCCTTAGATGTTCTAACCAACTTCTACATAAAACTCCAACTAACTATGGAGATTTTCCTGTGGTTTCGGTTTGTAGTGGGAAGTATAATAGTATTTTCCCTTGCCAGATAGGTATAACCTAGAATACAACAAGGTATACTACTAAGGTAATTGGGTATAGAACAATACTTTTGAGAGTATTTCTACCAAGAGGAGTATTTATACGAGACAACACCACAAGGGGTGTATACCCTCGGCCTACTCCCACTAGGGGTACTCTCGACCAAGGGAGGGCTCTCGCCAGGGCCTTCTCAAGGGAGGGTGTTTGAATGAAACACTACAAAGGAGAGAGGCTTTCAAGACTTAGAAACTTTGTGGAACGGATGAAGAAGTCATCAAAGAGGGGGGTATTTATAGGTCAAGCAAAGGCCAACCAATGGCCAAGATCATGCCAAGTGCAAGGCAGTGGTCAAGATCATGCCAAGTGCACCTTATCCATCTACCACCAAAATATCCTACCTACTACTTGACAAAAACCAACCCATTTCGTCCCACTTGTTGCCGCCCAACGTCCCCAATGAGAGGGTGACAAGTGTCGCCCTCTCGTTGGTCCAAAATATTTCGTCTCTCGGAAAAATCCGCAAAAATTAAAAATGACATAGCCGGAATTTTCCCTACGAAAGTGGAAACGCTTTCGAAAAACGACTCTAACCGGGTGTTGTGCACAAAAATAATTCGGCCAAGCCTATTCTCAAGTTCAAATTTTCTACGTACGTCCTTACGTACACATTCTGGAAATACGGGGTATAACATTCTCCCCTCCTTAGAAACATTCGTCCCGAATGTTCCTTCTATGTCTCAAAACGAACGCGCGCCGGTATAGCCTTCACTACTATAATTACGAAACAATCCTGCCACAAATGGCCACAGAAACAACTGCGCAAAATACTTACATCCAAGTCCACGAGGAAACACCTCTAACATCATAAAAGCTCCTACTCGAGGTCTAAAGTATACTCCCTTAGCACCCTTTCTTTACAACGAAATGATCACATCTATGCTCGCCATACATGCTCGCTTCTTCCCGATACCACTTTTGTCACTTTGCCGCGAGGTTCTAGTGTCACTCCGGCGACCCAACAAATGGTACCGGATCGTCGCGATCCACGAGGATGTCGTACACTTCTTGTACACTCGAACGCTTTCTCATAACATACCACATTTCTGATACTGCTTCAGTTTCCAAAACTCGGGGTTACTATCTCTAACGTGGTCATCATTAACTGGGAACACTCTGGATGGATCTCCGATACTTTCCTGAACATAACAATACGAAAGACCGGACGTCTTGCCTCCTAAGTCGGACGGCAAATGCTAACATATAGGCACCGCCTATTCTTCATGAACTCAAAAAGGCCCAAAGTAACTTCTGCTAAGTTTCTCTGTTTTCAAAACTCGCCACACCCTATCCATACCGGAGCAAGCTCAACCAACTATCGAACGCCAAGATCGAACCAATCGACGAATTACACTTCCGCCCCTTGAAGGCTTCAAGGCGATATCCGAACACCAAATGGTAGCCGAAACACTTCCTAACAGGCAACGACCTCACCGCTACCGCAAATCCAAATCGCCCTAGGCGAATCGACTCGAGACTCGCTGAGCTCCTAACCGCTGGTAAAACTTTTAGAAAGCGAAAAATAGCCACAACCTGGCTCCACCGCCATAAGGTGAAGGTAGGCACCTCGTGCAGCCTTACAACCTTCGATATAATCATCAACTGCAACGGCCCTGACTAAAAATCGACGGGCTGCCCCATCGGCCCGACTCTTGGTTGAACGCATCCACGAACTTGTACGCTGGTTAACTAAACTCGCCTAACACCCTCGCGACTGACCACCGTGCGACCACCACAACCGACCCACCACCAAACAAAGCCGGCGTTGACTCCGCAACACGGCCTCAACTCCGCCCCAACGCCGCGAAACACTAGCTCCCGACCGGAACAATCTCACTAATCACGTTATTTAAAACCTAGCGGTCTTCTTAGCTCAACTACCCTCTTTCATTCTACATTCGGGACTTATCACACAATATATCTCACGTGCACTATGCACTCCGATAAGGATCAAACATAACACTACACCTTTACTCGAGATGGCCTTACCTCTAAGGTCTCTACGTATAAAACTCTAAGGCTCACCCTTCTCTATCCCCCAAATCTTACTTGGTTAACTAACCAAGATTTCTAATCACAATTTACACATACTAACCTCTAGAGGGTTAAAGACATGCCTGAATTTACTGCTTCACTCCCCTTAGTCGTTCTAATCAAACACCTGCAGGCGTGATAAGGAAGGTGACGAACTACCCACCGACCACGAAGGCTAAGTCCTCCTACTAGGACACTCTTTCGACAGACTCGACGGTCATAGGTATAACAAGTACCAACTAAAGACGACATTCCGGATGGCGTCACATCAATGAGAAGCCCGGAGTTCTAACCAACTCGCACACGTCGAACGCCCGAACCCTGGGGACCTTCTCTGCGGTGGATGTGGATAATCTAATCCATTGGTGAGGTGACTCGAAAGTGTTATACCCGTATTTGAGTAATGCGTGAGGCGACGTGAAAATTTGAGCCTTAAGTTAGGCAAGTTTGAAATTTGTACACAACACCCGACAGAGTCGTTTTTAACTAAACGCTTCATTAGCTTTTGTTGGAAAATTCGCTATGTCATTTATTATTTTTGCGGATTTTTCAGAGACGAAACATTTTGGGATCAACGGGAGGGTGATACGTGTCACCTCACATTGATGAGGTCACGCAATGGTGGACGATTTGGCCTTGGCTTTGTCAAGGATTAGGTAGGATATTTTGGTGGTAGATGGATAAGGTGTACTTAGGTGAATCCTAGCCCTACACTTGCTATACACTTGGATGGATCTTGGCCATTGGTTGGCCATTCCGACCTATAAATACCCCTAAGCTTGAAGATTTCTTCATCCAAAATGTGCCTAAGTCTTGAAATCTCCTCCTCTCCTTGTTGTATTCGTCCGCCACACCCTCCCCTTTGAGAGGCCCCGGCCGAAAGTATCCCCTCCTAGTAGTGCTAGCCGTGGGTACACCCCCTAGCCTAGTTGTCTCGTATAAATACCCCTTTGTGGTATAGAAATACTCTCAAAGTATTGTTGTAATGTCCAAATACCTTGGCCCAAATACCTTGTAGTATTCCTAAGGTTACACTTATAAAAGCCTAAAATACGATTATACTTTCCTTTAGCCACTAAACGAAACCCTAAGGAAATCTTCATTGTTGTTTGAAGTACTTAAGAGAAGTTGGTTAGAACTTCTAAGGTTGTTTGGAGCGGATTGAGCACTGGAGGAGGAGCTAAACCTTGCTCGGGAGCGACATTAAACTCGGATAATTTTGGGCTTATCGAGGTAAATATCTTGTCCCCTATTGTAATTGGAAATTACATAAGTGTTGAATATATAGTTGTTGTATACTATATATAGAATCAACTTAGTATTGTGGCAATGTCTTTTGACTTAAGCACAAGAATAAAGAATCGAATCGAACGTAATTACATAGGTCAGACATGAACTTGTTTAGCATTCTTGTAGTAAGAATTGTACACGTCAGGTTAGACGTAAAACCCCCTCGGTTGGCTTGGCAGCTACTCGATAGAGAGAGATTTACGCCATGCGGGAGGTCCCGAATTTTACGTAGATTATGGAACGTTGAGATCTAGATGTTAATAAGCGCCTTGTGGCCTTATAGGTTGAAGTACTACGCGTGGAGTGATCCACTTGGCAAGGAGTAGCGGCGTTTGGGGTACTTGAGCGTTTGCTATTAGTCGACAATCGTCGCGAGGTATGTGAACCTCTTCCTATCTCTTCTAGCATGATATGTGTGAACTATGTAGTGCGGTGACGCATACGTGTTAATCGTGTTTGATTGTTCTAAACATAAAGTGTTATAACGGCTTTATGGGAAGTTGGTTATAATACTTTATGTAGGTAAGAAAATACTTTGTGGTTTTAAAAGGTAAGCGATGTGAATTATAATCGCTAGTTATAATAAAGAACTTGATGTATTTCAAAAGATTTATAAATCGTTTTGGAAGGAGAGTAACACTTGGTTTTAAAAGGTTTTAAAAAGAGTTATACTAGCTTTATGGGGAGTTAGGTATAATGTCTTAAGAGAGGTAAAGAAAATGGTTTACTGATGTTAGAAGTTAAGAGACTTGATCTTATAAGATAAGAGACTTAACTTATTTGTTTTAATGTGAATGTTTCCTCATTCGTGAGTAATGAGTACTTGGTTTTATTTAAAGGGATAATGTTTTACTGATTCGGAAATCAGAATGTGTATCGACAGACCACTGCAGCGTTAATAAAGGAAAATGTATTGAATAATGATGAATTGTATTAAAACCAGTAGAAACCTCCATCTGCATAGAAACTAAGATGAGACAAAATGATATACATTTTCTAGATCATATTTCTTTGTAATAAGAATGTTGTAAACAAGAATAACCTACTCTCACGTGAGACATATATTACTCAATTGTTCTAAAAAGGAATCAAGTGATTAAGTTTGGGAACTATGAAACCATTTGAAAATGAGAACCTTGAGTAATTGAAACTAGGCAAACTGGAACTTAGGAAAAGAATGTTGTTACTTGATTTTGAAAAGGAATGTGGGTTGGTCATTCTAATACTACGGGTATCGGGTGACTTTTATAAAAGTAATGGATCTCTTTTAAAAGAACTTAACGTATGTAGTACTTTGGGTTAAAAACCCGGACTTTGGCATAAAATGAAAGTACTTTGAGTTGTTGTGAAACTTGCCTATGCTTGTTGTTGTGAAACTTGCCTATGCTTGTTGTTGTGAAACTTGCCTATGCTTGTGATGATAGCCTTTGTTGTGCAAGTGTGGTATTCGTATTCCGCGTCTCGACAGTAGGTGTTGACTTATTGAGAACTTACTTGGAGCGTCGCGGTGATGGAGAATTCCACGTATGTTTCCATTTTGATTATTGTCTTGTTGTTGATGTCACATGGACATGTCTACACCACGCTGATTCCGGCACGCGCCACGCGGCGAGTTGATTACCGATATGGTTATTACCGCAACATGGGCGTGTCTACACCGACGCAGATTCGGGCATGTGACCACGCGCGGGGTTGACCACGATATATTGTTATTGAGGTTACGGGCATGTCTACACCGTCGCATATTCGGCGTATGGCCACGCGGCCTTGTTATTATTGTTGCATCATGGACACGTCTACACCGATGCACGATTGCGGCACGCGCCATGATGCGAACATGATGGATGTTGTGGGCGTGAGACCCATAGTTATATTTGAGTGGTGACTTTGAGGCATGAGTCACGACTTGGCCGCTTTTATGTTGCATCGTATTTTGGTTATCATACATGTCTCCCGCTTTTTAAGCTATTATGATTTCATTTACTGATGTTGTGATTCACATACTGTACTGTCGCATCGACCTCCTTTGGCCGTGCGTTACGCCGCGGTAGAGGTACATCGATCGTGGATCCCGCTCTTAGGATCTCATTTACGTGTTGAAAGCTCTGTTCCTTGGAGGCTTATCTTTGGTATGTTCCCGAGTTGTAGGTTCTTGTACATCTGGGGTATGGCGGCCCCGTCGTCATAGTTGTTGTAAATCTTAAGTGCAGTAATTGTTGTGGCGGGGTTTGTAAAAAGGATAATTGTTCGGCTTTTATGTATATCGAAGGCAAATCGCTTTGGTTGCTGTTTATTTATTATATCTCTTGTTTCATGACTCGTGTTTTATTTTTCCGCGTTTTCTCGATGTTGTATCACTAGGGTGCGGGTAAGGCACGATGAACGGCCCAGGTTCGGGCGTTACAAAGTGGTATCGAGCGATTAGTCCTCGGAAAGTGTCTACGACCGTGTCAGTAGAGTCTTGATTATCGGTGTTGTGCACCACATCTATAATCGAGGCTATAGGACATTTAGGATTAGTTTCCATTCTTCTCATTCCGAGATCGTGCCTTAGAGTGTTGTAAGTCGGACCCTACGGCGTGTTTCGCTTTTACGATTATGCCTCTGCGAAGGCAACGAGGCCCCGAGGCAAGGCGACGGCGGAGCCGCTAGTGGGATTGAGAGAGTACGGCGCGAGCCCTCGCCAAGACTGAGTAGTGCTTGACGGCGAGTTTTGCGACGCCGCAAGACCAGAGAGTTTAAGCCGCGGCGATGGGCCTGAGACTACAAGACTGAGCCTCGATCCCACACCGATGCGGAGGCGGGTCACGGAGATGGCTCGATTATTGGCGTGGTCAGGCCGATATGGCGATAGGCCGACGCAGTAGGCCTGGCCCAAAGAAGACCTGTAGTGCACCCGAGGCGCATTTGAGGCTACGGATTTCATTAGTTGTAGCCCTTTGAGTTTTACGGTCGAGGCCGAGGATGATCCGCAGGAGTTCATCCGTCGATTCTGAGGATCGTGCGCGGTGATCAAGGCTTGAGAGATCGGTGACATTTAGTTCGCGACGTGCGTGATACCGCAATCGATTGGTTTGACTCGTGGAGCTTTCCCGCGGAGATCATGCACTTCCAGCCGTTTTGGCCGAGTTTTCGGGGGCCATCCTGGCACATTTCTTGCCTCCACAAATGAGGAGGGCACGGCCCGACAGATTATTGATGTTGAGTAGAAACGGCGCTGATTCGGAGTACAATGTGAGTTCGACTCATTGGCGGTATGTTCCCGCATTAGTAGCTAGTATGGAGGATCGAGTGCACCGATATGTTCTGAGGCTCGATGATTACCTAGAGAGTTGTTCGGTGTTTCTCTTCACCGGCATGGACATTGCCCGCATTCGAGCTCATGCACGGGGTGCGGCGAGCGCAGATCGACGCGGACGGCCACAGGAAGGCCAAGACGGCGGATATTTAGCGACTTTCGAGGCGGACCGCCTCGGCCAGACTAGTTATGTACCTCCGCCATTGCAGTGGTCCTCCGCAGCCTTCGGGACCTCAGGATATTCGGGAAGCGGTCGTGGCTCCCGAGTTTCGATGTTCGGGAGTAGGTGTTGGCGACGCAATCACCCTACCGGTGTGGTCGATGTAGTGAGCCGCATTTCGGGAGTGTCGTAGTACGAGGAGCTTGTTATTCTTGCGGCCAGCAGGCCATATGACGGCCCATCAGGCTGTGGTAGCGGTAGCATAGCACTGACTACTAGGCGATTGCGGGCCACGGTAAGGTCGCGGTGGAAGTTCGATTTTAGCGGTCCTTGAACCGCCTTAGTTTGGTATATCCTTAACGGTGAGATACTTGTATGTATTGATGTTAATGATGTGTTAAGTGTTATGTTAGGATAGCTTTGTGCTATAGTGTGATTTAAAAATCTGGTTAGTGTGAGATGGAAGTGGTAGCTTCCATGATGTGTTCCGTGTCGGCGGAAGTTGGCGCTCTGATGGGTCGGGTTGGGGCCATGTTGCGGGCCAACCCGCGTCCGTTCGGCGGCGGTCAACTCAGGTGGTCGCCAGGTGGCGAAGTCACGAGTGCTAGGCCCAAGCTTAGATGACCATCGTATGAGTTCATAGATATGTTCGACGAGAATCGGTTCGTGAAGGCCGAGAATGGCCTTAGAGAAATCGAGGTTAGTAAGATGACCAAGTTTGGAGGTAGTGACTCGGGTTGGAAACGAGCGTTGGCGGAAGTGTAGTGCGTGTCTTGGGAAGAGTTCGAGTGTTCGAACAGGTGCACGAGGTAGGGAGAAGTGAACGAGTGTGATCGCTTTCTTTTGTGAAATGAAGGTGCGCAGAGGAGTATATTTTAGACCTTGGTGGGAACTTTTGTGATAACGAGGTGATTCCTCGTGGACTTGGGATTTCGTATTTTGTGCATTTGTTATTTCATGGCCAGTGTGGCATGATTGTTTTCGTTCGTATAGCGTTGAAGACTATCTTGGCGAATGTTTGTGTTGAGACTTGAGAAGGAACATTCGACGAATGTTTCTAAGGGGAAGAATGTTATACGTATTTTTCGAGTATGCGTGAGGGCGTGCGTAGAAAATTTGAGCCTTAAGTTAGGCAAGTTTCAAATTTGTACACAACACCCGATTAAGTCGTTTCCGGCGAAACGTTTCTGACTTTTGTTGGGAAAATTCGGCTATGTCATTTATTATTTTTGCGGATTTTTCCGAGAGGCGAAACATTTTGGACCAACGGGAGGGTGATATGTGTCACCTCACATTGGATGAGGTCAGCGCAATGGTGGACGATTTGGCCTCGGCTTTTGTCGGCGATTAGGTAGGATATTTTGGTGGTAGATGGATAAGGTGTACTTAGGTGAATCCTAGCCCTACACTTGCTATACACTTGGATGGATCTTGGCCGTTGGTTGGCCATTCCTTGACCTATAAATACCCCTAAGCTTGAAGATTTCTTCATCCAAAAATGTGCCTAAGTCTTGAAATCTCCTCCTCTCCTTTGTTGTATTCGTCCGCCACACCCTCCCCTTCGAGAAGGCCCTTGGCCGAAAGTATCCCCTCCTAGTAGTGCTATGTGGGTACACCCCCTCAGCCTAGTTGTCTCGTATAAATACCCCTTTGTGGTATAGAAATACTCTCCAAAGTATTGTTGTAATGTCCAAATACCTTGGCCCAAATACCTTGTAGTATTCCTAAGGTTACACTTATAAAGCCCGAAAATACGATTATACTTTCCTTTAGCCACTAAACGAAACCCTAAGAAATCTTCATTGTTGTTTGAAGTACTTAGAAGTTGGTTAGAACTTCTAAGGTTGTTTGGAGCGGATAGAGCACTCGGAGGAGGAGCTAAACCTTGCTCGGGAGCGACATTAAACTCGGATAATTTTGGGCTTATCGAGGTAAATATCTTGTCCCCTATTGTAATTGGAAATTACATAAGTGTTGAATATATAGTTGTTGTATACTATATAGAAGCGAACTTAGTATTGTGGCAATGTCTTTTGACTTAAGCTGAAGAATAAAGAATCGAATCAAGCGTAATTACATAGGGTGTATTACGGTAGACTTGTTAGCATTCTTGTGTAGTAGAATTGTACGTCGGTTAGACGTGTAAACCCCCGGTTGGCTTGGTGGCGGCCTCGATAGAGGAGGAGATTTACGTTGCGGGGAGGTCTTTGCCGAATTTTACGTAGATTATGGAGCGTTGAGATCTAGATGTTAATAAGCGCCGTGGCCTTATAGGTTGAAGTACTACGTGTGGAGTGATCCACTTGGCTTAGGAAGTGGCGGTTTGGGGTACTTGGGCGTTTTGCTATTAGTCGACAATCGTCGCGAGGTATGTGAACCTCTTCCTATCTCTTACAGCATGATATGTGTGAACTATGTAGTGCGGTAGACGCATACGTGTTAAGCGTGTTTGATTGTTCTTAAAACATAAAGTGTTATAACGGCTTTATGGGAAGTTGGTTATAATGACTTTATGTAGGTAAGAAAATACTTTGTGGTTTTAAAAGGTAATCGATGTGAATTATAACCGCTAGTTATAATAAAGAACTTGATGTATTTCAAAAGATTTATAAATCGTTTTGGAAGGAGAGAGTAACACTTGGTTTTAAAAGGTTTTAAAAGAGTTATACTAGCTTTATGGGGAGTTAGGTATAATGTCTTAAGAGAGGTAAAGAAAATGGTTTACTGATGTTAGAAGTTAAGAGACTTGATCTTATAAGATAAGAGACTTAACTTATTTGTTTTAATGTGAATGTTTGTGCGAAACCTCATTCGTGAGTAATGAGTACTTGGTTTTATTTAAAGGGATAATGTTTTACTGATTTCGGAAATCAGAATGTGTATCGACAGACCACTGCAGCGTTAATAAAGGAAAATGTATTGAATAATGATGAATTGTATTAAAACCAGTAGAAACCTCCATCCGTGATAGAAACTAAGATGAGACAAAATGATATACATTTTCTAGATCATATTCTGTAATAAGAATGTTGTAAACAAGAATAACCTACTCACGTGAGACATATATTACTCAATTGTTCTAAAAAGGAATCAGTGATTAAGTTTGGGAACTATGAAACCATTTGAAAATGAGAACCTTGAGTAATGAAACTAGGCAAACCGGAACTTAGGAAAGAATGTTGTTACTTGATTTTGAAAAGGGAATGTGGGTTGGTCATTCTAATACTACGTATCGGTGACTTTTATAAAAGTAATGGATCTCTTTTAAAAGAACTTAACGTATGTAGTACTTTGGGGTTAAAAACCGGACTTTGGCATTAAATGAAAGTACTTTGAGTTGTTGTGAAACTCGCCTATGCTTGTTGTTGTGAAACTTGCCTATGCTTGTTGTTGTGAAACTTGCCTATGCTTGTGATGATAGCCTTTGTTGTGCAAGTGTGGTATTTACGTTACCGGCGTCTCTCGATAGAGGCGGTTGACTTTGAGAACTTACTTGGGCGTCTTGGCGGTGATGGAGAATTCCACGGGTATGTTTCCATTTTGATTCTTGTCTTGTTGTTGATGTCACATGGACGTGTCTACACCGTCGCAGATTAGGGCGCATGCCACGCGGCGGTTGATTACCCGATATATGGTTATGCGCAACATGGGCGTGTCTACACCGATGCAAGATTCGGGCATGTGACCACGCGGTGGGTTGACCACCCGATATTGTTATTGAGGTTACATGGGCATGTCTACACCGACGCAGATTCCGGGGTACGCGTGGCCACGCGGCCTTGTTATTATTGTTGCATCATGGACATGTCTACACCGTCGATATTCGGGCACGCGCCATGATGCGAACATGATGGATGTTGTGGGCGTGAGACCCGTAGTTATATTTAGTGGTGACTTTGAGGCGTGAGTCACGACTTGATCGCTTTATGTTGCGTCTTGTATTTTGGTTATCATACATGTCTCACGCTTTTAAGCTATTATGATTTCATTCTGATGTTGTGATTTCACATACTTGGTACATCGTCCGACCTCCTTGGGTCAGCGTTACGCCGCAGTAGAGACATCGATCGTGGATCCCGCTCTTAGGATCTCATTTGGCGTGTTGGAAGCTCTGTTCCTTCGAGGCTTATCTTTGGTATGTTCCCGAGTTGTAGGTTCTTGTGCATTCAGGGTACGAAGGCCCCGTCCGTCATAGTTGTTGTAAATCTTAGAGAGTGCAGCCTTGTTGTGGGGTTTGTAAAAGGATAATTGTTGGGTTTTTATGTATATACCAAGGCAAGCTGTTTTGGTTGCTTTGTTTATTTATTATATCTCTTGTTTCATGACTCGTGTTTTATTTTCCGCTGGTTTTCTACGATGTTGTATCACTAGGGTGCCGGGTAAGGCACGATGCCCGGTTGGGCGTTACGTAAAGTTACCAAAGGACGCTACTCGCCTCTTACATTGTCCCCGTTAACCCGCCGATCTCTACGCTGCTTACCGCACGCATAAGCCCGCATACGTGCCATGCTCAAGCCCAATCAAGAATTACTCTTGCACAACCCTTTCTTAGATAGTCATCAAGACTCGCGTACATCGGTATACTCGTAGCCAAATCCATAGCTAATGTGGTCGCTTTGCAATCTAAATTCTCTGCTCTGGCCGTGGAACCGAAGGTTCAAATGTCATGGCGCAGCAGGAATCGCCGCGTGCTAAACTCTGGGCTAGTGACGTCGCAGAACTCCCGAATGAAGCACTACCTAGGTAAAGATTGGGCTGTGCCTCGTAACCCTCTCAGACTCTCGCAGCCTCACGCTTTGCCCTCCTAGGCCCGGTTGCCTACGCGAGGCATAGCGGTGGAAAGAAATACGTTAGAGGGTCCAACTTACAACACATCTCTAAGGCACGATCTCAGAGTGAGAAGAATAGAAACCAATCCTAAATATCCTATAGCCTCCTCGATATTGGTGTGCACAACACACCGATAATCAAGACTTCATCGATACGGTCTCAGACACTTTCCGAGGATTAACTGCTCTGATACCACTTTTGTCACGACCCGAACCCGGGCCCGTGACTGGTGCCTTACCCCGGGCACCCCAGTGATACAACATCAGAGTAATCAGCGGAACATAAACACAATATGAAATAATGCAAAGGAAACATATGTTTCTGAAGAAAAGTTGTCTTTCGGCATATCTATAAATAACAACTCTTTCAAAATGAACAGTTTAATCTTTTTACAAACTCGCCACAACAGATTTACATGCACTCTACGAATGATATGACAACAACGACGACAGGGCTTCGTCATACCCTCAATGTAAGCACCTACAACAACAGGGGACTATACCAAGATAAGCCTCCGGAGAAACGGAGCTTTCCCAAACGCTGAACTGTGACCCTAAGAGCGAGGATCAACAACTGGAGTACCTTTACCGCGCATGAACGCACTTCAAGGAGGTCGATAACAAAAAGTATGTGAAATCAAATAAATCAGAAATGAAATCATAGTAGTCTATATAAAGGAGACATGTATGATAACCAAACTACAGATTCACAATAAATAAGCGATATGTCAAGTCGTGACTCACACCTCAAAGTTATCACTCAAATATAACTATGGGTCTCACGCCCACAACATCAATCATGCCCGTGGAATACCTTCTCACCGCCAGTTTATGATATAAAAGCACCAAGGAATACACATGAACACCAGGTCCCACCTGTGTCCTAATAAAACAGTACAGGGTAAGTACGAAGGCATAACCGACTACTAACACCCACAGTACTAACAAGGTCATAAAAGGTATCATGATATCTGCTCTGCACTGGCCACATGATCAACGCGGGTCACTCGCCCGTAGTATCAAATGTGCGCGTCTAGCCCTGGAACTCTCCGCAGCTCCGCATAGGCCAATCTCATAGGCCCGCATGAGGTATAACCCCGCATCGAGGGTAGCTACTCCCCGGCATCCGCCTGGACTCGCAGTCCGCATGGCCACAGAGACCGCATGACCATAAAGGCCGCATACTAACCTGGAACTCTCGTAGCTCCGCATAGGCCCCCTGGACCCGCATGAGGTATTCTCGAATCATGGTCCCAGACCGCCTGAGTCTACCCCGCATCGGAGGGCAGCTTAACCTCCGGAAACAAGTCAAGGTGAGTGGTACAATACCAACATATCGGCTGATAGTGAAACAATTTAAGCGCAATCGAGGGGAAACCCCTTTACACAAACATCACAAGATACTAACACACGTAGTATCCTAGCATATTTACTTAACAAATCAACAAGAAAGTAATACAAGGCTATCACAAACCAATACAATCAAGTTATTCACACAAGGTACTTTCTACTAACAAGTTCGGGTATCTATCCCCAAGGTACTTCATACATTAAATCTTTAAAAGATCCGTTTCTTTCACATAGGTCACATAATACCCGTAGTATAAAATAGAGGATGTTTTTTAAGTAAACCAAAACACGTACCTTTGTAAAATCAAGTAACAACATTATTTTCCAAACGTCCAAGTTTGCCTAATTTCAAATGTTCACGTTTCTTATTTTAGAAAGGTTTCGTAGTTCATAGTCTTATTCATTTAAGAATATAATTCTCTTTAAACAATCACAAACATAAGCCTTATTATGTAGTAGGATATTCTTGTTTATAACAATCTTATTACAATGACCATGATCTAGGAAATATCATTTTGTCTCATCTGAGCTTCTATGCAGATGGAAGTTTCTACTGATTTTAATAATACTTAATTATTCAATACTTTTTCCTTTATTAACGCTGCAGTGGTTTGTCGATACACATTTCGATTCCCAAATCAAGAAACATTATCCCTTTTAAAACAAAGTACTCATTACTCACGAATGAGGTTTCACACAAAATTCATATAATTCATTTAAGTTAAGTCTCTTATCTTACAAGATCAAGTCTCTTAACTTCTAAAATAATAAATCATTCATTTTATCTCTCTTAAGCCATTATACCTAACTTCCCATAAAGCTAGTATAACTCTTAAGATTTTAAAACCAAGTATTACTCTTCTTTTAAAAACAGTTCTTAATTATCTTGAACTACTTCAAGATTATTATTATTCGCTTAAGTCAAAAGACATTGCATAACCACGCTCAATTAACACACGACGTCTACCGTACTACATAGTTCTACACATATCATGCTAGAAGAGATAGGAAGAGGTTCACATACCTCGCGACGATTATCGACTATTAGCAAATCGCTCCACGGCTATAACCCGGCTAGCCTGGTCCACCTTCTCAAGTAGCACATGCTACTCGCAGAACATTCAACCTATACAGTTATACAAGTCTATCAAAGTCTAGACTACTCTGTAGAATAAATCTAGATACAAGATCCTACGGAAATTGGGCACTCTTCCCTACCCACAAACTACAAGTTTCATCAGAATACACCTACGTAATTACAGTTCGCTTCTTTTCTTTAAATTGGTGCTTAAGTCCAAAGACATTGCCACAAAGCTATGTTCAGTTCTATATATAGTATACTTCAACTATATATTCCTACAACATGTAATTTCCAATTACAATAGGGGGACAAGATAATTACCTCGATAAGCCCATAATTATCCAAGTAGAGATGTCGATCCTGGGCAACGTTTAGCTCCAACTCCGTGCGCTCCAACCCGCTCCAAACCACCCTTAGAAGTTCTAACCAACTTCTACATAAAACTCCAACTAACTATGGAGATTTTCCCTAGGGTTTCGGTTTTGTGACTGACGGGAAGTATAATAGTATTTTCCGCCAGATAGGTATAACCTGAATACAACAAGGTATACTACTAAGGTAATTTGGGTATAGTAACAATACTTGTGAGAGAATTGCTACCAAGAGGCGGGTATTTATACGAGACAACACCACAGGGTGTATACCCTAGCCTACCCCACTGTGGGTACTCTCGGCCAAGGGGAGGGCTCGGCCAAAGTGGCCTTCTCAAAGGGAGGGGGTGTTTGACGAAACACTACAAGGAGAGGAAGGCTTTCAAGACTTAGAAACTTTGTGGAATGGATGAAGAAGTCATCAAAGAGGGGGGTATTTATAGGTCAAGCAAAGGCCAACCAATGGCCAAGATCATGCCAAGTGCAAGGCAAGTGTAGGGTCAAGATCATGCCAAGTGCACCTTATCCATCTACCACCAAAATATCCTACCTACTACTTGACAAAAACCAACCCATTTCGTCCCACATTGCGCCCAACGCCCCAATGAGAGGTGACAAGTGTCGCCTCTCGTGGTCCAAAATATTTCGCCTCTCGGAAAAATCCGCAAAAATTAAAAATGACATAGCCGGAATTTTCCTACGAAGTCGTGGAAACGCTTTCGAAAAACGACTCTAACCGGTGTTGTGCACAAAAATAATTCGCCAAGCCTATTCTCAAGTTCAAATTTTCTACGCACGCCTTACGTACATTCCGAAATACGGTATAACATCGTTTCCGGAGAGTGGGGTACTAGCGGATGAGGCCACCCTTACCTCGGTGTGCCGTTGTGGTAAAATCCATAAGAAGTGTCGTCTTTGGTTCGGGAGGTTGTTATACATGCGCGTGCAGGCCATTTTGCGAGAAATTGTCCAACCAGAGGTAGCGCGGATGTAGAGACTCAGCCTTCGGGATCAGTGGCTGGTTCATCGCCTTCTTTTGCTATGCTCCATGCAGGGCAGGATCATGATTAGTACGACAAGGGAAAAGTGAAGCAATAGTTACAGGTATATCTTTAACCCTCTAGAGATTTGTATGCGTGATATGATGATTTTATGTTAAAGTGTTATGTTTGGATAGCACTGTGTAAAATTGTGATTTAGGAAACATGGATAGTTGAAAAGGTATGTTTAGGGGCAGGGAAATTGTGAGCTTTAGAATATTATAACAGTTGAGACCTTAGATGTAAGGTCGTCTTGAGTAAAAGATTTTACAGATAGTCTTTGTCGAAGTGCTTGGTATGCGTGAAAAGTATTGTGGGATAATTCCATAGGTCGAGCAAGATAAAAGTGGTAATTTTCATGACGAGAATAGTAAGATTGTCCCGGACGGGAACAAGAATTTAGAGCGATAATGGGTCGGGTTGAGGCAAGATCGCGGGTCAACCCGCAGCCCGGTATGAGGTAGGGTCAGTTTTGGGGTGGTCCCGCCAGATGATAGGGTCACAAGGGTGTTAGGCCCAAGTTTAGATAACCATCGTACGAGTTCGCGGATGTGTTCGACCAGAATCGGGTCGTGAAGGCCGGGAATGGCCTTAGAGGAATGTAAGGCTAGTAAAATGACCAAGTTGGGAGGTAGTAACTCCAAAGTTTTGGAAACTGAAGCAATGACTGAAGGATGGTACGTATACTAGAAAGAGTTCGAGTGTACAAGGAGGGTACGACGAGTAAGAAAAGAGGCGAAGATGTGTTAAGAAGATAGAAGTGTTCCTTTAATGAAGTAAAGATGCGAAGGGAGTATCCTTTAGACCTTGGGGGGAGCTAATAGGGTTGTATACGCTTTAGAGATGATTTCTCGTTGGCTTGGATTTGAGTTTTTGCGCGTATGTTATACTATGGCCATTGGTGGCATGATTGGTTTGGTAAGTGTAGTAGTGAAGACTATACATGCACATGTGCTTGGAGACTTAGAAGGAACATTCGGGACGAATGTTTCTAAGGGGGGAGAATGTTATACCCCGTAGTTCCGGAGTATGTATGTAAGGACGTACGTACGAATGTATAAAGTATAAACCCTAATTAGGGTAAGATTGAAAGAATTGTTTTCCGACGGAAAATATTCCGAACCATGTGAAGGAAATTTTACGTTTTCGATATTTTAACCAATTATGGATTTTTCCGAGAGACGAAATATTTTGGACCAATGGGAGGGCGACATGTGTCACCCCAAGAGCCATGTTGGACGTTTTTTTTCAAGACAAGTGGGCAAGACAAGTGGCCAAAAGTCTTGCATGGCAACTTGGACGTTTTTTTGAAGATTAGTGGGCAAGTCAAATGGTCAAAGTCTTGCATGACATTTGTGGGACAAGTGGAGAAAGGAACCTACACAAACAATCTATACTATACACATGTTTCAATCCTAGCCATTGGTTGTCCTATATAAACACCTCTAGTTGATGAAAATCTTCCACACTTAGAACATTTCAAGACTTGAAAATATTTTCTCTCCCTTTCCTTGAAGCTCTCGTCCAAACCCCCTCTTTCTTGAGCAAATGTTGTCCAAAAATTCTTAAACTTATAAGTGTTCTTCCTTAATGTATTAGGAAGATTATTAACCAAGAGTTAGACAAGATCTCACACCCCTAGCCTCAAAAACCCTCACAAAGCCGAGAGTGGACAGATTTGGAATTTTAGTGTTCTTCACTTTTTGGAGTTAATTCTTGAATAAAAGTTGGTTAGAAACTTCTAAGGGTGATTTGTGGTGGTTTGGAACACAAAGATTTGGAGCTAAAACTTGCTTACGAGCGACTTTAAGTTCTTGGATATTGTTGGGCTATTTTGAGGTAATGAACCTTAACCTCTTTGTGAAGTTGATTATTATGTATATCGATATTATACATATATTGAAAGTATATTATGGAGTATGAGATATAAGGAAAGATTTGGACCTTGTTAAGATGTTAAAAGGAGAATTGGCATATTAGCCATTAAAATGGTAAAAATGTATCCATTACTTACTAAGAAGTTAACAACAAAGAAACTATAACTTATATAAAGATTGGAATATAAGTTGGAAGACTAATGAAGTAATTGGATAAGTAAAATTGTAAAAGTTGGCCAAGGACCCCAACTTAAGGATCAGATTTACTTTGGACCGATTTACTTTGGTATTTACTTTGGACCGTATTTACATTGTTGTTAAGGGAAGATTGTTAATCGCGTTCCGTTTGGGCGTGTGATCCCCATCTTTAAATGATGGTTGTTGTTAAGAGGAAGATAGTGAATCGCGTTCCGTTTGGGCGTGTGATCCCCTTCTTTACTTATTGTTGTTGTTAAGGAGAGATTGCTAATCGCGTTCCGTTTGGGCGTGTGATCCCCTTCTTTACTTATTGTTGTTGTTAAGGAGAGATTGCTAATCGCGTCCGCTGGGCGTGTGATCCTTCTTTACTTATTGTTGTTAAGGAGAGATTGTTAATCGCCCGTTTCGGGCGTGTGATCCCTTCTTTAAATTTCGAATTATTGCGCCTTATTTATGGCATGTTGTTACTATTATCGCCTTGAAAAGGTGGAGAATTGAGTAGAAACGGGGAGGTGCCAATTTTTCGTAGACTAAGATAAATCTTACTTAGAAGAATCCCACGTAAAACTAGAAGTTGATAGGCGTGTTTTGACTATTATAGTCGACACTCGCGCGACATATCCGACTTGGCAAATGGATTTAGCCGAGGAGGTATGTGATTCTTCCTATTCTCTTGAGCATGATATTTGTGAAATACATATATATAGTGCGGTAGACGCACGCGTGTTGAAGGAGTTGATTTCCCTTTTATGTCCTGGACTTGATTCTAGTTAAGTGACTTGTTATAAAATGTTAAGGACTTGAATTATGTTAAAAAGTTGTAAAACCTCATTCATGAGTAATGAGTACTTGGTCTTTAAAAAGAATAAGTTATCTTGAATTCGGAAATGAGAGTAGTTGTCCTTGGATGGTTTAAAACATAAAATGTTATAATAGCTTTATGAGAAGTTAGTTATAACGACTTTATGAAAATGAAGAAATGGTTTTATTATTGGTTTTAAAAATGGTAACTTGACAGTTGTTTTAAAAAGATGTGAGACTTGATCGTTCTCACATGGATTTGGTTTAAAAGCAAGAGACTTGAGAATTTGAAGTTTTGAAACTTAAACTAGTTCGAGAAGTGATTTGACATAGAAAAGGAAGGCATGATATTGTCTTGATTTTTATTTAAAAAGAAAGTATGAAAATTGTTTGGTTTACTTAATATAATAGTTACTCTATTTTTTGATACTACGAGTATTAGTATCATGTGACTTTTGTGAAAGAGATGGATCTTTTGAAAGAGTTAAAGCATGTGTACTTTGGGGTTAAAATCCGGATTTTTGGCATAAGATGAAAGTACCTTGAGTGTGAGTAACCTGCCTATGTTTGCTTGTGATAGCCTTGTTGTGCAAGTGTGGTATCCTTATGTTACCGTCTCGATGGAGGGCGGCCGTGTTGTTCGATCATCTCGGGCATACCGACTCGATGGAGGGTCCACGGGTACGCAGTATGATGAGGGTTCGCTTTCGCTGATAGTGTTATTCCATGGATTAGCCCTCCACGTGTGTTTTAGCGACGCAGTGGTATCTAGTAGTTAGCTCGTACCGCCTGGCCGTGGTCGATGCAGCGATCCGGTAGTTAGGCTTTCGTACTTGCCGGTCGGTATTATGGCGAGTCTTGTGACGGAGGTATCTAGTAGTTAGCTTTCAGACCGCCCGGCCGACGTGACGCAGGTGGTATCTAGTAGTGGCTTTCGTACTTGCCGGCCACCGTGGTACGTATCACGATTGTTGCTGCAGTAGGGTATCCGTAGTGACTTTCGTGCCTTGCCACCGTGGAGCGACGTGCGAGGTATCCGTAGTCGGCCAGACTTGCCCCGTACGGTTCTTAGGACACAGGTGGGACCTGGTGTTCATATGTACTCCTTAGTGTTGTTATATTATAGACTGCCGGCAGTGAAGAAGGAATTCCACGGGCACGATTGATATTGTGGGCATGAGACCCATGGTTATATTTGAGTGATGACTTAGAGGGCGTGAGTCCCCGACTTGACATGGCTGCTTATATGTTGTGTACTGTAGTTTGGCTATCATACCTGTTTCCTGCTTTATATAGACTATTATGATTTCATTACGATATTTTCGCCACATACTGTACTGTTTTACGACCTCCTTCGGCCGCGTCATGCCGCAGTTGAGGTGCGTAGCTGGCGATCCGCACTCTTAGGATCACCGCTCGCTTCGAAAGCTCAATTTCTCCGGAGGCTTTGTCTTTTGGTACGATTTCCTGAGGTTGTAGACTTTTGTACATTCAGGGGTATGGCGGGGCCCTGTCCCGCCACAGTTGTTATTCTTAGAGGTCTGTAGTCGCGTTTGTGGTTTGGGCTGTAAGAATAAGTTGTAACTGTTCACTTTTGGTATTTATATACATGCCGAAAGGCAACCTTTTTCTTGGGTAGACTGTTCTTATTCTACATTGTTTCATGTTTGCAAGTTTATATTCCGCTGGTTACTCTGATGTATGTCTACTTGGGTGCCCGGGTAAGGCACCAGTCGCGGGCCCGGGAACGGGTCGTGACAGGTCTTTATTGGTCCGCATTTTTCGTTTCGCTCCACTTCTTCAAGATCCAATCACATATATGTATTCTCTACAACCTTAGGAGCAACTTCTCTTCACGTTTCACTTCTAAAAAGTAGACGAAAACCCCTAGGATTTCATCACCATTTTCGGCCAACACACAAACTAGGAGGTTCTTGGAGAGTTAATTTGGTTTAACACTTGGTTAGAGACCTTAATCTTGGAGATAAAATAATTTAATCACACTAGGTGTTCTTGGTGTTCAAAGGAGAGAAAGATGAGAGCAATATTTGGCTAAGTGTAAAGTGAATCCAAGTCTTGCAAGACTTGGATAAATATAGCCAAGTGGAGTGGGCCCCTACAAGCCACTTGTCCTCATGCCAATAAAAGGTAACACATCCAATAGTATTTAACATAAAAAAAACAGCCAAATAAAACGCGTCCCATGTCGAAATATCACAAGTACCGCCTCTGCGTTCACTATTAAGCCTACGCCCGTCCATTCCTTTCAAGCTTGATCCTTCCCTTAGACTGCAATCAACATCTTAGACTTGGGATTCATATAAGCTCTACTGGAACTCAGATCTAAGTCTGAATAAAAAATAGTACAACAAATATAGTATGTGTACGAAAAATACGTGTACTAAGTATCTCTCGTATACCGACAATGAAAGAAGCATTGACGAATTCATTAAGAAAAATCTTATTTATCCTTACGGATTTACCTTAACGAACCGATAAATTAATAGGGTAGAGAATAATCAATTACCAAGTCAGATCAAATAGACATTTAATCAAATAATTAGGTAGGGTGATTAAGCTTCCTTCCAAAAAAAATTAGCAATAGATCCAAAACATCTCCATGAGATCAAATAATGAATGAAGCCATGCATATAATGCAGCCCGTTGCAGGCGTGCAACCTGAATAAACCATAATGTCATGCATGAAATGCATTTAGGAGATCACCAAATCATCGATAGATATAAGTTCAAGTAGTCAAGTAGGAACAACAACAAAGATAAAGTACGATGATGAAATACAATGCAATGCAATGATATGCTTCTCAAATTTATTTTCTTTCCAAATCTGTATATACAAGTGTTCCACTGTATACCTATTGTGGCATGCAACCCCATTCATATACATATTATGGCTTACAATCCAATCCATATATCTTGAAATTTTGATATTATAGATCATAATAAGCCAAATCAATGCATATGCATGATACAACGCATAAGAGAATGAATCTATTAATAATCCCGACTTAGTAGCCAACAAGTTCAAGTAAGTTCATTAACAATCCCGAATTAATAGCCAATAAGTTCAAGTAAATTCATCAATGATCCAGACTTAACAACCAACAAGTTCGTTAACATGTACGAGATTTCTTACCGTACCAAATACAATCAACTAGTAAAATATAAGACAAGTAGCACGTAACAGCTAAGGTCCACAAGCTTTGACAATGTATTCAATTCACTGTATTTAACTGATTATATTCAAACAATAAAAATTTAAAAATACACAAGATTTGCGAAATAAATCTCATTCAGAATACATAAATTAATAATTCGCAGCAGAAATTTTTAAGTTAGACGCGAGAAGAGGATGCGGGGCGTGCACACGAAGTTCTGGCATCCCTGCATATGCCTTCGTCACTGGCACTGTCATGCGTGGTTTGGTGGTTTGCTCGCGTCGGTCGTCGATGCGGCTCTGCGTCGGTCAGAGGGGTTCTGTGCGACTGAAGAAGTGAGCACGCGGCTCCTTAAAAAAAAAAAAAAAAAAAAAAAAAAATAAATACAGACAAGATACAAAAAATATACTGTATTGACATTCTAAAATGCAGAATACATTCAAATTCGACCAAGAAATAAAATAGAGCAATGAAGGTCTAGTTACTGGCCCTCAAATACAAAAAATATATTGTATTACATTAAAAAAGATAGACTCAAATCCAGGCGGATATGAGAAACAAAATACAACGATAAAGGTCTAGTTGATTACGCCCTTAAATACACGACCTCAATTAAAAAAATATACTTTATCAATGGAGGATGTCCAGATGGCTGAGGCAGAGCCATTTGCTTTAGGCAGCAGATCGGTTAGAGAAAAGAATGTGTTGGCTTCAATGAAGTGCCGGTAAAGAAGGCGGCGTTACCTTCGTCAGCCATGGTTGTTGATTTACAGGAAATGAAAGAATCTGTTTGAAGAGAAGAAACCGGAGTTTTTAGGATTTCTTAAAGGGTTGTTTGTGCGGTAGCGTAGTGGCGGCGACTAGAGGGTTTCTAGAAGTGAGTTGTGGGTTATTTGCTATAAAACATAAGTAGTTAGTAACTTAAAATCTATATTAAAAGAATTTTTTGCCCTTTACTCTACAATCATTTAATCATTATTTCTATTTAATAAAAAAATACTTTATATAAAAGCATTTCTTACGAAATACACATAGAGTGTCCATATAAATTTTCTTTCTTTAAACTATTTTAAAGAAGCAATCAACATTTGTTATGGAATTGTTAAATAATAGTAAGTCAATCAGTGCTCTCGGTGCATAATTCGAGTTCTATCGTATTCTAATTCATCTTGAGTTGCTATGTTATTGGACGTAATTTTGGCTTACTTCGTTTTTGATATAGGAAGTACAGTAGTTTGCTTTTTTACTTTGCGTTAACTTTGTTTTTGTGTGGTACCTTTGCTTCTCTCAGGTATTGCTTCTTCTGTTTCAATCTCTTTGTGGATCTTCGGTAGCCTTATATTGTTATATATACATATCAGTTTAAATACCAATCAATCTTCCAATTTTCGCTGTTGATATCATTCTTCCACCGTAATTTAACTTTCTTTCATCCTGAGTTGTCTATTAAAAATTAATTTTATTTGTACATTAAATGTTTTCTTATATGACTTGGGTAGAAAGTACTAATAGTTAATTTATAAAAAGTACTACTGAAGTTGATTATGGTAAGATTTATAGACTTCTATCTCAAAGACAATTTTTCCATTTAATAAGTTATATTAAAAAAATATTTAGAACTTTACTATAGGACTTTGAATATACAATAATTCTTTTAAATTTGGGTCTTCTTTAACTAGAAATAAAGTTCTAATTAACACGGTATTTGTGATATATCCTCATGCTCATAATAATAATTTTTCATGTTGTTGTCTATCTCTTCTTTATAGGAGTAGTGTGTTTTGATGTATTAATTAACAAAAGAAAAATTCACTTTCAATTTCAATTTTTTCTATTTTTATACTAGCAATTTAGCGAGCCCCGAAATGACTTGGACCAATTGGGAGATCTTAGTTCATGAGGCCTTTCGAACCTTAATCTTCAGAAATTCCTGAACGAGAAAGCGATATGTATGCTTGGTGTATGCCTGGAAACTAGTCCAGAATGATATCATCAAATGCACGATAGACCATGAGTAAACACTTTTGACAACAAGAGAAGAGTCATCATCACAAGTTTTCTCTGTTTTGTTCCTTCCTCGACAAGCTTGGGAGTTCCTGATGTAAGCTTCTTGGGTACGATTTCAGAGTTTATGTAAATGCTCTATCTTCAAAGAAAGCTGATGACTTAAGGTATCCCCTGATTCGAGGATGAGCTATAATTTTGTATGGTGAAGAGGAAAGGAACGACGAAATTCGCGGCTCAGTTCAATATTTTCTGTAGTGTTTATTGTTAAATAAGGTATACACTTTGGTCACGCGCAAAGCGCGAATTTGAGACTGCTATATATATTTGGGAAGAATATTACTCAAGTTCTTTCCTCCATATTCTATCATATTCTATTGGTGTGCCGATTTTCTTTTATTTTATCTTTTTTATTTTTATTCTTAATTTATACTAGAAGAGATTGTTGAATTTTGGGGATATACCTTTACTGATAAAATATCTTTAAGAACCACTTGTTGACACACCTCAAGCTAGAACAATTTTAAGTATTTTCCGTAAAATTTTCAACATATTTTATTTTCAGGAACTTACACCTTCTTCCTTAATTTTTATTTTATAACTTAACCACATTATTTGATATATTTATATAATCTTTTAAAGTTAGATACTCATAGATAAGTCATAAGAGTAGGAATGATCTATTGGAAGTAGGACTGTTATCGATCCGGATATCGACATATCCGGACCGGACCAGACCGATAAGGTTATCGGTCTGGACCTAGAACCAGAACGATAATGTTTCGGTCCTGAGTCGAGATTTGGGACCGGACCGAAACCTTATCGGTCCGGTTCTCGGTCCGGACCGATAAGATTTTTCCCGGTCGGGTCCGGGGCCCGATTTTTTTTTTAAATTGAATTTCCAATATTGAAATTGACATTCTCGGATTTATTACCACGAAATTTGGATGTTGAAATCTATTGTATATCACGAGATATTTAGCGAAGAAAAAGAAAAATTAGTAATCGATTTGGGAAAAAAGTGAAATTGATTGGCAAGATGGACGTTTTTTGAGAAATCGACTGCGCCAATTTTGTCCAGCCTCGTCTCGAAAAAATATGCGAAATCAAAAAAAATATTAGGTGAAACGGACGTCCGATCGTAGAGTTATGACCATTTAAAGTTGCACCAATTTACAACTACTTTCTTCTCCCCTCTATATTTTATGTCAATGCTTCACATTAAAACATAAAGTCTACATCACATATTTTCTTAAAACATGTAAAATAGTCCAACATTAGGAAATATTGCAATTAAATATAATCAGGGCTGCCTGGGGGAGGGCGGGAGTTATAATTACCGGGTATATTATGGGGTTACCGGACCGGCTCCTTATCGGTCCGTGTTATTTTTTGATACTCGTATTTGGACCGATAATTTTTCGATTCGAATTTTGATTCAGGTTTATCGATCCGATTCTCGAATAATTATCAAGAGTATCCAGACCGATAACAACCCTAATTGGAAGCATTGTCCTTAATCGCATCATGTCGTCAAGTGGAAAAAAAATCAGAAGCTTAGTTTTTCTTTTTCTCAAGAAATAAAATAATGTCACCTTTAATTTGTGTTGATATGTAGGAAAAATATAAAATAAGGGAAAATAAGGACAAAAAGGCAGTTACATATGGCATAGGAGTTTAAACTTGAAGAAGAGTGAAAAAGGGGGGGTTAGGTACCTTTCCAGGGACAGCATGCATGTGAGAGGGTTGGACTCGGGGGAAGCAAAAGGAGAGAGATCTTAGCAGCTCCCAACGCATTTGTTTCCCATTTTTTAATCTTTCCTTACATTAATTAATTACATTTCTTTTTTAATCGAGAGAAAGAAAGAGGAAGATTCCATGGTGGATCTCCATTCTTGTAGTAGTAATATAACAACTCTGACTATAAGGAAAGAGAGAGAGAAAGCCACTCTACTTGTGGGAAGGAGAGGAGCTTTAATATTATAAGTTTAAAACATTTCAGTATTCAGTCACTACCCACTTGCTGGATCTTGATATTCTCACGAAGTCGAAATATTGTGAAAGCCATTTGATTTCAAAATGGAAGTAGTATTCAGGGAAGGAAGGTCATTGGAGGAAACACCAACATGGTCAGTGGCAACAGTCACAACAGTTATGGTATTTGTTTGCTTGTTTGTTGAACGCTCCATTTACCGATTTGGAAGGGTCAGTAGTAGTAATTCATTGGACTTGTGTTTCAGTAAGCATACAACCAACACTCTTTTCTTAGTAATTAAGTTGTGTTTTGCAGTGGTTGAAAAAGACTAGAAGGAAAGCTCTTTTTGCTTCGGTCGAGAAGATAAAGGAAGGTCAGCACATAACCTTCTTGTTTGTTAGCTTTTGACTTCTTTTCTTGACGTGGGACTATAGTATGTACTAGTAAAAGTCAGAATATTTTCTAACTTTATTTAGTATTGGAATGAATAAAACAATAAAAGATTCATATAGTCGACCATACTATTCTTATTGACAAGATTGAAAACTGGGTAATCTATTTTTGCCCGTCGTTCTATTGCTTTTCTTCTGTTGTCTTTTTTAAACTGTTTGTTCTCAAGAGCTTTTCATACTTGCTTAACACTTGCATTTTGGTGGTCAATTTTTATAGAAATGTGAAAAGAGAGTCTTGTTACAACTTCATACTATAATACTTGCAATCTCAAGACTTGTGATGATCATCTTTTTCCATTTCTCTTGGATTATTATTGGGACAGAGTTGATGCTGCTTGGGCTAATATCTTTGTTGTTGGGACAATGCGCAAGGCAGATTTCTCAAATTTGTGTTAATTCATCCCTTTTCAGTAGTAAATTCTACCTTTGTTCTCAAGAAGATTACGACAGTACGAGCCATTTATCAAGGTCCTCCATTCTCTCTAATCATACTGACATTCCTCCCAGGGGAATTTATCAACCATCACATTCACATCAATGTGGTGAGGTATATTAAATTGTTTTCTTCACTCCATATTGCACAAAATGCTGCTTTCTGCTACTCTACTAATTAATTGTATTAACAGGGACGCGAACCTTTTGTCTCCTATGAAGGTCTCGAGCAGCTTCACCGGTTCTTGTTTGTTCTTGGTATCACCCATGTTCTCTACAGTTGTATTGGTGTGGGCTTGGCCATGACCAAGGTAGACTTTCCATATCAACATTTTCTAAATCAGGCTGGAAAGGTTCCATGTCTCGTATGTTTTCGCTCACAGTTCTTATGCTAATAGTTAATCCATCATACCAACAGTAGCGTATTTTATGCAAGTGGTGTCAGCCCATTATCACAACTCATCTTATATGTGACTTTGGTTCTAGGGATGTAGATGTTCTAAGGCTTTATTTATTGTATCAAATTGATGTTTACTTCACATTTGTTTTCAATTAGTGTCGTTCTATTATATGAAATACATGTTTTTAAAAGAAAGTATTATTATATATACTTGTGAAGTTTTTCGACCATGTTCATCGTCTTCCTTGTGTGAGGTTTTAAAATTAAGGCAGGATACTTATTTCTTTTGAATGAATTTGATTGTAGATATACAGTTGGAGGAAGTGGGAAAACCAAGTGAGCTCTGGGGCAGAGAACAACATACAAGGTGTGTGGAATTGAAGATAATATACTATGTGCTCTCAATATAAATTTACCTTCTTCCATATAAGAAATACTTGCACAAAATACAAAATTAAGGAAACTTATCATATATAGTTAAACATGCAATCAATTTAATTCCATGAAATTGTCTAAAATATTAAATATGTGTTCTGATCTTTTGGCATAGAGCTGAGCTTCTAAATATTGTCTCTGCATATCATTCTGTCTAAACATTTTCTTGTTTTATTTAGTGCCAAAGAATAAGGAGATGAGGCGACAGTCCACCTTTGCTCTGCATCATGCTTCTCATCCATGGAGTAGGAGTCGATGCCTTATATGGATGGTAATATTTCTTGCCTTATTACAACGACATCATACACTTCTCTATAAATCAGGATGCATTCAGGTAATTTTTAATATATCTTGAAATTTTATTCCATAGCTGCCTCAGTGACATTATGTAATGAAATCATTTTTTCCCATCCAAGTTTGAGTCGAAAATATTATCTTGTAGTCTAAAGTTTCTATTTGTATTAGACTTAAACTATTGTTTCAGTTACAATTGTTCCCTTCATCCCAGTTCAACTGATCCATTGATTTGCTAATGACATTGACTTGTTTTGTACTGTTGCAGCTTTGCTTTGTAAGGCAGTTCAGGACTTCAATTCACAAGTCAGATTACTTGGCACTGAGATTGGGCTTTATAACTGTGGGTATTCAGTTTCTTTTGGTACTTCATATTATTCTGCCAGCCATTTGGACATGATTTGAAATCATGATGATTTGAAGTTGAAGTTTCGACATGCAATTTGGATTTCTAAGTTGTATATTTTGTTATAGACATAAAACTCCACAGGTTGTGAAAACCATCAAAACTTTCCTAATTCTTATACAATCTTACCAAATGAGCAAGTCATAGTTCATAACAAAATTAATACGCTACTAGAAGACCTTTCTAGAAAATACAAAATCAATTAATCAAACTATAGTTCAATAAAATAAAAAATTGAACATGAGTTGTAGTGTAACTACTCTTTAATATAATCCTCCCACATCGTTGGTAAGAGTAAACTTGTTGTAAATATACTACCAACTTGTAGATCTTTTAATATTTGATATAAATGGTTGGTAAACATGATTGGTAAATACCTACTAGCTTATGGATCTTTTTTTACAAAATATAAACTTATGGATAAACCTTTACATTTAAAAAATTTGAAATCATGATTTGGAATCCCAAATCATGCCTTTTTGGACGATTTGGGATTTCATCTCATGAGATGGATAAAATCGCATTTCCAAACGCCTACTAAGAATAATATCTCAACTCCTCCCTTTGTGTGGGAAAGGAAGGGAAGAGCTGGAAATGCTCATTATTCTTTTCCACGGTTAAAAGTCGTCTGCTTCGTTCTCGACATGCTTAAGCAGCTGCATTCAAATTGAAAGGTGTCCTATGGCAGGATATTTTGAAAATGCTGTTGATGTTAAGTAATAATATCTGAACATAATTACTGAATTGCACTAAGTTGAATGCTTTCATTCTGTTTGTTTCCAAAGTTCAGTACCTTGTACTATTTTGTTGCTTGGAGGCTTTTGTGGAAAATGTAGTTTTACTTGTTTGGTTATACTTAATATATTATAAGTAATTGCCATTGAGATAAGAGAACACATTTGAAGCAGGTTTATTACTTACCATTGTTCTCAAAATTCAATTGAATCTGACTTGTATATTTCCATTGCTTGACCCTTGCTTCTACAACATGCAGAATCACAAGCTTCCACTTACTTACAATTTCCATAAATACATGGTTCGTAGCATGGAAGATGAATTTTATGAGATTGTAGGGATCAGGTATGTTTGTTATTGGTTGTGATCATTTTAGTTCAGAGTAGGTGGCAGGATCTTTTGACTAAGAAATTATTATACTTTGTGATATGACATCTGCCGAAAACTTCAGGCCCTCCTTGAGTGTCTAATGACTTTTATTATGAATGTTTCTAGGTGCTTTTGCATAAACTTTTGCAAAAACACGTGTGAAGTCAGGATTTTTTTTTTTTGCATCAAATAAAGGGTAGAGGAAACCCCTTAGTTGCATAGTTAATGAGATGTAGTTCTATTACAACTTGGAAATTTTGTCCAATTCTGAACTTAGTTTCTTCTAGAAATAGGTGTCTTGATATTTGAATATTTGTACTGACTCACTCTAGGACTTTGCAGCTGGCTACTTTGGGGTTATGCCATCATTTGCATCTTCATCAACATTCATGGTAATGAAATTTTGTAACATGAAAACATCATTTTGGCTCGTTGAAGTTACGAAATGATGTTTCTTATATTGCAGGTCTTAATGTCTACTTTTGGCTTTCTTTTGTTCCTGCCATCGTAAGTCAGCCTTACTTCTTTGGTCCCTTACCTAATTGAAATGATCGTTGTGTCTGATGCTAAAGATTCCTTGTGCCAAAGCTTGTCATGGTGGTTGGAACAAAACTGCAGCATGTAGTCTCCTTGTTGGCACTTGAAATTGCAGAGCTAAAGGGTCCAGTTACCGGAGCACAAGTAAAGCCACGCGATGACTTGTTTTGGTTTGGGAAACCGAATATACTATTACGATTGATACAGTTTATATCATTTCAGGTCAAATTTTTCATTAGTTCTGATGCTTGATTCACTGTTCAATGTTCAATTCAAGCAAAACAACTGAACAATAAAAAGGATTTGCATGGTTAAATGTCCTAACATTGATATTTTTGTGTGCACAGAATGCTTTTGAAATGGCAACCTTTATCTGGTCCTTGGTGAGATTCGCTTTTCTTCTTTTCTACAATCCATGGATCATCTTTTTGTTTAAATATTACTACTTTTTATTAGGTCAATACGTAAATAGATTTCTCTTCTTGCTAAAAATGAATGAATGTGGAGTGGATCAGATAATCACTATGCAAGGAATTTAAGCTCAAAAATGACATCTACATGCTTCTTTATTAACTTCCATTCTTTCAGTATCACAAACCATCACATATATGTTGCATGAAGTTAGCAACACGTTTTTCTTCTGACAAAAAGTTCTGCTACGAAAATGGACCTCGGATCTAACTCAACAATGAAAGTTAGCTCATGAGGTGAGGATTCCCAAGATTATATAAAGAGACAACAACCCTTTCCTCAATCAATAGTGGACAGTTAACACTCCCTCTCACGCCTAGGCCTAGACACCTGGAATGTGGACAATATAACCTGGGGGCCCAACATTGGGTAACTCAAGAATAAGAATGAGTGTCATATATGGCGATACCATATTAAGAAAATAGACATTGAGCCAAACTGAACCCCAAAAGCTAGCTCATGAGGTGAGGATTGCCAATGCCATATGAGGAGACAACAACACATCCCTTCTACCAATATCAGACAGTTAACAAGTTCAATACAAGTGACCTTAAATTAGTGAATTAACAATAGTGGATTCCTTTCAGGTAGTTGAGGATTCATCCCCCATGCTATCTATTTCTCATTTTGTTTGATGGTTTAGGAATGAAAACACACAGGTCACTTTTCTCTCTATTTGGTGATTTGTTTTTTTTCCCTTTTATCTGAGATAATGTACAAGTTCAGTTTGCACACTCTCTCCAACATAGCAGGCCTAATGAATGATACCCTTTTTATTGACTGATATAGACATGAAAAGAATGTCAGATAACTGATATTTGCACCTTTTGGAGAGCTAGCTACTCATATAGGTGTTCTTATTCTCAACCATGTATTTGTATTGGCTTCTAATGTTCTTTTTCTCTCCAGAAGAATTATTGTCCCTTTAGATCAATGATTCCCATCATAACAGTATTAATCCAATTGTGCAGTGGGGATTGGAGCAACGGGCGTGCTTCATGAAGAACCATGCGATGGTTGTCATCAGATTGATTTCAGGGTATGTAATAGACACCTTGACCTCCTACCCCCTCCCCTTTGAAGTTAAAATTAGCAGGCCAAATCCACTGTCCTATTATCTATATCGAGTTGTCCTAGAAAACTTTATTCTTAAAAGAAAGCACCCCCTACGTTCTTAAGTACCTTTCAATACTTCACTATAAAAGTACTATCATGGAACCACTTCTGCATTTAATATTGTTCAATTTGTGAAGAGCTTTATTTTCATATCCACTTCTAGCCCATTCTTGCCTTTTACTTTGTTAAGTATCTTCCTATCGTATAGTGCTCATGTAGTTCTCCTATAAGATTGAGCCTAGTTATCTGAGCTGCTCGCACGTAGACACCATAGTACCATATAATCTCACTTTCCCATCACGCTTCTTATGGGGATAATATGCAGTGCTTACTTCTACTTATTTTAAACAATTTTAAAAGATCCTTTTAGAAGGCACTGTGTTATGATATAGTATAAAAGTTGTGGTTGATCAAGTGACTCCCATTGTTGCCAAGGTAGCTCCTTCATTGTCTATCAGTCTTAACCTCTAGTGTGCACATACATCTATCTTTTGGTGAAGGTTGCCTTGTATTTTCTATTTGTTTCCAGTCCTCTTTCAACTACACCTATATCTCTCATCTTCTAATTAGGGTTTACCCACTGATTCACTTTCTAGTATGTAACTGCACCCTCAATCTTCTCTGATCAGATCTTATTCGATGAAACTAGTTCACACAACAATGCATTAGTGAGAAGTCGTCGTTGACATCGAGAGAATGCTGCAATTTACCTTTTTAAAGGGGAACAATGGTGAGAACTATTTAAATAGCAGTTAAAATATTAGGATCAGAAATGAGGAGATGCTAAAACTCGAGTCCTCCACCCAAGCTGTTAACGACCTGTCTTCATTTACAAATTGTCTGGTTTGTCCATTTTCATCTTGTATGTTAAGCTAAAACCACATGTTTCATGTCTGTTTAGTTGCTTGGTTAAGCCATCATTACCCAAATTTCAAGCCTGGACCAAGTCCAATACTTTCAAAATTAGGTATCAATGGCCATCAAAACATAAACATAGAAGAAGGTGGACCCTCTCTCCACAAAAGAAATGAGATTATCATGATACACACATTGAAAGTATTAACCAAATTAAAAAGAGAGAATTGCCGAGTGTTGCATCAGAATTTGGGTCCTTGCGGAATGCCATAAATTGATGGCTGTTATGACTTCTGAATAGTTGTTGAACTAAAGTAGGAGCTGTTAGACTGTCTTTCTAGAGTAAAGCATGGAATGAAAATCAAGTAGAAGACTAATTAACAACACATAAATTTTGGTTTTCTTTCTTGTTTTGTAACATGTCTGTTATAATGCACTGTGGACCCTAAGCAGATGTTTTTGGTAACTAGAAACTGCATGGTTCTTGGGCAGTTCAGATGCTATTTCATTCTTTAAGATTCATAGGGGATTCCTTGTAGATCTTTTATAAAATTTAGTCTTATGATGATTCATAATGGACTATTAGTAGACCTATTTGGTACTCAGAAACTGCACTCTTTGAACAGGGTTGTTGTGCAGTTCTGGTGTAGCCACAACACTGTTCCTTTAAACGTGATTATATCACAGGTGATCTTTTTTCTCTCTTTTATATCTCTCTATAATAATGCATTATTATTTTTAATTCCAATTTGAACTATAGTCTGAAATGATCTTTTGGTTAAAGATGGGTTCAAGGTGTGGAAAGGCTCGTAGCTGAAAGCGTTAGAGACTCACTTCACAGTTGGTGTAAGAGAGTAAAGGACAGGTCGAAACGAGATGCTCTACGCTCTATTACTACAAGATCAACATGTTACCTTGGATCAATAATTGATGAGGGGGATGAGATAGCAACAGTAACTTTATCTCCATGTTCCTCTAGTGGCTCATTTCACCACCTAGATGAGAATGTTGTATCAAATGAAGATTGCATTGTTGAAACTTCAAATCAACCACAACATGAACTATCCTTTAGAAACAGAGAATATTCATCTGAAGCTCTGGTCACTGATACAGAGGAGATTGTGGATGATGAAGTTACTGATATAGAAGAGAATATGTATAATGATGATGCAAATAAGCCAGAAACTCTCTTCGAGCTGTTCCAGAAGACATGAATTTTTCTCATGCTACACTAGTATTTATTCTGTACAATGTACGCCTATCCTCCCATACACTACACTAGCTGACTAGCTGCATAACAATTCGTGCGCGAGACCTTTTTACATGAGTATTTGTAGCAGCCTTGGCAATGGAGAACACTTCTAGGCTTAAGCTAGATTAGGCTTCTATTGTGTAACTCAGAAAATGAATATACATTGATTTGTAAAGCAACAGCCTGATGAATATACGCCCAATCTTACAGTTGATAACATTGGACCTTTAAGTCGTTTTTGTTTTACGCCCATAACTCTTTTCCAACAACATAGCAAGTATTAGTAGCATGATGAAAAGCCCTTCCTAGTCATTAATATTTGTGCTTGCAATAATTGTGACCTTTCATTAGAGTCAACAACATCAAAGATGTAGTGCTTGCACATCTATGACTTTTTAACTTTGTAAAAAAAGTTCAATAGCCCCATGGCTACTGAATAAAGTATTATCTTTGGATATAGACCAAGGTATTAATGGTGCTTCTGTATGGACTCCATTTTGTCTTGGTTGGACATGGATTACATTTGAGTAAACTATCAGCAAACCATATCCCATTGAGACAAGTTAAATATAGATGAAAATTAACACTTGCATCATATCTAAAACGGAGATAGAAGTGATATAGTACTAATTAAGCACAAGTCATTGACTTAAGAGCTACATATAGCATCTTTTGTGATAACAAAGGAAGGGGAACAAAAAAAAGTTACATATCAGAAGTAAATGCTAATCAAACTAATGAAGTTTTTTTTTCTTCTTATTTTGGGGTGGGTGGTTGGGTAGGTGATGAAGAAATGTAGAACTTAGGCAGTGAGATCCTCCTCCTTGTGGGTCTCAATGATAACATCAGACTGTGGGTAAGCAACACAGGTGAGCACAAAACCATCAGCCATTTGGTCATCATCAAGGAAGTTCCCATCAGACTGGTCGACAGTTCCAGCAGAAACTTTTCCAGCACAAGATGAGCAAGAACCAGCCCTGCATGAGTAAGGAAGCTCATGTCCTTCTTCCTCTGCTTGGTCAAGAATGTATACATCATCTGGACAATCAAATTCAACTGGTCCATCTGGTGTAACAAGCTTCACTTTGTAAGTGGCCATGCAAGTAATCCTCCCATTTCTACCAGATTTAAGCCCAAACAAAGCTTGCCCAACATTTGTCATGGCTTTCAGGCTAGTCACTGGCTTTCTTGGCAGGAATGAAGTGCTAACCATGGTACGTGAAATACTAGCCATTTTTAGAATTCTTTTCTTTGCTTTGCTCTGCTCTCACTTGAGATATGAGGATTGAACAAGGGAGGGGCTTTGTGGATATAGTGTGCTTTGCAGAAGGGTAAGGAAGGTTTATCTTCCACGTGTCAACATGTTGTGGTTAGCTTTATCAGTTTATCAACATTGAGGGATTCACCAGTAACCAAGCTTCAATTTTAGCCTTTCATCTCAAAAGGCTTGTGGCTTTAATTTTATCCTTTTTCCCACTTGTTGAGAAGTCTGTACATGTCAGTAACCCAGACGGCATGCAAGAAGAGGAGTAGCCTGAGGTTTGACGGAGGTTGTCCTCTTTAGAGTTTACAGCACAAAGAGCTTTGAAGGTAAGACCACAAATACACTACGCACGCAGTATTACACAACTCTTAGCAAGAACTTCATTAATGGAGGTTCGTATATGGTAAGCTTACACTTTATTTTCAGAGGAAGGGTAGGAGGACAAACCCTCGTTTTGTACTACTGCACACTTTTTGTGCTTCAGAGAAAGAGAGTAGAAAGACCAAAAGCTCAGTGAAGCGCAAATGTTCAAGACACTTATACACTGCCTTCCACTGCTTTTCAGATATTATTACAGTGGTAACGGGCTACCGACGCAGCTCAGATATTCTGTTATATTACAACATCATCGCCTGGTAAATATCATCGGGCCTAAATGAATAACTCGGGCCTTCAGACAGAAGCAGTATTTCAACAAATTTCCTCGCCAAGGTGCTCGAATATATTCAGCAATCTCACTGAACCAGACGGCGTGTCAGAATCGTTAGCCCTTTGTCGATATCCGCCGGCCGCTCGCAGTGTTGATGTATTCGCTTGCACCATTCCTTTTCGAATCTTCTCCTAACGGTCAAGGTCAATCTCGATATGCTTGGTCCTTTCATGGAACACGTGGTTTGCCGCCATTTGAATTGCCGATGCATCGCTGCGGTACACAGAATCGTAACTCGACATTCACATCAATGTCCTTCAAGATTTCTAGCAGCAAGTGATTTCAAAGAAATGCATAGTGCTCCTCAGATTCTCGCTTCACAGAGCTTCAGATCAGATTCGCTTCGACTTCCAGAAATTGCGAGTCTCCAAGCTTTACTAAGTAACTCGTAATGCATTTTCTAAGATGCTGGCAATGGCCCAATCTGCATCACAATAGCTAGTTAGGTATCTTGTTTACATCGATAACAAGACACCTTGTCCCGTTTACCTTTCACATACCTTACTATTCGATCGCAAAGATCATACGCGACTTCTTCGGGGTTTGTAAAATCGACGTTGTTTGCACACTATAAGCAATGTCTAGCTGAGGGTAAGATAGAGCAACTTACCAATTATCCTTCGATACGAATCGATATCACTTCATCGGATCATCACCAATGACATCGTGTTCAGATTCGAACCCGCTTTTCTTATACTCATCATACTCTTTTGTGGTAAGTTTCATATTAGAATCAAATGGTTAACGGGTTTGGCCAGCCTAGTCCTAATCGAGATAAGTTCTAAGGCATATTTCCTTTGACGATAATGATACTTTACTAGATCCGCAAATTCTATTCCTAGAAAATACCTTAGATCTCCTGTGTCTTTCATTTTAAAGACACTATGCAGATTGTTTAGTCTCCTTTACGAGTTTAATATCGTCTCTCAGAATTAACATATCATCCACATAAACGAGTATGATTATTGTATCACGAGTGCTCGCTTCGTAAACAATGAACGGTCAAACTCGCATCGTTCAATCGATCTTTATTAAGGCCTCTGTAAGCTTGAAATTCCAATCGTTTGTGCTTGCTTGAGCCCATACAAGCGACTTAGTAAGTCTACACACATTATTATCATATCGCTTCGACTACTAAAGCCTCATGGCGTAGTCATATAAATTTCATCAAATAAATCTCCTCGAAGGCATTATGTATATCCATTTGATGAATATACCACCCCTGAGGCAAAGAATGGATAAAATAGTCCTTATAGTAACCATTTTTACCACGAGAGAATGTCTCGATAATCAATACCTTCTTGTCGAGTATAACCTTTGCAACAAGTCTAGCTTTCGCCTTTCAACTTCACCAAGATCTTTATATTTGATTTTGTAAATCCATTTACAACCTATCGTTGTTTTCCTTTCGTAGAGACAATTTTCCAAGTGTGGTTTTCTTGTAGGCAGATATTTCACCTTCATAAAGATCTACCCACCTAGGATCTTCGAGGCTTCCATATAATTTTTGGGTTCATAGAGCGCAGGCGAGCTAAGGCTCGATAAGCAGGTTTTATGTCATACAGGAAATGTAATTAGTAATGGATAAAGTACACTATTCAACAGAAGTGACAAAGTCTTTTAGCCATATATGGGTCGAGTGAGTCTGCTGACCTCCTAGTGAATTTGTCAATACGGCAGTTGATTCAAAGATTGTGAATTATCGACTTTTCTTCTACCAAGTTATTTTCAGCTGGATCGCACTCTCAACGGGTTCCATATTGTGGTGTTATCACATCCTTCTCCCGGTTTATCAAACGCTCAAAGGTATCTTGAGTATGGTTTGATTATCATGCATCGGGTAGATTCTCGAAGATGAGTTTTTCGCACACATTCTCCTTAAAAGGATAAACTGCTTTCTAAAATTAACATCTCATCGATAACAAGAGTCTTAGATTGCAAATCATATAGATTTAATTCTTTGTGTTTCGTAGTAACCCATTAAGGCACACCTTCTAACTCTGCATCAAGCTTATCAAATGATCATTGTTAAGTCATTAGCAAAGTAGACATCCAATAGTTCTAATATGACTTAAAGAAGGCTTCTATGATGTAGACACTCATGTGAGTAGTGATTTGATGTATGAGGTAGTCTATCGATCAAGTATACAAAGAATTGTACACATAGCCCTGTAATTTTAAAGGAATATTAGCCTCGCATTCTAAGTGCCCCGGTAATTTCTAAAATATGTCTATGTTTTCTTTCAAAGAACACCATTCTCACAGCATGTATACACAACTTTTTGGTGAACGATACCTAAGTTCAAGAAATGTGTTACAGTATCATTAACAAATTCGCCCCATTATCGCCTCCGATAATCTTGACCATTTGGTTGAATTGAGTAGAAACATATTTAAGAAAGTAATTAATAACCACACAGACTTCGATTTAAGTCTAAGTAGATATAGCCAAGTCATTCTAGTGTGATCATCAAGAATAGTGAGAAAAATCTTTTCCATCAGATGTTTCAACCTTATAGGACCCCATATGTCCACGTGAACAATGTCAAAGGCTTTATTGCTATAAGAGTACTATTTGTGAAAGGTAATCTACATCGCTTAGCACACGGACACACATCAGTGTTTTTATCGCTTTAGCAATTTCATCATCAAGCAAGATAGATCGCTTTACTTAAGACCTTACTAGAGGTATCATATACCCCGTAGCGGTGGTATGTATGTGAGGACGCATTTGACGAGAGTACGCAGAAATTTTGAAAAGAAAGAAAGACGCGAGTTTTCACTAAAAGTTTCCTGAATTTGGAAGAAAAAGGTTCGTTAACGGGAATTGATTCCCAGATTCGTATTCGACTTCATAGATTATATTAGAATTTTGAGATTTTATTTTCTGAAATGGTCACGCTGGGCCCACGGAGAAATTTACTGCTTTATGTGGCCCGCTTGTTTTTGAGATTCCAGATTTTGGATATTTTCTAAGACTAATATTCTCGGGCGACCGGGGGCGACACGTGTCACCCCACGTGGCACCCGCCGAAATATTTATCAGGCACAACACCCGACAGAGTCGCTTTTCGACTAAACGCTTTACTAAGCTACGGGCGGAAAATTCCGCTATGTCATTTAGTATTTTTGCGAATTTTTCCGAGAGATCGAACGCTTTGGACCAACGAGAGGCAACACTCGCACCTCTCGTCAGCGGACTTGGGCGCCAGGCCGAACGGACGGGCAAGTCGCGGTAGATATTCGTGTAGATATTTGCAGGGATTCGCGAGCAGGGTTAGGTGCACTTGGCTTGATCTCGCCTTACACTCGTAGCACTTGGCCAGATTCGCCATCGTCGCCTTCGCTTTGCTATAAATACCCTCCTCGCAAGACTTATTCATTCACTCCTCACTTTGTCTAAGTCTTGAAATCCTCCTCTCCTTGTCGCTGCTTCCTCGCCCAACTCCCTTCTCCCCTTAAAGAGGCCCTCGCCGAGAACACCCTCCCCAAATTTAGTCAGGCTAGCCGAGCCTACCCCCTTGGTAGAAAGTCGTCTTCCAAGTATCATATAATGCCCAAAATACCTTAGCCTCAGACCTTGTAGTATTCCAAAGATACCTCTATACGTAGAGCCCTGAATACTACCTTTGTCCTTTGGTCTCAAACCGAAACCCTAAAGAAAATCTTCATTGCTGGTGAAGATTTAAGCAAGTTGGTTGTAACTTCTGGCGGTTGTTTGAGCGCACGAGAGAGCTAAACGCTCAAGGATCGACATTTAACTTGGATAATTTTGGGCTTATCGAGGTAATTATCTGTTCTCTATTGTAATTGGAAATTACATGCTTGTTAGGATATATAGTCAAGATACTATATACGGAACTATACTTAGTATTCGCAACGTCTTTCGACTTAAGCTCAAGAATAAAGAATCGAATCGAATCAGATTTACATAGATCAGACAGTAGAGATTTGTAAGATATCAGTAGAATTGTACACGCCTGCTAGACGTAAACCCCCGTTGTTGCAGCTACTCGATAGAGGAGAGATTTACGCCGCCATGTGTGAGGGTACGAATTTTCTATGTAAAGATAAACTTGGTTTTGGGGGTTAATAGACGCCAGTGACCTTTATAGTGAAAGATTAAGAGTAGCGATTCTACTCGATGGAAAGTGGCCAGTGCGTTGTAGTACTTGGAGCATTTTGCTTATCGTCGATAAATCGTCGCGAGGTATGCGAACCTCTTCCTATCTCTTCTAGCAATACGAGCATGTGTGAACTATGTAAGACGGCAGACGCATACGTGTTAACTGGTTGATTGTTTAAAACATAAAAGTGTTATAACCGCTTTACGGGAAGTCGTTATAAATGTTTTACGTAGGTAAGAAAATGGTTTTACCGATGTTAAGTTAAGAGACTCGATCTTATAAGATAAGAGACTTAACTTATTTGTTTTAATGAGGATGTTTAGTGAAACCTCATTCGCAGTAATGAGTACTGGTTTTTAAAGCGGATAATGTTTTACCGATTTCGAATCGTAACGTATCGGCTGCACCACCGCAAATGCTAATAAAGGAAAATGTATCAATAATGACGCGTTGTATTAAAAACCAAGAGAAACCTCCATCCGCATGAAGCTAAGACGAGACAAAATGATATTACATTTTCTAGATCACGGTCATTGTAATAAGATCGTTATAAACAAGAATAAACTACTCACGATATGACATACGTTACTCAATTGTTCTAAAAAGGAATCTGATTAAGCTCGGGAACTATGAAACCATTTGAAAACGGTGTTTCGAGTAATCAAACTAGGCAAACCGAACTTAGGAAAAGAATGTCATACTTGATTTTGAAAAATGCTGGTTGGTCATTCTAATACTACGTATCGTGACTTTTATAAAAGTAATGGATCTCTTTAAAAGAACTTAACGATGTAGTACTGGGGTTAAAACCCGACTTCGCATAAAACGAAAGTACTTTGAGTTGTGTGAAACTTGCCTACGCCATGATGATAGCCTTTATTGTACAATCGTCAGGTTTCGTGTTACCGCTCTCGACAGCAGGTCGGTTGATCGTCGAGAACTTACTGACGTGTCCGGCAAAGAACGAGAAATTCCACGCACGCTCGCTGATAGTATTATTGTTAATCGCTGACATATCGACACGACGTAGCGCACGTATGCTTCCATTTTGTTAAGTTCGTGTTAATCGCTGATATATCGACACGACGTAGCGCATCGCATGTTTCATTTCGATTATCGCCAGGATTTCTTTTCGACATATCGACACGACGCGTAGCGCACGTACGCTGGCCCATTTGGAAAGTTGTCTTATTGTTTCTTCGACATACCGACACGACGCGTAGCGCACGCATGCTTCCATTCGATTGCCGCTCATTGTTGAGGTCACATGGACACGCCTACACCGGCGCAATTCGGTACGCGCCGGGATATCGTATTATTGTCGCATCACGGATACGTTTACACCGATGCAAGATTCCGGTACGCGCCATAATGCGAACTCGATTGACGCGCGGCGCGACCCATAGTTATATCGGAGTGATGATCGCTTTATGTCGCGAATCAGAGTTTGGTTATCATACATGCTCCCGCTTATATAGACTAGTATGATTTCATTTACGTGATTGCATGGCCACATACTGTAATTGCCAGATCGACTTCGTGGCCGCCTACGCCGCAGTAGAGGTACATCGGCCGTGGATCTCGCCATGTGATCACGCCAACAGATTAAGCTCCGCTTTCCGAGGCTTATCTTTTCGCAGTGTTCTCGAGTCAGGTTCTTGTACATCTGTGGTACGGCGGCCCCGCCCCGCCATAGTCATCAGATATCTTGGCGGTCAGAGTATCGCTGCGTGGTTGTAAAAGCGATTAAACTGCTCGTGTTTTATGATATACCGGGCAACCGCTTGGTTGGCCTCGCTTATTTATTATATCTTTGTTAAATGACTATGTTTTATGTTCACGATTTTCTCCGATGATGATCACCAGCGCCGGTAGCGCAAAGCACCCGCCCCGAACGTCGTTACAAAAGTGGTATCGTGAGCGCTTAATCCTCTGAAAGTGTCTACGCATCGCGTCTAGTAGAGTTCGATTATCGGCTGTCAGGCACCACATCTATAATCGTGAGGTCGCAGGACATTTAGGATCGTTTCCATTCTTCTCATTCCGAGATCGCGCCTTAGAGTCAGAAAAGTCAGACTCTCCGACGATCTCGCTTTACCGCTTATGCCTCCGCTAGCGCAACCAGAGCCTGTGGCGGCAAGGCAAATTGGCCGCGAGTGAGAGATACAGAGGAGTACGAGGCGCAGTCTTGGCCAAGACTGAGAGGTTTCAGACGGCGGTTTCGCGACGCCACAAAGACCAGCAGAGTTTAGAGCCGCAGCAGCCGGGATGACTACAGCACACTCGAGCCTCCAGCCCCACACCGAGCAAGTGAGACGGGTCGCGCGAGACGGCCCATCGCCGTGGTCAGGCCGATATGGCGACAGTCGACGCAGCAGCCTTGCCCAAAGAGTACCAGCCGTTCACCCCGAGCAGATAGCTCGAGGCTACGGACTTTCCGAGTCAGAGCCCGCCAGAGTTTTACGGGTCGAGGCTTCGGCGATGATCCGCAGGAGTTCATCCGGCAGCTACACGATCACGCGGTGATCAAGGCTTCAGAGACCGAGTCCGCGACTTTGTTCAGACGGCCGCGTGATACCGCAATCGATTGGTTTGATTCACTGAGCTTTCCCGGGAGAGTACGCACTCCAGCAGATGGGATGAGTTTTCGGGGCTTTCTCACGCACTTCGCCTCCGCAGATGGCGAGGCACGCCGGCGATTTTTGTTATCGAGACAGAGAGGCGACCGCCGTGAGTACAATGTCGAAGTTCGATTCTTCGCTCGAGCATGCCCTCGCGCTTAGTCGCAGAGTATGGAGGATGGGTGCATCGCCACGCCACCGCTTGATTATATGGCCGAATCTTGCGGGTGTTTCTCTTCACCGCACGACATTGCCCGCACGCAGCTCACGCACTGTGACGCGAGGCACTGAGGTCGACGAACGACTGGTCGCCAAGCAGGCCGTGACGGCAGGTCCTTTCGTGGCTTTCGAGGCGGACCGCCAAAGAAAGTTAGTTATATACCCCCACCGCATGCAGGGTCCTCCACCGCCTTCGTGAGCGTCGTGGCTCCGCGGTTCAGATTTTCGCAGAAGAGGTGTTAACCACCAAGCCACCCCTACCTCGCTGCGACTATCGCGGTAGACTCCATTTTGGAGAGTGTCGCTAGATCGGGAGTTTGTTTTACATGCGACAGCAGGCCATTTTGCAGGAACTGTCCACTGCGGAAGCGGATGTTACGACTCACCTTCAGATCCGCGGGTTCATCACCTTCTACAGCATGCACCGCAGGCGTGCCTATGACAGAGTGAGCCAGAGCTTCGTATATCCTTAACCTCTAGAGTTTTGGTACGCTTGTTATGACGGTCTCATTATCAGGTGCTATGTACGGACAAGATTGTGATACGCGCGAGTTAATGCACGGTTAGTCGAAGGATACGATGGTACGGTAAGTAACCTTAGACTATGTCACGATCGAGACCTGTGGTGCGTCGCTCTCGAGTTAAAGATTTATTTTGACCCTTATCGAGTAGAGTATACGTGGGATTTATTTGTGTGATAAGTCCGCAGCGTGAGACGGAAGTGGTAGCTTTCACGACGTGAATTAGTAAGATTGTTCGATCGGGAACAAGAGTTCGCGGGGTCGGCCTGCCGAGGACCATTTCATGTCAACCCAGAACCTTTGGGGTGGGGCTGCTCGGGCGGTCCCGCCAGGTGGTAGGTCACGAGGGTGCTAGGCCCGAGTTTAGATGATCATCGATGAGTTCGTGGACGCTCGACCGTGTCGCTCAGAAGGCCGGCGGCCTGGCGAAGTTCGAGGTTAGTAAGATGACCAAATTTGGAGGTATGACTCCGCAGATTTTCGAACCAAGTAATGATCAAGTATGGTACGCATCGAGAGTTCGCCGCTCGGAAGCGGCACGACGAGTGGGAAAGCAAGAGACGATGTTATTTCGCGCCGTTCGCGGCGCTGATAACTCGTTGTAGGAACTTCATCGATATCCGCTTTGAGAAGGAACATTCGGACGAATGTTTCGGGCGAGGAGAATGTTATACCCCGTAGTTGGTGGTATGTATGAGGACGACGCATTTGAGAGTACTGCAGAAATTTTGAAAAGAAAGAAAGATGCGAGTTTTCGACTAAAAGTTTCCAGAATTTGTGAAGAAAAAGGTTCGTTAACGGGAATTGATTCTGATTTGGTATTTGGACTTCATAGATTATATTAGAATTTTGAGATTTTATTTTCTAAATGGTCACGGGCCCACGGAGAAATTTACGCTGCTGGGCCCGCTTTGTTTTTGAGATTCCCGATTTTGATATTTTCTAAGACTAATATTCGGGCGACCGGGGCGACACGGTCACCCCACGTGGCACCCGCCGAAATATTTATCAGGCACAACACCCGACAGAGTCGCCGACTAAACGCTTTACTAAGCTTTCACGGGCGGAAAATTCGCTATGTCATTTAGTATTTTTGCGAATTTTTCCGAGAGACTAACGCTTTGGACCAACGAGAGGCAACACTTGGCACCCTCTCGCCAGCGGATTCGGCGCCAGGCCGAACGGACGGGCAAGTCGCGGTAGATATTCGCGTAGATATTTGCGAGGATTCGCGAGCAGGGTTAGGTGCACTTGGCTTGATCTCGCCTTACACTCGGTAGCACTTGGCCAGATCTCGCCATCGGTCGCCTTCGCTTTGCTATAAATACCTCCTCGCAAGACTTATTCATTCACCTCACTTTGTCTAAGTCTCAAATCCCTCCTCTCCTTGTCAAGGCCTCGCCCAACTCCCTTCTCCCCAAAGAGGCCCTCGCCGAGAACACCCTCCCCTAGCCTAGTTGGCTAGCCGAGCCTACCCCCGTAGAAAGTCATCTTCCAAGTATTGTTATAATGCCCAAAATACCTTAGCCTCAGACCTTGTAGTATTCCAAAGATACCTCTATACGTAGAGCCCTGAATACTACCTTTGTCCTTTGGTCTCAAACCAAACCCTAAAGAAAATCTTCATTGTTGTGGAAGATTTAAGCAGGTGTTGGTTAACTTCGGCCGTTGTCGAGCGCACGAGAGAGAGCTAAACGCCATAAGGATCGACATTTAACTCGATAATTTTGGGCTTATCGAGGTAATTATCTGTCCTCTATCAGAATTGGAAATTACATGCTTGTTAGATATATAGTCAAGTGATACTATATACGGAACTATACTTAGATTCTAAATGTCTTTTGACTTAAGCTCAAGAATAAAGAATCGAATCGAATCAGATTTACATAGGATCAGACAGCAGCAGAAGACATCGAGTAGAATTGTACACGCTTTGCTAGACGGTAAACCCCCGGTTGGCTTGGTAGCTACCGATAGAGAGGAGATTTACGCTGCATGTGTAAAGGTGTCGCGAATTTTCTATAGAAAGATGTAAACTTGTGTTTTGGGGGTTAATAGACGCCAGGACCTTTATAGTGAAAGACTTCAAGAGTAGCGATTCTACTCGGCGAGCGGAAAGGGCCAGCGCGTCAGAGTACTGGAGCATTTTGCTTATTGTCGATAAATCGTCGCGAGGTATGCGAACCTCTTCCTATCTCTTCTAGCATTTACATGTGGAACTATGTAGACTGCAGACGCATACGTGTTAATCGTGTTTGATTGTTTTAAAACATAAAGTGTTATAACGCTTTGGGAAGTTGGTTATAACACTTTTGTGAGGTAAGAAAATGGTTTTATCGACGTTAAGTTAAGAGACTTGATCTTATAAGATAAGAGACTTAACTTATTTGTTTTAATGAGATGTTGTGAAACCTCATTCGTGAGTAATGAGTACTGGTTTTAAAGCGGATAATGTTTTACCGATTTCGAATCGAACGTGTATCGGCTGCACCATCGCAGCTAATAAAGGAAAATGTATCAATAATGACGCTGTATTAAAACCAAGATAAACCTCCATCCGCATGAAGCTAAGACGACAAAATGATATTACATTTTCTAGATCACGGTCAGAATAAGATCGTTATAAACAAGAATAAACTACTCACGATATGACATATGTTACTCAATTGTTCTAAAAAGGAATCAAGTGATTAAGTTTGGGAACTATGAAACCATTTGAAAACGGTTTCGAGTAATCAAACTAGGCAACCGAACTTAGGAAAAGAATGTCATACTTGATTTTGAAAATGGCTGGTTGGTCATTCTAATACTACGTATCGTGACTTTTATAAAAGTAATGGATCTCTTTAAAAGAACTTAACGATGTAGTACTGGGGTTAAAACCCGACTCGCATAAAACGAAAGTACTTTGAGTGTGAAACTTGCTTATGCTTGTGATGATAGCCTTTATCAGACAATCGTTGTGTTTCGTTACCGCTCTCGATGGCCTATTGACCGCCGAGAACTTACTGACGCGCTTACAGAACGAGAAATTCCACGCACGCCTCGCTGATAGTATTATTGTTGTTAATCGCCGACATACCGACACGACGCGTAGCGCACGCATGCTTCCATTTTGGTTAAGGTCGCGTTAATCGCTGATATACCGGCTACCGACGTAGCGCACGCATGTTTCATTTCATTATCGCCAGGATTTCCTCGACATATCGACACGACGCGTAGCGCACGCATGCGCCCATTTGGAAAGTTGTCTTATTGTTTCCTTCGACATACCGACACGATGCGTAGCGCACGCATGCTTCCATTCGATTGCCGTCATTGCTGAGGTCATACGGACACGCCTACACCGGCGCAGTAATTTCGGCATGCGCGCTGACATTGGTATTATTGTCGCATCATGGATACGTTTACACCGACGCAGATTCCGGTACGCGCCATAATGCGAACTCGATTGACGCGCGGGCGCGAGACCCATAGTTATATCGGAGCGATGATCGCTTTATGTCGCGAATCAGAGTTTGGTTATCATACATGCCTCTCCCGCTTTATATAGACTAGTATGATTTCATTTACGATTGCATGGCCACATACTTCGTAATTGTCAGATCGACTCCTTCGGCCGCGCTCACGCCGCAGTAGGTACATCGGCCGTGATCTCGCCATGGATCACAGCCAACAGATTCAAGCCCGCCCGAGGCTTATCTTTTGCAGTGTTCTCGAGTCAGAGGTTCTTACATCTGTGGTACGGCGGCCCCGTCCCGCCATAGTCATCAGATATCTTATGTCCGTAGTGATCACAAGTGTGGTTGTAAAAGGATTAAACTGCTCGTGTTTTACGATATACCGGCAATCGCTTTGGCCGACTGCTTATTTATTATATCTTTGTTAAATGACTCATGTTTTACGTTCACTGATTTTCTCGACGATGTATTACCAGGTGCCGGGTAAGGCATCAGAACGCCCCAACGGTCGTTACGTGGCCCGCCTTTCTATGCCAAAGATTAACGTCTTCTTCACATCGCTTTCGCCATATCTTGTACATTTAAGCATCGCTTCCTTTTTGTTCTCAGATACAAGATACATGGCTAACTAACATATAGAGCCCATCCTCAAGTCTACCAATCTCCTTCACCGCCCACCGTAGAGATCCCAAAAGACAGAAGTCAGGAAAAAGGTATGAACATTTCAAATCCTCATATTTGGAAATGCATGTAAGTTATAATTGAATCGAGGTAAAAGAAAACATTATCCATTTTACTTATTGTAGAGACTGGTACCAAAGCTAGTAATTCGAAATGATCGACTATCTGCAAGTTAACACCTTCTTTCAGCGTGATAGACTCAATTTTATCGTTGATTTTATCTAACATGTTTAGGCCACGTATCACGTGATTTGTGGCACTGTATCTACTATCCACCATCGTTATATCAAAGCACGGAAAGCTTGAGTTCGATATACCCGCCGACGGCACCGATTTGGTACTCGAGAGTTCCGAGGGCTCGCCGCTGTCCGTTGTTATTTAGCATTTGAACTATCCGATCATACCGATTCTCGAGATAGTTTCGTGCTCCTTCAACTCGCCACCGCTTAGGTTCTTCAGAGGAGGAATCGCCACTGCCGCGAGTATCGCGCAAAGATATTCCTTCCTTTGACTAAACCGGGATATCCAACTAATCAGAATAAACCTCCTTTCGCGACCTCTCATTTTGCATTCCTCACGTAATAAGTCGTGTTTCTTCTAGACTGCGTTTACAATGCTTAGAATACATGACAATGGGGTAGACCACTCCAAGAAGACTCATCGACTTAAAGATCGATTCCTTTTGATTTTCATCACTTACTATCACGGAATAGGCTTTATCGATCAGGAAGAGGTGACATAAGCAAATTTCGCTCCTAGCCCGCACGTAGCTCTCATTAAGGCCCATAAGGAATTGCAAAGTTTCTCTCGCATGAGTTCGTGAACTCTCTAGTCAAGTCGGGCACACAATTTGGTGGGTACAATGGCTTGAAATTCTACCCATAGTTCTTTAGCTTAGCGTAGTATTCGACACACTAGCATTACTGGGACAAGGTAGCAATTTCCTATGTAGGTCATAGTTCTAGATTCATCAACTTTGTCGAATCTCTCTTTCAAATCTTCCTAAACCTCATACGCTTTCAAAGATATGTAACACCACACAACAAACTACTAGATACAAGATTCACGAGCTGCTTCAGACAACAAATTGACTTATCCCATCGATCCCACCATTCCACCCCATATCGATCCTTCAGATAATTACCATTTACAAAGCCTAATTTGTTTCTTCCATGAGAGCAATTTTTATAGATTTGCTCCAAATTGTATAGTTTTCCGAGCCCTGTTTTTGAAAAGATATTAAGGAAACCCCTGTAACATCTGAGGCTTGTAAGCATTGCGCGGTCAGGTCAAATATAAATGTCAGACGGCGCTTTTCGAGGTACAGAATTCCTCTTCTGATTTAACTACTTTCTGGGTAGATCTCATACCATTTTAAAGACAGACTAACTACAGATTTCTTCAGGGATATCAAGATGTAGAACAAGATTTCTCCGAGACAAGGAGTAAAACTTTATAACAAGGTGTGACCACAAAGAATATCAAGATACTGCACAATACTTCAGATCTGGTTTTTTCGACTCAGACTTGGTAATCAGGACTCACGGACTACAAAGAATATCAAGATACTGCACAATACTTCAGATCTGGTTTTTTATTTTTTTTAGACTCAGATCTGGTAGTTGTGACTCAGATTACACTTCACAACAACACATAGTACAAGAAAAAAAATACCAAGATACTACAGGCTACCTCAGATCTGGTAGTCAATGTTTTCAAGATGACGCGTCAGAGAGCGACGCCGCTCGATACTACGCTGAGAAGTCAGACATGTCAAGAACCTGCACGCACGCAAGAGAAGAGATTTCGAGGTTTGACTGAGGTTGTCCTCTTTAGAGTTTACAAAGACAAAGAGCTTTCAAGCGTAAGACCACAAATACACTACGCACGCAGATTACACAACTCTGCAAGAACTTCATTAATTGAGGTTCAGATACGGTAAGCTTACACTTTATTTTCAGAGGAAGGGTGAGGACAAACCTCGCTTTGTACCATCGCACACTTTTGGCTTCGCAGAAAGAGAGTAGAAAGAGAATAGATCAAAAGCTCATGAAGGCGCAATGTTCAAGACACTTATACAAATTGCCTTCCACTTGCTTTTCTTTTCGTATATTATTACAAGTGGTAACGGGCTACCGACGCAGCCTCAGATATTCTGCTATATTACAACATCAGGGCCTAAGTAAATATCAATGCCTAAATGAATAACTGGGTTTCGATTGCACAGTATTTCAACACCACTGTCAAGTCAACAACAATTTAAACGGAAAAAAAAGAAGAGGATATGCTCCCGCTGGCATAAAAGGGAAACTTTTCCCTTCTGAATTAGAAGAGCCAGAAAAATACAGATAGCATTACTTAAGGCTCCGTTTGTTGTTTATTACATTCATAGGTTTGAATCAGTTTATATTCTTAAGATAAAATTTTAATTTCATATTAGCATATTATTTTTCAATATTTGAATGTATTCATTGGATAGATTATGTCCATTCTAACAGACTGCCACCTGAGATCGAGACATCTAATGAAACATCACGGATCAAAATATGGAGATCTAATCTACAAGTGCAGAAGCATTATGAGAATATACGAAAAGTATACATGTAACTAATGTTGCTCGGATTCTTAAAAAATATCAATGGGTGCATGTCGAATTTGTTGACACCCAATTTTTGTCTTCCAAAATTTTAAATTAACTAATCAGATTTCTTGAATAGCAAAAAGAATTATTCAGAAAGTAAAAATACTTTCTTTAAACTGCTTTTGGTGACCTTTGCCATTTAATTTGGTAAGATATCCTAATAATTGAAACAAAAAGTGCCACTTTTTAAATATCAAATCTCAAGTTTGGCCATTTTCACTCACCATGACTAACCCCTTTCTAATTCCCTGTGGGTTAAAAGAATTCGAGCCTAATCGCCCCCAACAATTACCCAGACCCGGCCTTAAATCCCCAAATCAGACAGCGAATCAAAGAACTCTGCCCGTCACCATCTTTGTCCAGCTCACGAAGAGCCTTGCATGGCAAAGATTCAGGCAAGCTTTCACTTTACCATTTGTTGTTCGCCCATTTCGGGCAAAATCTTCAATCCATTTTAGCGTTCTCTTCCAGCAAAGTCGTCGAACTGTAACCTACTGTTGCGTCCTTTCATTTTTTATTTCAATCTCGATTTTCTTTTCCGATTCAACGGAGTTCAAAGTAATTCTGAATGAATTTCGATTTCAAAAACTTGTCCCACATCAGTGGATTCGAACCCTAGAGTATTTTTGGGGTTCTATTCTATAAATAGAACATCCTTTCTTCATTCTCTTGGAAACGGCAATGGTCTTTCTACAACATACGGAGCTCGAACACTCAGAAACTCGGCTTTTCGAGGAAGTTTCTGCTCAAAAGTTAAATTTTCTCGTCGCCCCTGTCGCTGCTCGACAAAAGGTAATTCTCTTCCTCATCTTAGTTCATTCTCATTTTTATGGTTCTGTTGTTTTCAAATTCGTGCAGATTAGTTAGTGCTAATGTTGTTTGAGTTAGATAAAGTAATGTTGTCATGACCCAAATTACGGGCGTCGTGGTGGCACCTACACTATCCCCGGTAGGCGAACCTTTCCCAAAATCAGTTACAACCATAACTATTTAGTAATGCGGAAATAAGGAAAGATACAAAATATACAAATCTCTTTATTAAACATAAGACGTCATTTAACCCTTACAACACTTCCTCCCAAAACTTGTACAAGGACTCTAAGATACAATAGATAGAGAAAGAAATAACAACTCCTCCCTGAATAATTGAGGGCGGCTTGACTGGATGAAGACCAAGACTACCAGGAATGAGTGGTCTGTCTGCCTTAACCTTCCATGCTCCAAACTGCAACCTGAATAGACCGAATAACTGCATCCACATAAAAGATGTTGCAAGCGTAGCATGAGACATGAGTACACAACGTACCCCGTGGGCATCACAAGCCGACAACGACGGAAGTTACGTAACAGAAATAAACATCAAGTTGACTCTCACGTAGGTCCTACTCTAGGAAATTCAATAGTCACATAAACCACCTTATTCATATAATAGTTCAATCACAGTTAAGTACCATTCAATTCATGTAGCACACAGGGATCTTACAATTAATACCCACCGATCAGTAAACTCTGTCTAAGTCATATTCTTATTTATCTCCACTCACCGACTTAACAAATCCAATAGACAAGTTGACACTCAATACATACAACATCACTTGAGAATGCTTTCCAAGAGTATTACAATTAGTCTAACCAAAAGGATATTAGCTCATTTGTTATCTCTAACCGTTAGACTTAGTTACAGTTTCATACACTTAAGGGCATGACACATAATGGTTCATCTAGCGTTCTCATTATACTTTGAATAGAAGTTTGTACATTACATCCATTGATTAAGGAGGGGATCTACACATACATAATATACAAATCAACAACTACAACACCTCCACAGGTTCTTTACTAGACACTTTACTGGATAACGTTATCAATCACCAAGCAATACACAGACACACATAGTTCTCTTTGATCTACATGATAGTTTTGACATTTAGACATCACCGACCACAATAACAGTTTGTCATGGAGTACTTAGACTCATAAAGGTGTAAACCACATAACCAATTTCACAGAGAACAAGCCAAATCATGTAAACTAATCCAATAGAATCAATCCAATCATCCAAGTTCGTTTAATCATGAAAATCACCCAAGTTCTAATAGTCATTCCAATCACATTACCAATCAATAAGTAATCAATGTATAAATGTATGTATGATATGAATGTAAATGTAAATGCCCAATACCTTTCATTCCCTGTATACATCCGTTCAAATTCTATGAACTCTATACCCATCCAGAATTCCTCCACGGATGTCAGGTCTCGACTGTAATATCATCTTCAATCATTTTCATCATCTCAATGTTTTCAACCATCTCATAATGTATCCTTACCTTTCTCGGTCTCATTAGACCCACAACATTTTCATACCATTCTCCTTTCAATATCATCAGAACTATGAGTGTATGAATGCAAATGACATTACAAGTCAAATAATCAGGATGTATGAGATGCAATCAAGTATAAGTGATGCTATCAGAAATTTCATAACACGTAATTCCACGTAAATCAGTTTATCATATCGAAAGCAATGTTATGAATAAACATAACAATTATAAACAATGACAAAAAGCCAACATAATGGTGACAAGCCCAAACAACCGTAGTCGGAGCAGTGTTCTAAAAAACGGCGGGGACGGCCGCTAGCGCTCAGACCGCCCTCCGCTTTTTCCTTATGCCCACCCGATTTGTCACTTAATAATTTTACCCCCAATTGTTTTGCCCTATCTTACGGCAAACAGAGGGGCGTGGTTTTCATTTCTTCAGAAATCAGAGAGAAGCAACGAACAAGGAGAAAAAATTACAATCTTCAGACTTCAAGAATACAAAAAAGCCCTAAAAATCTTCGATTAAGCTTCAAGGTTAGTTCTATTTATTCTTCTTTTACTTCATATTTCTTCTTCTTTCACTCTTCAATCATCGTTATTTTTTTTTAGCGGTCTGTTTCGCGTTTCCTCCGCGACCTGACCCGATGTTTTTTTTGTTCTTCCTTGTCGAGCCGCGACCTGCTGGCTGTTGCCATAAAAATCTGCAATTTTTTTGTTCTTTCGCGACCTGCTGCCATAAATCTGGAAAAAAATTAAAAATTTAGTATAAATTAGTTACAACTTACAAACTTATTAGTAATAGTATAAATAGACTAGTAATAAGTTAATAATATAAATATATAGTGAAGATTTGTCATTTGTCATTTGTGAATATTTGTCATTTACTCATTTTGAAAGTAATTATTTTATTGATTGATTATTTGATTTGTTAATGTACTTATTTTAATATTTTGCAGGTTATTAATTATTGTAAGTTGCAAAAAAAATTTAAAAAATACATCCGCCTAGGCCCCCTTGCCAGGCTCCGCCAAACCTCCGCTTAGCGTCTTTTAGAACACTGAGTCGGAGTTCTGATTCCCCAAATCACCCATCATCACAGTTCAACACCGCTACTCACCTAAGCGTTCATCACAGTTCAACACCGCTACTCACCTAAGCGTTCATCACAACCGCTAATGTGGGACCCCCAAACACGCCTAATACCCCTCAACATTTATAACTAACATGCACTTCTATCGGAGTCTACTGATTAGTTTAGGACAGAGTAGATGCTCTTTTATTTGTAATATAACCTAAGTATACCCTTAGACAGGGCCGTCAAACATTTTGTGGCACCTGTTCTAATTCGTAAAAGTGGGCTCTTAATTGGGCTAAGACCTGCGAATTATGGGCCTTTACAGTAAATTCTGGCTAATACTACTTAATAAAAAATGAAAAAAGGGCCCTAAATTTTTTCATTTTTCGGGCCCCCTGTGCGGTAGCACACCTCGCACGGGTCCAAAGACGGCCCTGCCCTCAGATATGATGAGATGATTTGTATAAAGCATGTTATTTTGGTAAAGCTAATTTAGTGAAAGAAGGAATCTCTTGAGATATGCTTTAAACACTTTAGATTGCCTCTTTTGGGTTGAAGCTTAAGATTTGTTACAAACTAAAACCTGTTTCCTACACCTTGACATGCTATAAGGAGCTTCATAACTTCCCCTCCCTTTACTGAGTTACCGTCACGTCTGTTACACCATGGAATGACTACATGTTTGATTTAAATATGAAAATGTTCACCATCTTTACTTAACCTTAACCTTTGTGCCATCTTTCTTCTCCTTTAGTGTGTATCCTAAAGGTATTTGTGTTTTGTTTTGTACTTCTTCACAAAAAATAGTCCTTGGTTTTATTGCAAATTTGAGTTTAAGTTTAAACCTCCTTTGTTTTGGAAAAATGTTGTGGATGGATAAGTGCAACTCTCTTTAGTTGGTCTAGTTCAACATCCAGTTGCTTTACAAATAACAAGTTGGCTTATTTTCCTAAGTTACTTTCTAAAAGGTATGGTATAGTATGAGACTGTTAACATGCTTGAGGTTAAGTATTTTAGGTTCATATTTAGCCCTATGTGTCCCTGGCAGTGTGTGCAATCCCTATATTATTCAGACTTCAAATTTTGAGTCTTTAAAAAATTGGTGATAGTTCAATCCTCTTTTTGACTAATTTGATCAAGAATCTGAGTGAACTCTCTTTAAATCACCAGCTGTAGAAGCTAAACTTTTTTAACTTGATGAATGCCTTTGGTTTCTTTGAGGTTTAAAGTAGTCCCTTAAAGTTTATTAGTTGAATATGTTTTGTTCTTTGATTTTAGTTGGAGATGTTGATTAAGCTTATTCAAAGGATACATCCTGTTTGCAAATTTTCCAGAATTATTTTCTTGTGTGTTCATTAGTATTCTATATGCAACATAATATCAGCATAATTAAAGGTTTCTTCTTTGCCACTTTTCTTGTCTGAACCTTTCTGATGTACTGCTTTGCCAACTGAAAGTCAAGCAATGCTTTGGAATTGGTTTAGCCTCCTCCAATAGTCTGTAATTCCTAAGATTCTACAAATCTTTTGATCTTGTTGTGGCATTGGAAATGGATGGTGGTAATCCCTTTGCTTTGTCATCTTTCAGAGTCTTAGTCTAATTATGATCAGTCTTTAAGTTTGTTTCCTCTTAAAGCAATGAGTTGTTTGACGTCTTTGCTCCCCACTTCAAAGGATTGACTACCCAAATACACTTTAAGTCAAGTTCTCTCCGTATTACTAATATTAAAGGCTTATGTCTTTTATAAACTTGTGAAATGTCGTATATGCTCACCTACTTTAAAACCTTAAATCTTGAACCTTGTTTGATATGTTAAAACTTGATAATCCGTCAAACAAATCCACTACATTCTGCTCCATTTGTTGTTAGTCTGTTAGAGGTATGTAATTCTTGATACTCAATTCTTTTCTCTCTCTTCTCTTTGCATGACTTGGGGGAGTTTCAATTCCTAATATCCATATCATCTTGTACAAGAAGCGACTGCTCCATTTAAGTTACCCCGAGCTTGCTGTTTTGCTGTTGGGATTTGAACCCCATGTCTGTTGCATTGTGATAGAATTTGGTGCCCTCTGTTGATGCAAACACTTGCTGCACTTATGAAGTTTTCATAGTACTGCACTTTGATGAATGAGCTGCTATATTTGGGGTAATGTTGTCATTAACTTTGAGCTGCTGCATTTCTGTCCAAATTATTGCTGAGCAGTGAGGCTTCACTTTGCTGCTGTACTTTTGAGTTTCTGTCTCTCAAGGAAAGCCGCTGTTTGGATGAGAAAATGCTATCCTTGAAAGATAGTTACATTTACAATAATGTGAGCAACTTCTGGGCATTTTGATGTTTAGTTTGAGATTAAAATCCGAGGCAAAGTGTTGGGGTTGAAACTGCTACCGGTTGGCCATTTTGCTGCTATATTTTGATGTACTTTTCTGTTATGCCTGAGGAGCAAATGCTCCTCCAAGGTTCTTCTGCACTTGAGAGATGTTGCTGGCAGATCTCCCATCTGCTTACTGCTGCACTTCAGTCATTGGCTACTGCCTAGTTTCATAAAAGAACAGAATGCTACACTTGAATAACTGTTGCTATATTTTGTTGCTTCAAAAGAACAGATTGCTCCACTTCTGGTACCTAAGGCCGATGAAAATGATTTTGAAGCCATGCCCCTTTTGAAAGGTTGTCCTCGGTTTCGCACTTCAGAATAAAGGCGATGATGAGACTTATGATAAAAGCACAAGGTTTCCAACATGTGTTTAGCGGGGCAACTAGAATGACTGACATGCCACTACTTTGCAACCACAATATGAGCAGATTTTTTCCCCCAAACTTAAAAATATAAGTATGAGCCTCAGTAATCAAAACTTCTATAGTTTTGATATGGATCTGAATGTTTTACTTATGTTTATTTGTAACTGTTTTTTCTTCATTCTTTATGAGGTACATCTAATCAATATGGAATTGTGGGACAGAGTTCTACAAAGAGAAAGTTAAGAAGAAATGAAAGCCCGACACTTTGGACGAAGAACTAGAAAGAGAATTGAAGACCTATTCCCTTCAGACGAATAAATAAAAGGGAATAGGATTGCTGAATGATTTGGAACCAAGCCCAATAAGCTAGACTTTCTTTTTCCCTTCTCTTTATTTTATGTTTACGTTTATTTTATATGAATATATTTGTAAAACACGGTGATGTGTTATTGGAACCCTTTAAAACCCATTTGAAACCTTGTATAGGCAAGAAATACAGATATCGTTAGAATAAATAAGAGACCCGATTTCAAATAAACACGGTTAAAATGAATGTTCTTCTCAAGAACAATTTGAAAGATAAACACTTTTCTTAAAACAGTTCAATATTTATAAAGATTAAAACCATTTTTCAAATAAAGGGATTTTTGACAAATCTTGCTTTTCAAAATGCCATGAAACTCTACTTTATACATATATGTTAAAACATCCCTTTTTAAGCAAATATAATTTAGCCATAATATTAGAACTCGTATGTCCAAGTTTACCACAAGTATTACACTCCCTGCCTCCAGTCTTCTTGCACTGACCATAATGAGGTCAGCTATAGGACCTGCAACTGTAGGTCCCTGTCTGAGATGAACCACCACACTTATGATGTTATTGTTTCCCTTGAGTAGGTGTCACGACTGACTCTCCAATAATCGCGCTCTATACGCACTCCTGCATGATACATCGTATCAAGAGAATGAACATACATACAACTCAAAAAGAAATAAATAACAGGTTAGCCGATAAGGCCACCTTCCAAAAGTATACACATAACCCAAAAGCAGTTACCTCTTTTTTTTCTTTACAACCCAATCCACAAGATATGACTACAGACCTCTAAGAATTTTTGACATAACAACAGTGACGGGACAGAGCCCCGCCATACTCCTGAATGTACATAAATCTACAATCTCAGCTAACTGTACCAAACGACAAAGCCTCCGGAGAAAGGGAGCTTTCCAAGGACTGAACAGTGATCCTAAGAATGAGGATCAACAAGCTATGTACCTCAACTCATGCAGATGAACGCACTTCCAAGGAGGTCAAGACAAAATATGTACCAAGTATGTAATCAGCACTGTAATTTAAATCATAATAGTCTAAAATAAGTCGAGACACGTATGATAACCAAATTAATAAGATAACCGTGCCTTGCCAAACGACAATGAAAGTCGCTTTACCTTTTAAAAGACTATTTCAACACATGAACAATAGTCACACGGCTAGGACACAAGCCCTCAAAACCATCACACACCCGCCAGCGGTCTCAAGCTCCGTAAACATCACAACGTGCGTGGAATCCTCCATCACCGCGACACCGTAGTTGTAAAATATATCCACGTGACGCGCTGGCATCCCACATCACTGCTTGCAGCACATATGCAATATATATATATATTCATGATATATATATATATATATATATATCTCATGCCTGGAATCCTCATCTCGTACATGACTTCACGAGAAATGATCCATTGGTAATAATAGATATAACATGCATGTGAATCCTCATCTCGTACATGTCTTCATGCCGAGCTAGTCCACGAGTAATAGTATATAATACGGTCGCACGCCTAATTCTTCATCTTATAAGCATGTCCATGGAGTAATAATAGCATCCGGGAATTTAACCCGCATCCTGGTCGCATGCCCCGGAATCCCTCATCGTATAAGCATGTCCAAGGATCAATCACAATGGAAGCATACCCGTGGAATCCTCCATCACTGTCGGTACGTCCAAGTAGATTCACAACAAGACAACCGACCCTCCAACTGAGAGTCACGGCAACGTAAAAATATAATACTTGCACTCAAAGTCTATCACAAGTAAGCATAGGCAGGTTCATAAAATCTTTAGACTTTCATTATCATACAAAAATGAATTTCATTTTATAAACTCAAGGCACTTTCGTATCACATAAAAATCCGGAAATTTAACCCAAAGTACTACGTACTTCCATTCTTTTCAAAGACTCATTTTTTATATAAAACCCCAAGATACTAACACCCGTAGTATCAAGGCATGTCTATTTTCGAATTAAGTTACTACACCTTTAGAAATTCATTTCAAGACTTTCTAAATCAAGTGACCCTTACTTTAAAACTTTAAGCAATTGATGCCTTTAAATCAAATTGCCCTTCTTTATTCCAAGTCATTTATCTTTGTTTACATTACTAGAGAAAATCATTCCTTTAACCTTCCATAAAGTTGTTATAACCAACTTCCCATAAAGCCGTTATACTAACTTTATGCTTTAGAAACTAAGACATCTTTAACCTTTCATAAAGCCGTTATAACTAACTTCCCATAAAACCATTATAACTCTTTATGTTTTATACAATTTCATTCTTTTTATAACCAAGAGACTTATACTTTCAAATCAAGTTACATAACTTTCAAAATACTTCAAGTCTCTTAACTTTAGAAATCAAGTCTCTTATCTTTAGAATATCAAGTTTCTCAATCTTTAGAATATCAAGTTTCTCAATCTTTAGAATATCAAGTAATCAATACTTTACACGTCAAGATGTCTTTATACATAAGATCAAGTAACCTATACCTTTTAAAAGTCAAGTTACCACACTTTCAAGAATCAAGACAAGGATACTAAAATGGAACCGAGTTCTCTTAATTTATGTACGTCTACCGTACTATACATTTATAAAACTCATGCTCAAGAGATAGGAAAAGTTCTACATACCTCTTCGGCTCAATCACTTGCCAAGTTGAATACGCCGCGCGTAGAATGTCAACATATAAAGACCACAATACGCCTATCAACTTCTAGCTTTCAACGTAGAATATTTCTAAGTATAAGGACTCTTATTCTACGGAAAATCGGGCAGCACTTTCATTTGTTTCTACGTACTTTTCCACCTTTTTTAAGGCCCGAAAATCAATAACCAAATGCCACATTTAAGGCTCAACAATTCAGAAATTCCAAGGGGATTACACGCCTAGCCGGACGTGTAAAATTCTGTCCCACAATCAATATAAAAATGCCCATATCCTTAAGGCACATTCTCGGCAACTATCAATATCAACAACAATGTCAATTTCCGTTCAATTCCTTTTTAATCTAAGTTGTTATTCCAACATGTTATATACATAATAACAATTACAAAAACTATAAATCTTTTCTTTCTTAACATGCGACGATTGTAACTATCGATCAAATTGATTACAACATAAATGGCTAACTTGTCCATTTTCGGTTTTTAACATGTCGACATGATCCAAATCTTTTCAAAATTCAATCTATATATCACATGCTCATTTACCAACTACTATAACATGTAATCCTTAATCACAATAAGAAGATGAAGATTTTACCTCAATAAGCCCTAATAATATCCAAGCGTCAAAGTCGATCCTTAACAACTTTTAGCTCCTCTTCTTACGTTCCAATCCGCTCCAAGCACTCCTTAGAAGCTCATGAAGAACTCTTCTTCAAGTTCCAACTTCAAAGTTGAAGAACACCTTAGGTTTTCATCTTGCGACTAACGTAAAAACGTGGTTTTTCCGGGATCTTTCTATTGAGATAACCTTACAATACCTCTAGGAACCTTGGGTTAAAGTATTGTGAATTATGGAACAAGATTGCAAAATTTTCCTCCTTATTTTTCTCCTTAGCCGAGAGCTTCTCAAAAAGAACTACAAGTTCTTGATTTTTCTCTAAGTGTAGAATTGTCACGACCAGGCCAGTTACGATCCAGTGCCCTACCGGCACCTTATACTCATACAACATAATAAATCTAAGATAAATAACACTTTTTTTAAAACTAAGCTGCCGATAAGTGCCATAACATAAAAATTACGAAAAGTGGTCTACTGCTTAACAATGTAAAACAACTCTAGCTACCCACATTTAATACGCACCTCTAAGATTTGGACTAACGTTTATGACGACAGGCCCCGCCTGCACTGAATATACATAACTACGACGCATAAGCTCCGAACATCGAGCCATCTCAAAACAACCGATCCTAAGCTCATGATCCACAATCGTGTACCTAAACTCATGACATGAACGCAGCCCAAGGGGTCATAACAGTACAAGATATGGAACGAAAAATAAGGTACAGAATAAATCATAATCAGATAAAGAATGACAGGCAAGTATAAAGAAAGGGTAAATACCAGATCCTACCATGTCATTTCCATCTCGTGAACTTAATCGCACCTTATTATCTTTTCCCATTTTTTCATAACAAGATAGTCAAATTCTTACGCATACTTAAGAAAACTCATCAAGTTCATAAACATATAACTTACGATCTTGCATAACCTAACTGCCTTTACTGAGGAACGCTTATACTCGTACCAACTGGGACGCGATAGAGTCACATAAGTCCGCCCATAAAGGTATACTACATAAAAATAGTGAGGCTCATGATCAAAACAGGTCCTCGCGTAGATCGATAAGCAATCCTACTCCCGGGACTATTTCACCGCGTAGGTCTGTGGACCCGCATGAGGTATTCCTCGTGATAGTCAGACTACCGCGCACGGGACTATTTCACCCGCATAAGCCCATAAGGACTCGCATGAGGTATTCCTCGATCACGGGTAGCAAATCCACTAATGTGGTATAACGCCTCGGGGTTTACCCTCATTTATACTCTTACCGAAGAAGGTGGTATAACGCCTCGGGGTTTACCCTCATTTATACTCTTACCCCGAGTATGTGGTATAACGCCTGGGTTTACCCTCATTTATACTCTTACCCTAACTCAACCTACCATCATACATAACATAAGCTCCCCGCTTTATCATACATAACATAAGCACTACCGACTTATCATACATAACATAAGCACTACCGACTTATCATACATAACATAAGCACCACCTAAGATACCATACATAACATAAGCATCACCACTTTATCATACATTACATACAAGTTAAGAAATCCCTAACTTCTTATTAGCTTGTTCATATACACTCTCATTTTTGTTTACTTAAGGCACTAACATGTCATTATAAAATCCGAATTTAACCCAACGTACCACGTGCCTCTACTCCTTTAAAACGATTCTCTTCAAATAAAACTTCCAAGATACTAATAACCGTAGTATCAAGTCATATCTACTTTTCAAGACAAGTCACAATATCTTTTAGAAATACATTTATAGGCTTCTAAATCAAGTGACTTCTTTCTTTAAAACCTTAAGCAATTGGTACCTTTAAAACAATTTGCCCTTCTTTATTTCAAATCATTTCTTTGCTTACATTACTGAAGAAAATCATTCTTTTTGTCACGACCGACCTGGTTCGTGGATCGTGCCTTACCCCGCACCCAAGTAGTCATACATCGTAGAAAATCACGAACATAAAACAATAACATAAGCCAATGCACAAGACAAAGAAATAAGAAGCAACTAAAAACTGCTACTTCGATATATAAATAACAATTTGAATCAGCTACATCCCATACAACTCGCCTACAAAAGATTTGCATGCACTTAGAATGATACGATAATAATGGCGGGACGGGGCCCGCCATACCTCGAATGTAAAAACCTACAACGAGGACTATACTAAGATAAGCCTCCGAGAAACGGAGCTTCCAACGAATCGTGACTCCTAAGAGCGAGGATCAACGACGGCGACCTTTACTCGCAGATTAACGCAGCTTCGAGCGAGGTCAATACAAGTACCAAGTATGTGGAACCGAAAATCAGAAATGAAATCATAGTAGTCTATATAAAGCAGAGACATGTATGATCACCAAACTACGCTCACAATAAAGCAACATGTCAAGTCGTGACTCACGCCTCAAGTCATTACTCAAGTATAATAACGGGTCTCACGCCCACAACATCAATCACGCGTGGAATACCTTCTCATCGCCACCCATGACATAAAAGCATCAAGGAATACACATAAACACCAGTCCCACGTGTCATAATAAACCGTGACGGTAAGTACGAAGGCATACCGACTACTAAAACCCACAAGCACTAACAATGCTATAAAATCAGATCACGAGGTCTTCCTGACCGCACCACATGATCGGCCGCCACTCGCGCAGATCAATGCGCGTCTATTCTCGAACTTACCGCACTCGCATAGGTCACACATGCACCCGCATGAGGTATTCTCAATCACGGTCCTGCATCACGAGGTATACCGCATCGGCGGCCTTAACCTCAGATCCGCCGACTCCGCAGCCGCATAGTCCTCAAAGACCGTGATAGTCCTCAAAGACCGTGATATGGCATCCTCGTGACGGCTAAACACCCGAATGATCAATCTCGAGCATACCGCGCCCGTGATAGTCTCACAGATCGTGATAGCCGATAGACCCGCATCGGTGTGGCAAGCCTCGTGATAATAAGTCAAGGGTATGTGATACAATAACAAGATAACTGGCTTAACGCTTAACAACGTAAGCACAACAAGAGACCCCTTACATAACAATCACAAGATACTAACACACGAAGATCCTAACATGTTTACTTATCAAATCAACAAGAAAGTATTACAAGGCTATCACAAACCAACACAATCAAGTTATTCACGTGTACTTTACGCTAATCAAGTTCGGGTATCTATCCCAAAAGTACTTCATACATTAACTCTTTAAAAGATCCGTTTCTTTCACAGAAGTCACACAATACCCGTAGTATAAAATAGAGTGACTGTCCTTTTAAGTAAACCAAAACACTTCCCTTTGTAAAATCAAGTAACAACATTATTTTCCAAACGCCCAAGTTTGCCTAATTTCAAATGTTCACGTTTCTTATTTTAGAAAGGTTTCAGAGTTCATAGTCTTATTCATTTAAGAATATAATTCTCTTTTAAACAATCTGAGAAACAAATGCCATATATGGGAGTAGGTTCTACTTGTTCCTAGTCAATCATATTAAGCAGCCATGATCTAGGAAATGTAATATCATTTTGTCTCATCTTAGCTTCTATGCAGATGGAGGTTTCTACTGGTTTTAATAATACTTCATTAATTAAAACATTTCCTTTATTAACGCCGCAGTTGGTTTGTCGATACTCATTCCGATTTCAAATCAAGAAACATTCTTCCTTTAAAAACCAAGTACTCATTACTCACGAACGAGGTTCCACAAAATTCATATTAATTTAATTAAGTCAAGTCTCTTATCTTTAAGATCAAGTCTCTTAACTTCTAAAATCAATAAATCATTCATTTTATCTCTCTAAGCCGTTATACCTAACTTCCCATAAAGCTATTATAACTCTTAAGTTTTTAAAACCACAAAGCATTTTCTTACCTACATAAAGTCATTATAACCAACTTCCCATAAAGCCGTTATAACACTTTATGTTTTAAACCAATCAAATACATTTAACACGCACGCCTGCATTACATAGTTATATACATATCATGCTAGAAAAGATAGGAAGAGGTTCACATACCTCGCGACGATTATCGACTAATAGCAAAACGCCCAAGTACTTCAAACCGTCGGCTACTCCTTGCCGCAGATCGCGCCACACATAGTACTTCAACCTATAAGGCCACAAGGCGCTTTATTAACATCTAGATCTTATCGCAGAACATTCTACGTAAAATTGAAGACTCTCCCCGCAAATCACAGAAATCTCCTCTCTATCGGTGACTGCCAACAACTCAAGGTGGGGTTTATACGCCTAACCGACGTACAATCTACTTCACAAGAATGCTATACTGTTTCATCATACACCCATGTAATTACAGCTCGCTTCTCTTCTTTAAATTCAGCTTAAGTCCAAAGACATTTCGCAAACTAAGTTCATTCTATATATAGTATACTTCACTATATATTCTAACAATCATGTAATTTCCAATTACAATAGGGACAAGATATTTACCTCGATAAGCCCAAAATTATCCAAGTTTAATGTCGCTCCCGAGCAAGGTTTAGCTCCTACTCCGTGCGCCCAACCCGCCTCAAACAACCCTTAGAAGTTCTACGCAACTTCTACTTAACACTTCAACCGACTTACGAAGGTTTTCCTTAGGGTTTTGGTTTGAGACAAAAAGGACATTTAGGTAGTATTTCCTGCTCTACGATAGAGGTATCTTTGGAATACTACAAGGTATACTGGCTAAGGTATTTTGGGTATAGTAACAATACTATGGAGAGTATTTCTACCAAGAGTGGTATTTATACGAGACAACACCACAAGTGGTGATACCCTACCAACCCCACTCAGGAGTGGGGTACTCTCGCATGGGAGGGCTCTCGGCCAGGGCCTTCTCAGGGGAGGGGACGAGAACTATAGAGGAGGGGAAGAGCTTTCAAGACTTAGCACAAATTTTTGGATGGTTCATCAAAGGGATGGTATTTATAGTCAAGCCATGGCTAACCAACGGCCAAGATCAAGCCAAGTGGTGCAAGTGCAGGGCTAGGATTCACCCAGTGTACCTTATCCATCTACCCACAAAATATCCTACCAACTACTTGACAAACCAACCACACTTTCGCCCCTTTACCGCCCAAACATCCTCCAATTAGAGGGTGACAAGTGTCGCCCTCTCGTTGGTCCAAAATGTTTCGTCTCTCGGAAAAATCCGCAAAAATTAAAAATGACATAGCCGTAATTTACCCTTCGCAAGTTTAGTAAAACGCTTCGCCGAAAAAACGACTCTAACCGTGTCAGGCACAAAAATAATTCGCCAAGCCTACTTAAAAGCCCAAACTTTTCACGCACGCCCCACGCACATACTCCGAAATACGGGTATAACATTCTCCTCCTTAGAAACATTCGTCCCAAATGTTCCTTCTAAGTCTCAAACAACGTGCGCCAAGATAGTCTTCACTACTATACTTACGAAACAATCCACACACATGGCCACGTAAACAACTTGCGCAAAATACTTACATCCAAGTCCACGAGGAAACACCTCTAACATCACCACAAACACCTCTCTCGGTCTAAAATATACTTCCTTCGTGACTTTCTTTACAAAAGAAATGATCACATCTATGCTCGCCATACATACTCGCTTCTTCCCTTACGTGTCGCATCTTCTTGTACACTCGAACTCTTACCACATTTCAAGTATCGCTTCAAAACTCGCCACACTATCCGGTGGTACTCTTCAAGAAGACCGACCAACCTCAACTCTGCGCCGCCGCCGATTATCCGCACGATTTCTCCGAGCCGCCAAAACCTCTTCTAGACAAGCTTCACCTATCCACAAATTACCGGAACAAGTCTCAACCATCTATCCGAACCTTGCCAACATCGAACCAATCGATCAAAGAACTTACACTTCCGCCTACAAGGCTTCATAAGGCAATAACCAAACACCGAAATGGTAGCTAAAACACTCCTCAACAGGAGAAACAATCCTCACACTACCTCAAATCAAAACGCCGGGCGATTGTGATTCTCGAGACTCACCGAGTTCCTAACCCTATCCGTAAAACTTTCGTAAGAAAAAGAAACAATGCACTGGCTCCACCGTCACATAAGGTGAAGGTAGGCACCCCGCAGCCTTAAAACCTTCTCGATATATCAACACACCGAGTAAACGGTCCCGACCGGAAGAACACGACGGGTCGACCCATCGCCCGACCATCGGTCGAACGATCCACCAACTCAGACTGGTTAACTAAATACGGGCCTAACACCTCATGACTTATCACAAGTGACCACCACAAACCGACCCCACCAAACAGGCCGCTGGTTGACCCGCAACGCGGCCTCAACCCGACCCGCAACGCCGCGAAGACACTAGCTTCCGATCCGAAAACTCTCACTAATCACGTTACTAAAACCTAGCCTTCTTAGCTCAACTACCTCTTTCATTCCACACTACTCGTGGACTTATCCCAAACATAGCTCACGTGCACAATGCACTCCGATAAGGGTTAAACACAAATGTAATCTTTTTCAAGATTGCCTTGCCTCTAAGGTCTCCACGTAAAAGCTCTAAGGCTTACACTTCCTATCCCCAATCTTTCCCTTACTAACCATGATTTCTAATCACAACTAACACACCGCCATCGTAACATAAAGACTTATGATATACCCACCTTATCACACACACGATCTCTGAGGGTTAAGGATATATCTATATCTACCGCTTCACTCCTTAGTCGTTCTAATCAAACTCGCCTGCAGGCGCATAGCTAGGAAGGTAACGAACTACCCACCGATCCCGGCGGCGAGTCCTCCTACTTGCATCCTCCTACTAGACACTTTCGACACTGCCCCGACGGCCGCAGTACAACAAGTACCAACAAAGAGACGACATTCCGGGATGACGCCTGCACATGTGAACCTAAGTCCCGGAGCTCACCAACTCCCGCCTACCCGAACGCCCCGAACCCCGCGAGGACCTCTGTCTCGCGGATGTGCATAATCAATCTGGGCGAGGTAATTCGCCGAAAGTTACTAAAGGACCTTCTCGCTCGCCTCTCTCGCCCTCGTTAACCCGCCGATCTCTACGTTCCGGCTGCCGCGCATAAGCCCGCACGTGCCATGCTCAAGCCTAATCGAAAAATTACTCTTGTACAACTCTCTTGGATAGTCATCAAGACTCGCGTACATCGGTATACTCTCGTAGCCAAATCCATAGTTAATGTGGTCGCCTCTTTGCAATCCATATTCTCTGCCCCGGCCGTGGGCGAAGGTTCAAATATCATGGCGCAGCAGGAACCGCCGCCGTGCTAAACTCGCTGGGGCTAGTGACGCCGCAGAACTCCCGAATGAAGCACTACCCTAGGTAATGATTGGGCTGCGCCCTCGTGAACCTCTCAGATTTACTCGCAGCTTCCTCGCCGCCTTGCCCTGGGCCGGGTTTGCCTACGCGGAGGCATACCGGTAAGGAAAGAAATACGTTAGAGGTCCAACTTACAACACAACTCTAAGGCACGATCTCAGAGTGAGAAGAATGGAAACTAATCCTAAATATCCTATAGCCTCTCGACATCGGTGTGGTGCACAACACACCGATAATCAAGACTTCATCGATACGGCTCAGAGACACTTTCCGAGGATTAATCGCTTCGATACCACTTTTGTCACGACCAACCGGGTTCGTGGATCGTGCCTTACCCCGCACCCAAGTAGTCATACATCGAGAAAATCAGCGAACATAAAACAATAACACGAAGCCAATGCACAAGACCGTGAAATAAGAAGACATGCTAACCAAAACGGTTACCTTCGATATATAAATAACAATTTGAATATTATATCCCATACAACTCGCCACAACAAAGATTGCTGCACTTAGGAATGATACGACAATAATGGCGGGACAGGGCCCCGCCATACCCCTGAATGTAAAAACCTACAACGACAGGACTATACCAAGATAAGCCTCCGGAGAAACGGAGCTTCCCAAACGCCGAACTGACCCTAAGAGCGAGGATCAACGACGGCGTATCTTTACTGCGGCATTTAACGCACTCGAAGGAGGTCAAGACAACAGTACCAAGTATGTGAAATCGAAAATATCAAATGAAATCATAGTAGTCTATATAAAGCAGGAGACATGTATGATCACCAAACTACAGTTCACAATAAAGCAGTCATGTCAAGTCAGGGATCACGCCCTCAAGTCATTACTCAAGTATAATAATGGGTCTCACGCCCACAACATCAATCATGCTCGTGGAATACCTTCCTCATCGCCATCCATGACATAAAAGCATCAAGGAATACACATAAACACGTGTCCCACTGTGTCATAATAAAACCGTGACGGGGTAAGTACGAAGGCATAGCCACTACTAAAACCTACGCACCAACAATGCTATAAAATCAGATCACGAGGTCTTCCTGCACCGCACTACATGATCGGCCGCCACTCGCGCAGATCAATGTGCGCGTCTATTCTCGAACTTACCGCAGCCTCGCGATAGGTCACACAGCACTTCGCATGAGGTATTCTCGAATCACGGTCCTGCATCACCGAGGTATACCCCATCGGCGGCGCTTAACCCTCAGATCCGCTCGACTCGCAGCCCGCATAGTCCTCAAAGACCGTGATAGTCCCTCAAAGACCGATAGGGCATCTCTCGACGGGCTAAACACCCGAATGATCAATCTCGAGCATACCGCCGCCCGCATAGTCTCACAGACCGCATAGGCCGATAGACGCATCGGTGGCAAGCCCTCAGTATAATAAGTCGGGGGTATGTGATACAATAACAAGATAACGCTTAACGCTTAACAACGTAAGCACAACAGAGAGACCCTTACATAACAATCACAAGATACTAACACACGTAGATCCTAACATGTTTAATTATCAAATCAACAAGAAAGTATTACAAGGCTATCACAAACCAAAACAATCAAGTTATTCAAACAGTGTACTTTATGCTAATCAAGATTGGTTATCTATACCAAAAGTACTTCATACATTAACTCTTTATAAGATCCGCTTCTTTCACGTAAGTCACACAATACCCGTAGTATAAAATAGAGTGATCGCCCTTTTAAGTAAACTAAAACACTTCCTTTGTAAAATCAAGTAACAACATTATTTTCCAAACGCCCAAGTTTGCCTAATTTCAAATGTTCACGCTTCTTATTTTAGAAAGGTTTCAGAGTTCATAGTCTTATTCATTTAAGAATATAATTCTCTTTTAAACAACTGAGAAACATATGCCTTATATGCGAGTAGGTTATTCTTGTTCATAGTCAATCTTATTAAGCAACCATGATCTAGGAAATGTAATATCATTTTGTCTCATCTTAGCTTCTATGCAGATGGAGGTTTCTCGGTTTTAATAATACTTCATTAATTAAAACATTTCCCTTTATTAACGCCAGTTGGTTTGTCGATACTCATTCCGATTTCAAATCAAGAAACATTCTTCCTTTTAAAAACCAAGTACTCATTACTCACGAACGAGGTTCCACACAAAATTCATATTAATTTAATTAAGTCAAGTCTCTTATCTTTTAAGATCAAGTCTCTTAACTTCTAAAATCAATAAATCATTCATTTTATCTCTCTGCCGTTATACCTAACTTCCCATAAAGCTATTATAACTCTTAAGTTTTTAAAACCACAAAGCATTTTCTTACCTACATAAAGTCGTTATAACCAACTTCCCATAAAGCCGTTATAACACTTTATGTTTTAAACCAATCAAATACATTTAACACACGACGCCTACCGCATTACATAGTTATATACATATCATGCTAGAAAAGATAGGAAGAGGTTCACATACCTCGCGACGATTATCGACTAATAGCAAAACGCCCAAGTACCTCAAACCGCCGGCTACTCCTAAGCCAAGTAGATCGCGCCACACATAGTACTTCAACCTATAAGGCCACAAGGCGCTTATTAACATCTAGATCTTATCGTAGAACATTCTACGAAAATTCAAGAAGACTCTCCCCGCAAATCACAGAATCTCCTCCTCTATCGAGGACGGCCAATGTGCCAACAACTCCCGAGGGGTTTATACGCCTAACCGACGTACAATTCTACTTCACAAGAATGCTACACAAGTCTCATGTAATACACCCCATGTAATTACAGTCATTCTCTTCTTTAAATTCAGCTTAAGTCCAAAGACATTTCCAAAAACTAAGTTCATTCTATATATAGTATACTGACTATATATTCTAACAATCATGTAATTTCCAATTACAATAGGACAAGATATTTACCTCGATAAGCCCAAAATTATCCAAGTTTAATGTCGCTCCCGAGCAAGGTTTAGCTCCTACTCCGTGCGCCCAACCCGCCTCCAACAACCCTTAGAAGTTCTACGCAACTTCTACTTAACACTTCAACCGACTTATTAAGGTTTTCCTTAGGGTTTCGGTTTGAGACAAAAAGGACATTTAGGTAGTATTTCCGGGCTCTACGTATAGAGGTATCTTTGGAATACTACAAGGTATACGGCTAAGGTATTTTGGGTATAGTAACAATACTATGGAGAGTATTTCTACCAAGAGTGGGTATTTATACGAGACAACACCACAAGGGGGTGTATACCTCTACCAACCCCACTCAGGAGTGGGTACTTTCGGCCAAGGGGAGGGCTCTCCAAAGGGCCTTCTCAAAGGGGAGGGGGACGAGAACTATAGAGGGAGGGGGAAGAGCTTTCAAGACTTAGCACAAATTTTTGGATGAAGAAGTTCATCAAAGGGGAGGGGTATTTATAGGTCAAGCCATGGCTAACCAATGGCCAAGATCAAGCCAAGTGTGGTGCAAGTGTAGGGCTAGGATTCACCCAAGTGTACCTTATCCATCTACCCACAAAATATCCTACCAACTACTTGACAAACCAACCACACTTTCGGCCCCTTTACCGCCCAAACATCCTCCAATTAGAGGGTGACAAGTGTCGCCCTCTCGTTGGTCCAAAATGTTTCGTCTCTCGGAAAAATCCGCAAAAATTAAAAATGACATAGCCGTAATTTACCCTTCGCAAGTTTAGTAAAACGTTTCGTCGAAAAACGACTCTAACCGGGTGTTGTGCACAAAAATAATTTGGCCAAGCCTACTTAAAAGCCCAAACTTTTCTACGTACGCCCCACGCATATACTCGAAATACGGGGTATAACATTCTCCCCTCCTTAGAAACATTCGTCCCAAATGTTCCTTCTAAGTCTCAAAACAAACGTGCGCCAGTATAGTCTTCACTACTATACTTACGAAACAATCCTGCCACACATGGCCACAGAAACAACTTGCGCAAAATACTTACATCCAAGTCCACGAGGAAACACCTCTAACATCACCACAAACACCTCTCTCCGGGGTCTAAAATATACTTCCTTCGCACCTTTCTTTACAAAAGAAATGATCACATCTATGCTCGCCATACATACTCGCTTCTTCCCTTACGTGTCGTACCCTTCTTGTACACTCGAACTCTTACCACATTTCATATCGCCTGGCTTTCCAAAACTCGTCACACCTATCCGGTGGTACCTTCAAGAAGACCGACCACAACTCGAACTCTAAGCGTTGCCGCCGATTATCCGCACGATTTCTCCGAGCCGCCAAAACCTCTTCTAGACAAGCTTCACCCTATCCACACCACCGGAACAAGTGAACCATCTATCCGAACCTTGCCAACATCGAACCAATCGACCTAAGAACTTACACTTCCGCCCTACAAGGCTTCATAAGGCAATAACCAAACACTGAAATGGTAGCTAAAACACTCCCTCAACAGGAGGAAACAATCCTCACAGCTACCCCTGAAATCCAAACGCCGCCCGAGGCGATTGCATTCGAGACTCACCGAGTTCCTAACCCTATCCGTAAAACTTTCGGAAGAAAAAACAGTACCACTGGCTCCACTCGTCATAAGGTGAAGGTAGGCACCCCGTGCAGCCTTAAAACCTTTCTGATATATCAACACAGCCGAGTAAACGGTCCTGACCGAAGAACACGATGGGTGACCCATCGGCCGACCATCGGTCGAACGATCCACCAACTCGTAGACGGTTAACTAAATACGGGCCTAACACCCTCATGACCCTATCACAAGGCGGGACCACCACAAACTGACCCCACCACCAAACAGGCCGCGGGTTGACCCGCAACGTGGCCTCAACCCGACCCGGCAACGCGCAAGACACTAGCTTCCCGATCCGGAAAACTCTCACTAATCACGTTACGAAAACCTAGCGGTCTTCTTAGCTCAACTACCCTCTTTCATTCCACACTACTCAGGGACTTATCCCAAACATAGCTCACGTGCACAATGCACTCCGATAAGGGTTAAACACAAATGTAATCTTTTTCTCAAGATTGCCTCGCTTCTAAGGTCTCCACGTAAAAGCTCTAAGGCTTACACTTCCTATCCCCAATCTTTCCGGTTACTAACCATGATTTCTAATCACAACTAACACACCGCTATCGTAACATAGCACTTATGATATACCCACCTTATCACACACACTGATCTCTAGAGGGTTAAGGATATATCTATATCTACTGCTTCACTCCCCTTAGTCGTTCTAATCAAACCTTCCCCGTAGGGCGCATAGCTAGGGAAGGTAACGAACTACCCACCGATCCCGGTCGAGTCCTCCTACTTGCATCCCTCCTACTAGGACACCTTTCGACACTGCCCCGACGGCCGCAGTACAAGTACCAACAAAGACGACATTCCCGGGATGACGTCACATGTGAACCTAAGTCTGGAGCTCGACAACTCCCCGCCTACCCCGAACGTCCTGAACCCTGTGGAGGACCTCTCTGTACTGGTGGATGTGCATAATCAATCTGCTAGTGAGGTAATTCGCCTCGAAAGTTACTAAAGGACCTTACTGCGGCCTCTCCTCGCCGCCTCGTTAACCCGCCGATCTCACGCTTTCTCGCGCGCATAAGCCCGCATACGTGCCATGCTCAGCCTAATCGAAAAATTACTCTTGTACAACTCTCTCGATAGTCATCAAGACTCGCGTACATCGGTATACTCTACGTAGCCAAATCCATAGTTAGTAGTGGTCGCCTCTTTGCAATCCATATTCTCTGCCCCCGGCCGTGGGCGAAGGTTCAAATATCATGGCGCGCAGAGGAACCGCCGCGCTGCTAAACTCTCGGGGCTAGCGACGCCGCAGTAACTCCCGAATGAAGCACTACCCTAGGTAATGATTGGGCTGTGCCTCGTAACCCTCGTATTTACTCGCAGCTCCTCGTGCCTTGCCTCTGGGCGGGTTTGCCTACGCGAGGCATACCGGTAAGGGAAAGAAATACGTTAGAGGTCCAACTTACAACACACCCTAAGGCACGATCTCGAGTGAGAAGAATGGAAACCAATCCTAAATATCCTATAGCCTCGACATTGGTGTGGTGCACAACACACCGATAATCAAGACTTCATGGATACGGTCGTAGACACTTTCCGAGGATTAATCGCCTGATACCACTTTTGTCACGACCAACCGGGGCGTGAGTGCCTTACCCGGCACCCAAGTAGTCATACATCGGAGAAAATCAGCGAACATAAAACAATAACATGAAGCCAATGCAATAAGACGTGAAATAAGACAAAGCAACCAAAAATGGTTACCTTCAAGATATATAAATAACAATTTGAATAGCTACATCCCATACAACTCGCCACACAAAGATTCTGCACTTCAGAATGATACGACAATAATGGCGACAGGGCCCGCCATACCCACGAATGTAAAAACCTACAACGGGGACTATACTAAGATAAGCCTCCGAGAAACGGAGCTTCCCAACGCTGACGTGACCAAGAGCGAGGATCAACGACGGGCGTACCTTTACTGCGGCATGAACGCAGCCGGCGAGGTCAAGACAACAGTACCAGTATGTGAACCGAAAATCAGTAAATGAAATCATAGCAGTCTATATAAAGCAGGAGACATGTATGATCACCAAACTACAGCCTGATAAAGCAACTATGTAAGTCGTGACTCACGCCTCAAGTCATTACTCAAGTATAATAACGGGTCTCACGCCCACAACATCAATCATGCGTGGAATACCTTCCTCATCGCGATCCATGACATAAAAGCATCAAGGAATACACATAAACACCGTGTCCACGTGTCATAATAAAACCGTGACGGTAAGTACGAAGGCATAGCGACTACTAAAACCCACGCACTAACAATGCTATAAAATCAGATCACGAGGTCTTCCTAGATCGCACTACATGAAGCCGCCACTCGCGCAGATCAATGTCGCGTCTATTCCGAACTTACCGCACTCGCGATAGGTCACACATGCACCGCATGAGGTATTCTCGAATCACGGTCCTGCACTTCCCGAGGTATACCCGCATCGGCGCCTTAACCCTCAGATCCGCTGGACTCCCGCACCGCATAGTCCTCAAAGACCGTATAGTCCTCAAAGACCGCATAGTGGCATCCCGCGATCGGGCTAAACACCCGAATGATCAATCCTCGAGCATACCGCTCGCATAGTCTCACTGACCGTGATAGCCGTATAGACCGCATCGGGGTGGCAAGCCCTGTGATAATAAGTCAAGGGTATGTGATACAATATGATAACCGCTTAACGCTTAACAACGTAAGCACAACAAGAGAGACCCTTACATAACAATCACAAGATACTAACACACGTAGATCCCCGACATGTTTACTTATCAAATCAACAAGAAAGTATTACAAGCGCTATCACAAACCAACACAATCAAGTTATTCACACAGGTACTTTATGCTAATCAAGTTTGGGTATCTATCCCAAAAGTACTTCATACATTAACTCTTTAAAAGATCCGCTTCTTTCACGTAAGTCACACAATACGTAGTATAAAATAGAGTGATCGCCCTTTTAAGTAAACTAAAACACTTCCCTTTGTAAAATCAAGTAACAACATTATTTTCCAAACGCCCAAGTTTGCCTAATTTCAAATGTTCACGTTTCTTATTTTAGAAAGGTTTCAGAGTTCATAGTCTTATTCATTTAAGAATATAATTCTCTTTTAAACAATCTGAGAAACATATGCCTTATATGTGAGTAGGTTATTCTTGTTCATAGTCAATCTTATTAGGCAGCCATGATCTAGGAAATGTAATATCATTTTGTCTCATCTTAGCTTATGCAGATGGAGGTTTCTACCGTTTTAATAATACTTCATTAATTAAAACATTTCCCTTTATTAACGCCGCAGTTGGTTTGTCGATACTCATTCTGATTTCCGAAATCAGTAAAACATTCTTCCTTTTAAAAACCAAGTACTCATTACTCACGAATGAGGTTCCACACAAAATTCATATTAATTTAATTAAGTCAAGTCTCTTATCTTTTAAGATCAAGTCTCTTAACTTCTAAAATCAATAAATCATTCATTTTATCTCTCTTAAGCCGTTATACCTAACTTCCCATAAAGCTATTATAACTCTTAAGTTTTTAAAACCACAAAGCATTTTCTTACCTACATAAAGTTGTTATAACCAACTTCCCATAAAGCCGTTATAACACTTTATGTTTTAAACAATCAAATACATTTAACACACGACGCCTACCGCACTACATAGTTATATACATATCATGCTAGAAAAGATAGGAAGAGGTTCACATACCTCGCGACGATTATCGACTAATAGCAAAAGCCTAAGTACCTCAAACCGCTTGCTACTCCTTAAGCCAAGTAGATCGCGCCACACATAGTACTTCAACCTATAAGGCCACAAGGCGCTTTATTAACATCTAGATCTTATCGTAGAACATTCTCTACGAAAATTCGCAAAGACTCCCCCGAATCACAGAAATCTCCTCCTCTATCGGGACGGCTATGTGCCAACAACTCCCGAGGGGGTTTATACGCCTAACCGACGTGTACAATTCTACTTCACGAATGCTACACAAGTCTCATGTAATACGCCCTATGTAATTACAATTCGCTTCTCTTCTTTAAATTCAGCTTAAGTCCAAAGACATTTCCAGAAAACTAAGTTCACTTCTATATATAGTATACTTGACTATATATTCTAACAATCATGTAATTTACAATTACAATAGGGGGACAAGATATTTACCTCGATAAGCCCAAAATTATCCAAGTTTAATGTCGCTCCTGAGCAAGGTTTAGCTCCTACTCCGTGCGCTCCAACCCGCTCCAAACAACCCTTAGAAGTTCTACGCAACTTCTACTTAACACTTCAACTGACTTATGAAGGTTTTCCTTAGCGTTTGGTTTGAGACAAAAGGGCATTTAGGTAGTATTTCCTGCTCTACGATGAGGTATCTTTGGAATACTACAAGGTATACTACTAAGGTATTTTGGGTATAGTAACAATACTATGGAGTATTTCTACCAAGAGTGGGTATTTATACGAGACAACACCACAAGGGGGTGTATACCTCTACCAACCCCACTAGGAGTGGGGTACTCTCGGCCAGGGGAGGGCTCTCGGCCAGCGGCCTTCTCAAAGGGGAGGGGGACGAGAACTATAGAGGGAGGGGGAAGAGCTTTCAAGACTTAGCACAAATTTTTGGATGAAGAAGTTCATCAAAGGGGAGGGGTATTTATAGGTCAAGCCATGGCTAACCAATGGCCAAGATCAAGCCAAGTGTGGTGCAAGTGTAGGGCTAGGATTCACCCAAGTGTACCTTATCCATCTACCCACAAAATATCCTACCAACTACTTGACAAACCAACCACACTTTCGGCCCCTTTACCGCCCAAACATCCTCCAATTAGAGGGTGACAAGTGTCGCCCTCTCGTTGGTCCAAAATGTTTCGTCTCTCGGAAAAATCCGCAAAAATTAAAAATGACATAGCCGTAATTTACCCTTCGCAAGTTTAGTAAAACGTTTCGTCGAAAAACGACTCTAACCGGGTGTTGTGCACAAAAATAATTCGGCCAAGCCTACTTAAAAGCCCAAACTTTTCTACGTACGTCCTTACGTACATACTCTGGAAATACGGGGTATAACACTTTTAATCTTCCATAAAGTTGTTATAACCAACTTCCCATAAAGCCGTTATAACTCTTTATGTCTTAGACAAATTCATTCCTTTTATGACCAAGAAAATTATACTTTCAATTCAAATCACATAGCTTTCAAAATACTTCAAGTCTCTTAACTTTTAAGAAAACAAGTTTCTTAACTTTAGAATGACAAGAAATCAATACTTTCCAAATCAAGTATTCTATACTTTTAAATCAATTCATTTCTTCCTTTAAGAATCAAGTCCCATAACTTGATAAATAAAGTCCCTTAACCTTTTAAAAATTTGAGGTTCATAGTCTTAAAACTTCATACGTAAATTCTTATAAATTAAGTAACATATACTTTGGTGCGTTGTGAATAAGTTATACTTATTTATAACGATCTTAATCGAGTAGCCATGATCTAGAAAATGTAATACAATTTTGTCTTATCTTAGCTTCTATGCAGATGGAGAATTCTACTCATTTTAACTTAATTGATTGTCATTACATTTTCCTTTATTAACGCTGCAGTGGCTTGTTCGATTCTTATTCTCATTTGTGTTGTAACTTAGCCAAGTCAACTTGGCTCCAAATACCTCCTAACGACTCTTACCAACATCCCCCATAAGACTTGGTAAGAACTTAGGATAACTTAGACATAACCTTTACGTAGAGTAAATCAACATACATACCTCTTAACTTCTAAGAGTAGAAGGAATCATGAAATAGTACTACATGTATATTCCATACATAGAATCATGTCAAAAGAAGGAAGAGGTTCACATACCTCGCGACGATTATCGACAAATAGCAAAATGCTCCAAAGTACTTCAACCTTGATAGCTATTCCATCCTTCAAGTAGAATACGCTATACTTAGTACTTCAACCTATAATGGCCATAATACGTCCATTAACCTTTAGCTTCGAACGTAGAATATTCTAAGTGCAAAGTCACTAAATTCTACGGAAAATCTGACAAAGACTTCCTTTGTTTCTACATACTTTGCCACCTTTTTCAAGGCCGAATTCAATAACCAAACACGCCACATTTAAGGCCCAACAATTCAGCTAACCAAAGGGGATTACACGCCTTAACAGGACGTGTAGAATTCTGCCCCAAAACCATACCAAAACAGCCCCTAAAACAGTCCATAATTACTATAACGAGGGTGGAATGTGAGGCCTTTCAACGCCTTTCCACACCCTTATTCCTTCGGGGTTTCATTAGCAATCTACTACATTAAACATTAAATATAGGGGCTGATTTTCCAGCATACAACACGTCTAAATCAGTCCCTAAAAACTGCACGACAATATCCAACAGTTTTATAGATTCTACGGCAACAACTCAAATCCGATAACTCTTTCCTTAATCCTTTTTATTCCAATTCGAGTTCCAAAACATCTACATAAGTTATAACAACTTATTAAAAACAATATTAATCCATTATAACATGCAATAGGTGAATATAACAACGACAATAACCAACGAATTCCATTTACACCAAATCTGTCCCAAATCGGTTTTAGCCCCAAAAAATGGCTCAAACACTTTTTATTCTTCATTATTTTTAACACAAGTTCATCCATACATTATAACAATAAGTAATATCCAATTACTTTAAAATAAGGACTTTTACCTCATTTTTTGCCCAAAAATGCCCAAAAATAATCCGGTCTTTATTGGTCCGCAGTTTTCGTTTCGCTCCACTTCTTCAAGTTCCAATCACATATATGTATCCCCTACAACCTTAGGATCAACTTCTCTTCACGTTTCGCTTCCAAAAAGTCGACGGAAAACCCCTAGGGTTTCATTCTATTTTCGGCCCAACCTAGATTTAGGGGTTAAGGGTGCTTAATCTTGGAAAGAAAATACTTTGATCTTGATCTTGTCTTTGGATATGGGGATTTCGAATTGCTCTAGGTTTTTGGAGAGATGAGGGTTTGTATGGATGAATATCTTTTATTCTAAGTCTTAAAGACTTATCTATATAAAGGTGTGTGGAGTCTTCACAGAGCAGTGGGGAGGGCACTTGCTAACCTCCTATTGGCTAAGTATTTCTTCACAAAATATTTCATCCACACTTAGTTATTTTTCATCCCATTTCGATGGACATGTAACATAGTATACCAAGACTTAATAAATCCACTAAGTCCATAATTCTAATGAAAAATAATTCCATTACTAGAATTAATTCCTGTCATCACATTAAACTCGAAAATTTTCCGTATAAGGAAATGTAAAAATCCTTTCCTTTCGACATTCCAATCTTAATTCTATAATCATGTTCTTGAATTACGGGGTGTAACAAGAATGATCTAGTCTTGCACTAGTAGTAGTATTATATAAGGAAACCAATGGCTAGGATTAAAACATATGGATGGCTAAGATGTGGTCAATAATATCAAGCTCACTTTTTCCTTTGACTTGGTCCATTTTATCAAGCCAATTTGGCTAGTCTTTAAGGATTATTTTCGTCCAAGGATGACCATGTGGAAGGTGATACGTGTCGCCCTCCCATTGGTCCATAACATTCCGTCTCCCAAAATTTCCATAATTGGTAAAAATATCAGAAACATCGTGGGCCCCACAAAAACGTAAAATCTCTCGGGTGGGCCCTACGTATCCAACTCTGAAAATAAAATTCCATAATCCCGATAAATTCTATAAGTCTCAAATATCAAATTCGGGAACTCAATTCTCATTAACGAACATTTCCTTCCCGAGGTTCGAAAAACTTTTCCTTAAGAATAACAAATCTTTCCTTCGTTCAAATTTATAAGTCTTGTGCTCTCACGTCTATTCTCGTATACATGTCCTGGAACTACGGGGTGTAACAGTAGGTCCCTATCTGAGATGAACCACCACACGTATGATCAGGGCCGTCTCAAATATTTTGGGGGCCCTGTTCTAATTCATAAAAGTGGACCCTTAATATAAGTAAATATACGATTTCAATAATTAAAAAATATTTTAATTAGGTCTGCTCACGCCTCACTGCTGCGACTGCAGATTAAAAAAAGGCACTGCCCACTGGTATATTTTTTTGGGGTTGCTATATTTTTTGGGTATATATGGGTTATTATATTTTGTGGAGGCTTCTACTAATTAACCGCAAACATCACAGTGTTTATCATCATAATTAACCTCCACTCATGGCCTAAAAGGAATTTTCTCTACGCACCTTCATTACTCATAACTATAATCGCTATAGTTCTTTTAACCCTTGTTCCTTCCTTTCCTTACTTATCATACTTTTTCGTACTTCCAAACTTATTTTAGTACACGTACAAAATCTCAAATATTGTTTCTGTTCTCCAATCCTTGGAGTTACTATCCAAACTTGGCCATCGTGCTATTTGAATTTCTGCTAAGGCTCCTCTCGGTCCTTACGACTTGGTTTCGGTGGAACGCGTCCACAAACTCGTACAACGATTAACTAGACTTGGGCCTTGCATCCTCGTGACCCTATCACATAGCGGGACCTTTTGTCACGACCCGACCCCGGGCCCGCGACTGGTGCCCTACCTGGGCACCCCTTTTGGCATACATCAGAGAATAGCAGCGGAACATACACAACTGATAAAATACTTAAAGATAAAATAACAACAGGCTAGCCGATAAGGCCACCTTCCGTAACTTATACCAATAAAACAGTACATTCTTTTTTTCTTTACAACCCAATCCACAATGTGACTACGCACTTAAGAATAACAATCAAGGCGGGGCGGGCCCGCCATACCTCGAATGTACAACAACCGACAATACTGTGGATAAGCCTCCGAAATGAGGAGCTTCTCAACGGTGAACAGGATCCTAAGAGCGAGGATCAGCACTCAGTACTCTACTGCGGCGTGAACGGCCGGCGAGGTCAAGACAACATGTACCAAATATGTGAAATCAGCGTGAATGAAATCATAAGTCTAATAATAAAACCGAGACATGTATGATACTCAATTAACGATAATCGTGCCTTACTAACAATGAGAGTAAATAGGTGTATACTTACAATATAAAGTAGGAAGCTCACGATCAAAACAGGACCACCCGCCCGCAGTATCATTAAGCAATCCTATTCCTGGGACTATTTCACCCGCATAGATCGCGTGGACCCGCATGAGGTATTCCTCGCATGAGACTATTTCACCCGCATAAGCCCTTACGGACTCGCATGAGGTATTCCTCGCATAGGCTGGACCCGCCCGCATGGGACTATTTCACCCGCATAAGCCCTACGGACTCGCATGAGGTATTCTCGATCGTGGGTAGCAAATCCACTAAATATGCAATGCCACACACCCGGGGAATGACCCCACAATTATTACTGAACTACTAGCACAAATCCGGCTATCACACATAACATAAGCACTACCGGCTTATCATACAATATATAAGCAAGTTAAGCAATCCCCTAACTTCTTATTACATTTCATATACACTCTCATTTTAGTTTACTTAAGGCACTAACATGTTCTTTATAAAAATCCGGGAATTTAACCCAAAGTACAACGTACTTCTATTCTTTCAAAATGACTCATTTCATTATAAAACTTCCAAGATACTAATAACCGTAGTATCAAGTTACAATTTCTTTTCAAGACAAGTCACCATACTTTTTAGAAATAAAAATTAGGCTTCTAAATCAAGTGACTCATGTCTTATAAAACCTTAGGCAATTGATGCCTTAAAATCGAATTGCCTTCCATTAAATCAAGTCATTTATCCTTCCATAAAGTCAATATAACCAACTCCCCATAAAGTCGTTATATTCACTTTATACCTTAGTCATGTACAATTTCCTATCCAAGGGACTTATACGATTAAAACGACACAAGTATCACATACTTTAAAATCCTTCAAGTCCCTTATCTTTAACAAGACTTAAGACATCTTTAATATTCTCAAAGAAGTGAGTTAATCTCCTAACTCACCCGACTTGGCATTTCATAAAACAAGTAAAGAATGTCAAGTCTTGACGTCACTGTACTATATACGTGAAACTAGTCATGCTCAAAGATAGGAAAAGTTCTACATACCTCGTCGGGTCAAATCACTTGCCAAGTACAAAGTCCCGCCCGTAGTATATCAACCTATAATATTCACAATACGTCTATTAACGCCTTACTTCAAATGTAGAATATTATAAGTGTAAAGTCTCCATTTTCTACGGAAAATCGGACAGCACCTCCTTTGTTTTTACTCACTTTGCCACCTTTTTCAAGGCCGAAATACAATAACCAAACAGCCCCAATTGGCTCACAATTATATAGAAGGTAGCCCAATACAAATGAATAACTAAACAGCCCCAATTGGCTCACAATTATATAGAAGGTAGTCCAATACAAATGAATAACTAAACAGCCCCAATTGGCTCACAATTATATAGAAGGTAGTCCAATACAAATGAATAACCAACTAATGCAAACTACAAGTCCAAATTCGGCCACCTTGAGTTCAACAAAACCAATTCTTATCCAACTTCCATTTCAATCCATATTGGTAGCATAACATGATATCAAGTCGCATTGGATTATAATAACCATAATCTTTAAGTAAGTAACATGCGACGATTCTAACAACGATTAAATTGCAATTCAACTTAGTCATGGCTTATATTACATTTCGGATTTCCAAGGCTATAATCAAACCATAATCCTTATAACTTCAATATCACAACTTCATGCTCGCAACATACAAAGCTAACAACAACAATATAAATAATCTTGTAATACTTTCAAAGAACAAGATTATACCTCAATGATTCTTAATCCAACTCCAACCAAGTCGCTTCCTTAGTAGTTTATAGCCCCTCCAAGACACTTCAATCCGCTTGTTGAGACCCTTAGAACAACATCAACAATTATCCTTCAAATCTCCAAACAAAACCTAGAAAGACCATTAGGTTTTCGTTTTGCGACTAACCCGTAAACAATCTTTTTCCAAGATTTTTCTATTGAGATGTGTTTACAATACACCTAAGAACCTTGGTTTAAAGTGTGGAATCAAATGGACAATGAACGGATTTTTTTTCTTTTTCCTTGTGAAGAACCCGAGAGCCCTCAAGTGTAGTCTTCAATTTTTTGTGAAATATTTTCTAAGTGTTAAGCTCACACTAGCACTACTAGTATTATATAGTGAATTGGATGGTCAAGATATACACAAATGTGAGGCTTGGATGTGGTCTTATAAAATATCAAGACTTATTGACCTTTGACTTTAGTCAATGTTCTCATGCTACAAGTTGCATAGAAGACTTATGGTCAATGGCCATATTGGCCATGCCATTTCGTCCAAGGCATTGCTAAGGGGGGTGAAACGTGTCGCCCTCCCATTCGTCACAACACTTACGTTTTCCGACAATTTGATAATTCCGATAAAATTTACAAATCTCAAATCTTAACACTTGTGAGTTCTTACTTACGTTCTTATAAACATATCCTGAATTTCCGGGGTGTAACACCATTTCTAACTGACATCACCCCATTTCATACTACTGCCTGACCCGAAATGAGTCCATAACCTGACCCATCGTCACACTTAACTTCTCATTCTTAGTCTGAAATACATTTATCTCTTATCTCAAGGTACTTCTCACCCTATCCCCCTATTCACTAGAGGTTCGTCACATAAGCCAAAGTATTTCTACTGTACATTGTTCCCTATCGGTCTTTACACTGTTACGGGGCAATTACAACTTGTGAACCCTACACAACTATAGTCTCAGTTCACTTTATCATTCTTGTCAACATTCATCCCTTTTCATTATACTAATCAAAGTATCTCTACCTCTGGTGGTGCTATCACTTACAACTACTAGCAACAAGGGAAAACATATACGCTAGGGCGAAATCTGAATCTATCAATGCACATATGATTCAAAAGAATCGAAATATACCCGTAACCCCATGCGATGTTGCCTCCTGATCCTGCCCAGTAGCCACGTCATCTATGCGGTTCAAGGACCGCCAGCCGTAAACTCCACTCGACCTCTACCACTACCGATCGACATCTCAACACCGCCTCGGGGACGCATTGTGGAGGAAAGAGAATCAACCATCGGCCTCATAGGCTGAGCCACCTCACCGGTGCTCTTTCTAAAAGGACATACCCTGATACGGGCTTGACGACCACAATAAAAACAAACACCTGTGCCATAACGAAATTTCCCCATATGACGCTTACTACATCGGAAACACTGAGGAATAAGTGGCCTCGATCGAAAATCCTCGCTTCCTCGAGAACCTCGACCCCTGGAGCTTGGACCGACTCCTAAATACCTTGTGGGGTCCAATCTCCCACCTGCGATAAGCGGGGGTATGTACTGGGTAGGCTGGGACGAATATCTCACTCATTCTTGAGGTGCCGTCCAAAACTCACCGGGATAACCAACCGTCTAACCTCTTACACCGATCTCCGCGTTGGCCTCTACCCTCTGACACTTGTGCACCGCCGAATAACTTCTCTCGGTGAAATCTGTAGCACCACTATCTTGGTCAATAACATAATCGCTTCCCTTATGACTTATAGTCTTCTCCTAACCGAAAAACTAGAGGCTCGTGTCTTGGGGCCTCAAAACTCGGCGTGAGAAAAACTTCATGATCGGCACAATATCCAGATACCCCGGCATAAGCCCTATCAACTCTCCGAGTCCGCGGTAGCTCCTCGCTATTGTTTTGCCTTCTGGCATCGTTGCCCTCAAGGCATAGCTGTAACACAAAAATACGTCAGAGAGGAATTATCTTAATAACACAGCTCTATGGCACTATCTCAGAGTGAGAAGAATAGAAACCAACTCCTAAATGTCCTGTAGCCTCCTGTTTATGGGTGTGGCGCGCAACACACCGATAATCAAGACTCTACTAGACACGCTGCAGACATTAGGGTCGATCGCTCGATACCACTCACACGCTCGAACCCCGACTGGATCGATGCCCTACCTGGGCACCCTCCTACCTTAACAACCCAATTAAACTGCGGAATTTAAATAAAACCCTTTTTTTTAAAAACAACGTATATGCAAGGGCAAAACCGACAAGGTTGCCATATAATATACATAATGCACTACACTATTGTCACGCCCCGAACCCCGGGCCCGTGACTGGTGCCCTACCTGGGCACCCTTCTACCTTAACAACTAAGTAAACTGCGGAAATTAAATAACACCTCTTTGTTTTTTAAAAACCAATCGTGCGCGAGGCAAAGCCGACTGTGCCATATAATATACATAACAAAAGACACTACACCGCATACGAGTCCAATCCACATATGAATACAGACCTCTAAGAGTTATATCAACTATGACGGACAAGGCCGCCGTACCATAATCATAAAGCAGCATCGATAGAACTTATACCAAAAAGATAAACTCCCAAACAGAAGGAGCTATCCAAAAACTCTGAGCAGGATCCTACACCTGCCGATCACCAAACAGCGTACCTAAACCTGCGGCATGAACGCACTTGGCCCGAGGTCGATGCGAAGAATGTACCAAGTATGTGAAGCGATGAAATCTGTAATGAAATCATAACGATCTAAACAAAATAGAGACATGTATGATAGCCAACCTACGATACACAATACATAGCGATCATATCAAGTCGTGACGCGTGCCTCAAAGTCATTACTAAAACATAACCACGGGTCTCACGCCATAATATCAATCATGCGTGGAATCCTTCCTCACCGGCGATCCCATGATATAATATAACCCCAATAGGCATACGTGAACACCAAGTCCCACCTGTGTCCTAAAAACTGTACGGGCCAAGCAGGAAAACGAGCAGGTGGTAAAGCATGGGGTATAATGTCTTGGGGGTTTACCCCTCACTTATACTATTACCCTGGAGAAGGTGGTAAATCATCTTGGGGGTTTACCCCTCACTTATACTCTTACCCTATCTCAACCGACCATCAAACAAACAAGCAGGGGGTATAATGTCTTGGGGGTTTACCCCTCACTTATACTCTTACCCTGGAGAAGGTGGTATAACATCTTGGGGGTTTACCACTCACTTATACTCTTACCCTATCTCAACCGGCCGTCAAACAAAACAGAAGCACTACCATGTCTTCTATAAAAATCCGGGAATTTAACCCAAGTACTACAAATAACGGAAGCATACCCGTGGAATCCCACATCACCGCTTGCACGCATAAGTAACTTACAACAAGATAGCCGGCCCTCCAACCGAGAGTCGCGGCAACTTAATAAAACATAATCCTTGCACTCAAAGACTATCGCCAGCACACATAGGCGATTCTCAATTAATCAAGCCAAGGTACTTATCAAGGCACACATAGAATAATTCTCAATTAACCAAGCCGAAGTACGCATCAAGGCACAAATAGAATAATTCTCATTTAACAAGACAAAGTACTTATCAAGGCACAAATAGAATAATTCTCAATTAACAAGCCAAAGTACTTATCAAGGCACAAATAGAATAATTCTCATTTAACAAGCCAAAGTACTTATCAAGGCACAAATAGAATAATTCTCATTTAACAAGCCAAAGTACTTATCGCCAGCACAAATAGAATAATTCTCAATTAACCAAGCCAAAGTACTTATCAAGGCACAAATAGAATAATTCTCAATTAACAAGCCAAAGTACTTATCAAGGCACAAATAGAATAATTCTCATTTAACAAGCCAAAGTACTACGTACGTACATTCTTTTCAAAAGACTCCTTTTTATGTAAAATCCCAAGATACTAACACCCGTAGTATCAAGGTGTGTCTATTTTTCAAAGTAAGTTACTACACTTTTAGAAAACTCATTTCAAAGCTTGAAATCAAGTAACTTCAAATTTTCACAATCTAGGCAACTTATGCCCAATAATCAAAATAGACAACTTTCTTAACCTTCCATAAAGCCGTTATAACCAACTTCCCATAAAGCCGTTATAACCCTTTATGGTTTTAGACAATTTCATTCTTTTTATAACCAAGAGACTTATACTATTAAAACCAAGTATCACATGCTTTATATATCAAGTTCTCAACTTTCAAAATACTACAAGTCTTTTAATATTTAGAAAACAAGTTTCTTCTACTTTTAAACCTCAAGTAACTCACACCTTTAAAACAAGTTACTTCTCTTAAATCATGTCATTTCTCCTCCTTTAAAACCATTAAGTAAATCACTCCTTTGACTCCCCTAAAGTCATTATTGTTACACCCCGTAAGTCCAGGACATGTATAAGAGAATGTAAGTAAGGAATCAAGACTTGGAAATTAGTACGAAAGGGGAGAATTGTTTTTCCGACGGAAAATCTTCCGAACGTCGGAACGGATAAATGTTCGTTGTTGAGAATTGAATTCTCAAAATGTATTATTTGAGGAATATGGAACTTTTAACATTATGGAAATTTATTTTTTTACGGATTTAGTCATGTGGGGCCCACCCGAGGAATTTTACGTTTTGTGAGGCCCACGAGGGTTACGGAATTTTATGGACGAATGAGAGGGCGACACGTGGCACCCCTACATGGTCTTGGTCGAAATTATGGTAAGGGTAAAATGGTCATTGACCATCTTGGAAGATAAGTCTTGCAAGCTTGATATTGTTGACTTGTCAACTTGTCCACATAGGCTTAATCCAAGTGAAATTCATCCAAGCCTCAAATGAATTGTGGGGCGGAATTTTACACGTATTGTAAGGCGTGTAATCCCCTTTGTTTGGTTGTTGTTTGGAGCCTTAAATGTGGCGTGTTGGTTATTGTATTCGACCTTGAAAAAGGTGGCAAAGTGAGTAGAAACAAAGGAAGTGCTGCCCGATTTTCCGTAGAATTAGAGACCGCTTACTTAGTATTATTCTACGTTAGAGACTAGAAGTTGATAGTCTTGTTGTGACCATTATAGGTTGACACTTCTACGTACGGCGTATTCGGCTTAGCTTGTGGACTTAGCCGGAAAGGTATGTGAACTATCTCCTCTTCTAGCATGATTCCTTAAGATAAAGAAAGTATGTCCTACTCCTTAAATGATCCATTCCTTGGTTGCATTTGGATTGCCTAAAATAGAATTCGTTCTATGTACTCCTTTGATTGTACTTTGACGTTTAAATTGTAAGTTGTATAATCCATTTCCTTAGTGAAGTTTGGATTCTTAAAAGTGAAAGTATTTTGCTTAAAGTACATGGAGTCTTGAAAAGGAAGTGGTTTCCAAACCTTTTGGCTAGTGCCTTAGTTCCAAAACCTAATGGTCGTTTTAATGACTTTAGGGAAGTCAAAGGAGTGATTTACTTAATTGTTTTAAAAGAGGAGAAATGACATGATTTTAAGAGAAGTAACTTGTTTTGAAAGGTGTGAGTTACTTGAGGTTTAAAAGTAGAAGAAACTTGTTTTCTATATATTAAGAGACTCGAAGTATTTTGAAAGTTAAGAGACTTGATTTGAAAGTTTGTGATACTTGGTTTTAAGTATAAGTCTCCTAGTCATAGAAAGAATGAAATTATCTAAAAACCATAAAGGGTTATAACGGCTTTATGGGGAGTTGGTTATAACGGCTTTATGGAAGGTTTAGAAAGTTGTCTATTTTGATTAATGGGCATACGTTGCCTAGATTGTGAAAATTTGAAGTTACTTGGTTTCAAGCTTTGAAATGAGTTTCTAAAAGTATAGTAACTTACTTTGAAAAATAGACACACCTTGATACTACGGGTGTTAGTATCTTGGGGTTTTACACAAAAGGGAGTCTCTTGAAAAGAATGTACGTACGTAGTACTTTGGCTTGTTAAATGAGAATTATTCTATTTGTGCCCTGATAAGTACTTTGGCTTGTTAAATGAGAATTATTCTATTTGTGCCCTGATAAGTACTTTGGCTTGTTAAATGAGAATTATTCTATGTGTGCCTTGATAAGTACTTTGGCTTGTTAAATGAGAATTATTCTATTTGTGCCCTGATAAGTACTTTGGCTTGTTAAATGAGAATTATTCTATGTGTGCCTTGATAAGTACTTTGGCTTGTTAAATGAGAATTATTCTATTTGTGCTCGATAAGTACTTTGGCTTGTTAAATGAGAATTATTCTATTTGTGCCCTGATAAGTACTTTGGCTTGTTAAATGAGAATTATTCTATTTGTGCCTTGATAAGTACTTTGGCTTGTTAAATGAGAATTATTCTATTTGTGCCCTGATAAGTACTTTGGCTTGTTAAATGAGAATTATTCTATGTGTGCCTTGATAAGTACTTTGGCTTAATTAATTGAGAATTGCCTATGTGTGCTGGTGATAGCCTTTGAGTGCAAGTATTATGTTTTATTACGTTGCCGCGACTCTCGGTTGGAGGGCCGGCTGTCTTGTTGTAAGTTACTTGGACGTACCGACAGTGATGTGGGATTCCACGGGTATGCTTCCGTTAGTTGTAGTACTTGGGTTAAATTCCCGGATCTTTTATAGAAGACATGGTAGTGCTTATGTTTTGTTTGACGGCCGGTTGAGATAGGGTAAGAGTATAAGTGAGGGGTAAACCCCCAAGATGCTATACCACCTTGTCCAGGGTAAGAGTATAAGTGAGGGGTAAACCCCCAAGACATTATACCCCCTGCTTGTTTTGTTTGATGGTCGGTTGAGATAGGGTAAGAGTATAAGTGAGGGGAAAACCCCCAAGATTCTTTACCACCTTCTCCAGGGTAAGAGTATAAGTGAGGGGTAAACCCCCAAGACATTATACCCCCTGCTTTACCACCTGCTCGTTTCCTGCTTGGCCCGTACGGTTTTTAGGACACAGGTGGGACTTGGTGTTCATGTATGCCTATTGGTGTTATATTATATCATGGATCGCGGTGAGGAGGATTCTGGGCATGATTGATATTATGGGCGTGAGACCCATGGTTATGTTTTAGTAATGACTTTGAGGCATGCGTCCACGACTTGATATATCGCTTATGTGTTGTGTATCGTAGGTTGGCTATCATACATGTCTCCTATTTTGTTAGAGTTATGATTTCATTACGATATTCTTATTTCACATACTTGGTACATTCTTCGCATCGACCTCCTTCGGGGCTGCGTCATGCCGCAGTTTAGGTACGATTTGGTGATGTCTGCGTGTAGGACCGCCTTTCGAGTTTTGGATAGCTCCTTGTTGGGAGCTTATCTTTTAGTATAGTTCCTTCAAGATGTGCTTTTATGCGGTTATGGGTGGCGGGGCCTTGTCCCGTCATGTTTCTGTAAACTCTTAGAGGTCTGTATTCATATGTGGGATTGGACTCATGTACGGTGTAGTGTCTTTTGTTATAATAATATATGGAAGCCTTGTCGGCTTTTCCTTGCACGTACGATTGGTTTTAAAAAAAAGAAGAGTGGTGTTATTTAATTTCCGCAGTTTACTTAGTTGTTAAGGTAGAAGGGTGCCCAGGTAGGGCACGATCCACCACTTGGGTTCGGGGCGTGACAGAGTGGTATCAAAGCAGTCAGTCCTCGGAATGTTTACAGACCGTGTTTAGTAGAGTCTTGATTATCGGTGTGTTGCGCGCCACACCCATAAACAGGTGGCTACATGACATTTAGGAGTTGGTTTCTATTCTTCTCACTCTGAGATCGTGCCCTAGATATGTGTTAGTAAGATAATTCCTCTCTGACGTAATTTTGTGTTCTGATTATACCTCGAGAGGGCAACGGCCGCCGAAGGGCAAAGGAGTAGCAGGAGCTACTAGTCGGACTCGAGAGAGTTGATAGGGCTTATGCCTGTGGTATACCGGATGTTGGCCGCGATCGGCGAGTTCTTCTGCGCCCAGTTTTGAGGCCCGATCAGACCCGTTCCGGGGCCCGTTACTGGTGCCTTATCCCGGGCACCCTAGTGATACAATCATCAGAGAAAACCAGCGGAAAATAAAACTTTAACAAGAAACAAGATATATGAACATAAAACAGGCCAACCCAACGGTTACCTTCCAATAACATAAATAAATACAACTCTTTCAAAACGAACAGTTTAATCCTTTTTACAACCCTGCCCACAACAGTACTACAGACCTCTAAGATTTACAACAACTATGACGGGACAGGGCCCCGCCATACCCCTGAATGTACAAGAAACTACAACTCAGGGAACACATACCAAAAGATAAGCCTCCGGAGAAACGGAGCTTCCCAAAACGCTGAACTGAGATCCTAAGAGCGAGGATCCACGACCGATGTACCTCTACCTGCGGCATGAACGCAGCCCCCCGAAGGAGGTCGATCTGCAGTACCAAGTATGTGGAATCAAAACATCGTAAATGAAATCATAATAGCCTAAAAGCGGAGACATGTATGATAACCAAAATCTGAAGACGCAACATAAGCGATCAGTCGTGGACTCACGCCAAAGTCACCACTCAAATATAACTATGGGTCTCACGCCCACAACATCCATCATGTTCGCATCATGGCGCGTGCCGGAATCTGCATCGGTGTAGACATGTCCATGATGCAACAATAATAACAAGGCGCATGGCCACATGCCGGAATCTTGCGACGGTGTAGACATGCCCATGTAACCTCAATAATCGGGTGGTCAACCACGCGCGCACGCCACATGCCCCGGAATCTGCGACGGTGTAGACGCGTCCATGTTGCGTAATAACCATATATCGGGTAATCAACCCGGCCGCGTGGCGCGTGCCGGAATCTGCATCGGTGTAGACATGTCCGTGTGACATCAACAACAAGACAAGAATCAAAATGGAAACATACGTGGAATTCTCCATCACCGCCAAAGACGCCCAAGTAAGTTCTCAACAAGTCAACCGCCTCTATCGAGAGCGGTAACACAGAAATAACACACTTGCACAACAAAGGCTATCATCACAAGCATAGGCAAGTTTCACAACAACAAGCATAGGCAAGTTTCACAACAACAAGCATAGGAACGTTGCACAACAACTCAAAGTACTTGCATTTTATGCCAAAGTCGGGTTTTAACCCCAAAGTACTACATACGTTAAGTTCTTTTAAAGAGATCCATTACTTTTATAAAAGTCACCCGATACCCGTAGTATTAGAATGACCAACCCACATTCCTTTTAAAATCAAGTAACAACATTCTTTTCCTAAGTTCGGTTTGCCTAGTTTCATTACTCAAGCTTCTCATTTTCAAATGCTCAAGTCACTTATTTTAGAAAGGTTTCATAACTCATAGTCTTAATCTCTTTTAAAACAATTGAGTAACATATGTCGTATATGTGAGTAGTTTATTCTTGTTTATAACGATCTTATTACAGCAACCATGATCTAGAAAATGTAATATCATTTTGTCTCATCTTAGCTTCTGCAGATGGAGGTTTCTCTTGGTTTTAATACAACACATCATTATTCAATACATTTTCCTTTATTAACGCAATGGTAGTGTCGATACACATTCCGATTCGAAATCAAGAAACATTATCCCTTTAAAACCAAGTACTCATTACTCACGAATGAGGTTTCACAAACATCCACATTAAAACAAATAAGTTAAGTCTCTTATCTTATAAGATCAAGTCTCTTAACTTTTAACATCAAGAAACCATTTTCACTACATAAGGTCGTTATAACTAACTTCCCATAAAGCTATTATAACACCTATGTTTTAAACCAACCAAATCACTTAGCACGTATGCGTCTACCATACTACATAGTTCACAACAATCATGCTAGAAAAGATAGGAAGAGGTTCACATACCTCGCGACGATTTATCGACAATAAGCAAAATGCTCCAAGTACTACAACGCACTAGCCCTTTCCACTCGCCGGTAGAATACGCTACTCTTAGTACTTTCACCTATAAAGGTCACAAACGTCTATTAACTCCAAAACACAAGTTTCTATCTTCTACAGAAAATTCGAAGACTCCCCGCAACAGGCGTAAATCTCTCTCTATCGAGGCCCTACAAGCCAACCGAGGGTTTACACGCCTAACGGGCGTGTACAATTCTACTCGATTACTTACACAAGTCTACTGCAATACAGTCCTATGTAAATACAGTTCAGTTCAGTTCTTTATTCTTCAGGCTTAAGTCAAAAGACATTGCCGAATACTAAGTATAGTTCCATATATAGTATCCTTCAACTATATATTCAACAAACATGTAATTTCCAATTACAATAGAGGGACAAGATAATTACCTCGATAAGCCCATAATTATCCAAGTTATAATGTCGATCCTGAGCAAGGTTTAGCTCCACTCCGTGCGCTCCAAACCACTCCAAACAACCCTTAGAAGTTCTAACCAACTTCTACTCAAATACTTCAACCAACTATGAAGATTTCCTTAGGGTTTCGGTTTGAGACTAAAAGGACAAAAAGTAGTATTTAGCCTCTACGATAGAGGTAACTTTTGGAATACAACAAGGTAAAGGCTAAGGTATTTTGGGCATTATAACAATACTAGGAGAGTATTTCTATACCACAAAAAGGAGTATTATACGAAAACAACTAGGCTAGGGGGGGGGGGGTACCCCACGGCTAGCACCTCAAAGGGGGGGGAGGGGTTTCTCGGCCAAAGGCCTTTACTAGGGAGGGGGGGGCTCTTGGACGAGAGTCAAACAAGAGGAGAGGGGAAGGATAGCAAGACTTGGAACATTTTTGGATGAATGAAGTCTTGAAGCGAGGGTATTTATAGCAAAACCAAAAGCCAACCAATGGCCAAGATCAAGCCATGTGCAAGGCAAGTGTAAGGCCAAGATCAAGCCAAGTGCACCCTAGACCCTACTCCTTAAAACCCTCACAAATATCTACACAAATATCTACCAACTTGCCCTCAGTTCGGCCAAGTGCGCCACACGTCTTCCGTTGTGAGGGTGACAATGTCACCCTCCGTTGGTCGAATGTTTCGCCTCTCGGAAAAATCATAAAAATACAAAGCGACATAGCGAATTTTCCTTCGCAAGTTATGTAAAGCGTTTCGTCAAACGACTCTAAGGTGTTGTGCACAAAGGTAACTTCGGCCAAGCCACGCAGGCGGGGTGACACGTGTCACCTCCTATTGGCCCTCAAAAACGTCTTAGAAAAATATCCACAATGGCCAAAATCTCGAAAACAAAGTGGGCCCACAAGCCAGTAAATTTCTCCGTGGGCCCACGTGACCATTTCGAAAATAAAATCTCAAAATTCTAATATAATCTATGAAGTCCAAATACCAAATCGGAATCCAATTCCCATTAACGAACCTTTTTCTTCACAAATAACCGGAAACTTTTCCAGTGAAAACTCACATCTTTCTTTCTTTTCAAAATTTACAGCGTACTCTACTGACGTCGTCCTCACATATACCACGCAACTACGGGTATAACATTCTCCCCTTAGAAACATTCGTCGAATGTTCCTTCTCAATCGGATAACGATAAAGTTCCTCTAACAAGTTGCCGCGCCACGAACCACGAACTAACACGTCCTCTTCTTTCCTTACTCGTCGTGCCCTTCTCGAACACTTGAACTCTCCCGACGTACCATACTTCAGTCATTACTTCCGTTCGAAAATCCTGGAGTCACTACCTCCAAACTTGGTCATCTTACTAACCTCAACTTCCTTAAGGCCATTCCGGCCTTCTGAACGCTCGGTCGAACGCGTCGACGAACTCATACGATGGTCACACAAACTTGGGCCTAGCATCCTCGTGACCCTACCACCGGAGGACCACCTGACCCCACCCCAAACCGGGTTACGGGTTGACCCGCAAATGGTCCTCCACCCGACCCCCAACCGCGCCAAACTCTTGTTCCCCGATCCGGAACAATCTTACTAATTCACATCATGAAAGCTACCACTTCCATCTCACACTACCCACGGACTTTTTACACAAATAAATCCCACGTATACCACTACTCTGATAAGGGTCAAACATAAAATAAATCTTTAACTCAAGACGACCTTACCCCTAAGGTCTCAGTCGTGACATAGTCTAAGGTTCACACTTACCATGCCCCCATACGTATCCTCCCAACTAAGCATGTTTTCTAACTCATAATTAACACAACGCTATTCGTACATAGCACATAATAATGAGACCATCATAACAAGCATACCAAAACTCTAGAGGGTTAAGGATATACCTGAAGCTAGGCGGTTCAAGGCCTAAAGCGGAACTTCCACCGCGACCTCTACTGTGGCGCATCGCTCTAGTAGTGCATGCTATCCTACCAGCGCTACCACAGTCGGACAGTCTCTCGTCATATGGCCTGTTGGCGCAAGAATAACAAGCTCCCTTGGTACTACGACACTCCCGAAATGCGGTCTACCACATCGACCACACGAGTAGGGTGAGCATCCGCCAACACCCTACTCCACGAACATCGAACACAGGAGCCACGACACGCTCTCGAATATCCTGAAGGTCCCGAAGGCTGCGGAGGACCACTGCAATGGCGGAGTACATAACTAGTCTCTTCTTGGCGTCCGCCTCGAAAGTCGCCAAAATATCCGGCCGTCTTGGCCTAACCTGTGGCGGTCCGCTGCGTCGATCTCTGCGCTCGCCGCACCAAGTGCATGAGCACGAATGCGGGCAATGTCCATGCGGTGAAGAGAAACACCGAACAACTCTGCTAGGTAATCATCGAGCCAGTAACATATCGGTGCACTCGATCCTCCATACTAGCTACTAATGCGGGAACATACCGGACGATGAGTCGAACTCCACATTGTACTCGGCTATGCGCGTTACGCCTCAACATCAAAAATCTCGGCCGAGCCCTCGCCGTTTGTGGAAGGCAAGAAATGTGCCGAAGGCCCTCAAAACTTCGTCCCAAGCGGTGAAGTGCATGCTCTCCCGGAGAGCTCCCACGAGTCAAACCAATCGGCTTGCGGTATCACGCGGCCGACGCGAACAAATGTCATGCAGACTTCGATCTACGAAGCCTTGATCACCGCGTGATCCTCTGAATCGACGGATGAACTCCTGCGGATCATCCTCGGCCTCGACAGTAAAACTCGGCGGGCTACAACTAAGAAATCCGTAGCCTCAGCTATGCGCCTCGGGTGCCTACAGTCTTCTTTGGGCCAGGCTGCTGCGTCCGGCCTATCCTCATATCTCGCCACAACCACGGCGATGGCGGGCCATCTCGCATGACCCGTCTCCGCTCGGTGTGGGTGGAGGCTCAGTCTTGTAGTCTCGGACCATCGCTGCGGCTCTAAACTTCTTTGGTCTTGGCGGCGTCGCAAAACTCGCCGTCAAGCACTACCTCAGTCTTGGCCGGCTGCGCCTCGTACTCCTCAATCCACTAGCGACTCCTCTGCCTTGCCGCTCGGGCCTGGTTGCCTTCGCGAGGCATAATCGGTAAAACGAAACACGTCGAGAGGGTCGACTTACAACACGGCTCTAAGGCACGATCTCGTAATGAGAAGAATGAAACCAATCCTAAATGTCCTATAGCCTCACGATTATAGATGTGGTGCACAACACAGATAATCAAGACTCTACTGAACACGGCGTAGACACTTTCCGAGGACTAATCGCTCACGATACCACTTTTGTAACGACGTTCGGGCGTTCGGTGCCTTATCGGGCACCCTAGTGATACAATCATCGAGAAAACCAGCGGAAAATAAAACTTTAACAAGAAACAAGATATATGAACATAAAGCAGGCCAACCCAGCGGTTACCTTCCAATAACATAAATAAGTACAACTCTTTCAAAACGAGCGGTTTAATCCTTTTCACAACCACCTTACAGCGATTACGGACCTCTAAGATTTACAACAACTATGACGGGACGGGGCCCATCGTACCACAGAATGTACAAGAAACTACAACTCGGGAACACATACTAAAAGATAAGCCTCGGAAGCGGAGCTTCCCAACGCTGCGATATCCTAAGAGCGAGGATCCACGACTGTACCTCTACTGCGGCATGAACGCGGCCGAAGGAGGTCGATCTGGTACCAAGTATGTGAGCGTCAAATCAGTAAATGAAATCATAATAGCCTAAAAGCGGGAGACATGTATGATAACCAAAATCTGATGCAACATAAAAGCGGTCAAGGGACTCACGCCTCAAAGTCACCACTCAATATAACTATGGGTCTCACGCCCGCATCCATCATGTTCGCATCGGCGCATGCCCCGGAATCTGCGCCGGTGTAGACATGTCGTGATGCAACAATAATAACAAGGCGCGTGGCCACGTACCGGAATCTGCGCCGGTGTAGGCATGCCCATGTAACCTCAATAATCGGGTGGTCAACCACGCGCGTGGCCACATGCCCCGGAATCTTGCGCCGGTGTAGACGCGTCCATGTTGCGATAATAACCATATATCGGGTAATCAACGGCGCGTGGCGCGTGCCGGAATCTGCGCCGGTGTAGACATGTCCATGTGACATCAACAACAAGGCGGTAATCAAAATGGAAACATACGTGGAATTCTCCATCACGCGACCGCGTCCAAGTAAGTTCTCAACAAGTCAACCGGCCTCTATCGAGAGGCGGTAACGAAATACCACACGCACAAAGGCTATCATCACAAGCATAGGCAAGTTTCACAACAACAAGCATAGGCAAGTTTCACAACAACAAGCATAGGCAAGTTTCACAACAACTCAAAGTACTTTCATTTTATGCCAAAGTCGGGTTTTAACCCCCAAAGTACTACATCGTTAAGTTCTTTTAAAGAGATCCATTACTTTTATAAAAGTCACCCGATACGTAGTATTAGAATGACTAACCCACATTCCTTTTAAAATCAAGTAACAACATTCTTTTCCTAAGTTCGGTTTGCCTAGTTTCATTACTCGAGCTTCTCATTTTCAAATGCTCGAGTCACTTATTTTAGAAAGGTTTCATAACTCATAGTCTTAATCTCTTTTAAAACAATTGAGTAACATATATGTCGTATATGTGAGTAGTTTATTCTTGTTTATAACGATCTTATTACGTGACCATGATCTAGAAAATGTAATATCATTTTGTCTCATCTTAGCTTATGCGGATGGAGGTTTCTCTTGGTTTTAATACAACACATCATTATTCAATACATTTTCCTTTATTAGCTGCGATGATGCTGCCGATACGTTACGATTCGAAATCGATAAAACATTATCCCTTTAAAAACCAAGTACTCATTACTCACGAATGAGGTTTCACAAACATCCACATTAAAACAAATAAGTTAAGTCTCTTATCTTATAAGATCAAGTCTCTTAACTTTTAACATGATAAACCATTTTCACTACATAAGGTCGTTATAACTAACTTCCCATAAAGCTATTATAACACCTATGTTTTAAACCAACCAAATCACTTAGCACGTATGCGTCAACCGTACTACATAGTTCACAACAATCATGCTAGAAAAGATAGGAAGAGGTTCACATACCTGCGACGATTTATCGACAATAAGCAAAATGCTCCAATCTACAACGCACTAGCCCTTTCCACTCTCGAGTAGAATACGCTACTCTTAGTACTTTCACTATAAAGGTCACAAACGTCTATTAACTCCAAAACACAAGTTTCTATCTTCTAGAAAATTGCAGCACCTCCCCAACAACAGCGTAAATCTCCTCCTCTATCGAGGCTACGAAGCCAACGAGGGGTTTACACGTCTAACCGGGCGTGTACAATTCTACTCGAGAATACTACACAAGTCTCTGCCGTCTGATGTAAATGTCTGATTCGATTCGATTCTTTATTCTTGGGCTTAAGTCAAAAGACATTGCGAATACTAAGTATAGTTCCATATATAGTATCCTTCAACTATATATTCAACAAACATGTAATTTCCAATTACAATAGAGGACAAGATAATTACCTCGATAAGCCCATAATTATCCAAGTTATAATGTCGATCTGAGCAAGGTTTAGCTCGGCTCAGTGCGCTCAAACCACTCCAAACAACCCTTAGAAGTTCTAACCAACTTCTACTCAAATACTTGACCAACTATGAAGATTTCCTTAGGGTTTCGGTTTGAGACTAAAAGGACAAAAAGTAGTATTTAAGACTCTACGTATAGAGGTAACTTTGGAATACAACAAGGTAAAGGCTAAGGTATTTTGGGCATTATAACAATACTAGGAGAGTATTTCTATACCACAAAAAGGAGTATTATCTGAAAACAACTAGGCTAGGGGTACCCAGCTTAGCACCTCGAAAGGGGAGGGTTTCTCGGCCAAGGCCTTTACTAGGGAGGGGCTCTTGGACGAGAGTCAAACAAGAGGAGAGGGAAGGATAGCAAGACTTGGAACATTTTTGGATGAATGAAGTCTTGAGCGAGGGGTATTTATAGCAAAACCAAAAGCCAACCATGGCCAAGATCGCCATGTGCAAGGCAAGTGTAAGGCCAGATCAAGCCAAGTGCACCCTAGACCCTACTCCTTAAAACCCTGCAAATATCTACACAAATATCTACCACACTTGCCCTCAATTCGGCCAAGTGCCACACGTCTTCCATTGAGGTGACACGTATCACCCTCCGTTGGTCGAGAATGTTTCGTCTCTCGGAAAAATCCGCAAAAATACAAAGCGACATAGCGAATTTTCCTTCGCAAGTTATGTAAAGCGTTTCGTCAACGACTCTAACAGGGTGTTGTGCCAAAGGTAACCGGCCAGCCACAGGCGGGGTGACACGTGTCACCCTCCTATCAGCCCTCAAAAACGTCTTCGAAAAATATCCACAATGGCCAAAATCTCGAAAACAAAGTGGGCCCCACAAAAGTAAATTTCTCCGTGGGCCCACGTGACCATTTCCGAAAATAAAATCTCAAAATTCTAATATAATCTATGAAGTCCAAATACCAAATCTGGGAATCCAATTCCCATTAACGAACCTTTTTCTTCACAAATAACGGAAACTTTTCCGTGAAAACTCACATCTTTCTTTCTTTTCAAAATTTACATTGTACTCTCGCGTGACGTCCTCATATATACCTCGCAACTACGGGGTATAACACCGACACTGAGCCTCAGGTTTCTCGATTAGGAGAAGACTATAGGTCGTGAGGAAGCGGTTATGCTATTAACCAAGATAGCGGTGCTCTGATTTCATCACAGGAAGTTATTCGGCGATGACAGCAGGTGTACAGAGGGTAGAGGCCAGCGGAGATCAGCGTAAGAGGGCTAGACCGGTTGGTTATCGGTGAGTTTTGGACGAGTGCCTCGGCCGAGTGAGATATTCGTCCACCTACCCGGTACATACCGCGGCTCATGGGTGGGAGATTTGACTCCATGAGTATTTAGGAGCGATCCAAGCTCCAGGGTCGAAGTTCTCGGAGGAAGCGAGAGGATTTTCTCGATCGAGGCCACATATTCCTCGGTGTTTCCATTGTAGTAAGCGTCATTTGGGAAAATCTGTCATGGCACAGTGTTTGTTATTATTGTGACCGTCCGGCCCAAGAAGTGGGAATGTCTTGTTAGAAAAACAGTAAGGTGGCTCACCTACGAGCCGATGGTTGATTCCCTTTCCTCCGGTATCGTCCCCGAGCGAGGTGTTTAGATGTCGACCGGTAGTGGTAGAGGTCAGGGTGGTGTTTATAGTTCTGGCGGTCCTTCGAACCGCAGAGGTGACGTGACTACTAGGCAGGATCAGGAGGCAACATCTCATGGGGTTACAGGTATATTTCGATTTTTTTGAATCATACGTGCATTGATAGATTCAGATTCCGCCCTAGCATATATGTTTTCCCTTTATTGCTAGAAGTTGTAAGTGATAGTACCCCCAGAGGTAGGAATACTTTGATTAGTAAAGTGAGAAGTTAAGAATGTTGACGAGAATGGTAAGTGAACTGAGACTATAGTTGTGTAGAGTTCACACGTAGTAATTGCCCCATGACAGTGTAAGACCAATAGGAAAGATTGTACAATAGAAATACTTGGACCTATGTGATGAACCTCTAGTGAGTAGGGGGATAGGGTGAGAAGTACCTTGAGATAAGAGAAAGATTTATTTCAGACTAAGAATGAGAAGTTAAGTGTGACGATGAGTCGGGTTATGGACTCATTTCGGGTCAGCCGGTAGTATGGAATGGGGTGATGTCAGTTAGAAAGGGTCCCGTTATGTGATAGGGTCCCGAGGATGCAAGGCCCAAGTTTAGTTAATTGTTGTATGAGTTCGTGGATGTGTTCCACCAGAACCAGGCCGTAAGGGTCGAGAAGAACCTGGACGGGAAAGTAAGTAACAAAATGGCCATGTTTGGATAGTAACTCCAATGATTGGAGAATAGAAACAATATTTGAGATTTTGTACGTGTACTAGATAAGTTTGAAAGTACGAGAAGGTATGACAAGTAAGGAAAGAAAGGAACCTCTAAGGATCCCGTGTTGTAGAAGACTGTACCCTTCAAGTTTTGTAAGGAGGGGTCACGGACGGAAGGTCCATTGTTATGTTTACGTATGTTATGTGGTGGCCATGTGTGGCATCGTTGGTCTTGTGCAGTTTTGATTGATAGGCATAGTATAGAGTTTATGCCGGAGTTTGTATAACAGCAATCGACTAAGAACATTCGGGACGAATGTTTCTAAGGAAGAATGTTACACCAGTAAGTCCGGACATGTATAAGAGAATGTAAGTAAGGAATCAAGACTTGGAAATTAAATGCGAACGGGAGAATTGTTTTTCCGACGGAAAATCTTCCCAACGTCAGAACGGATAAATGTTCGTTGTTGAGAATTGAATTCTCAAAATGTATTATTTGAGGAATATGGAACTTTTAACATTATGGAAATTTATTTTTACGGATTTAGTCATGTGGGGCCACCCAGGAATTTTACGTTTTGTGGGGCCACGAGGGTTCTGGAATTTTATGGACGAATGAGAGGGCGACACGTGGCACCCCTACATGGTCTTGGTCGAAATTATGGTAAGGGTAAAATGGTCATTGACCATCTTGGAAGATAAGTCTTGCAAGCTTGATATTGTTGACTTGTCAACTTGTCCACATAGGCTTAATCCAAGTGAAATTCATCCAAGCCTCACATTTGTTGATATCTAAGCCTTCCATTGTGTTATATATACATAACTAGTAGCAAGACTTGGCATTTTACACTTAGAAAAAATTAGAGAACCTTGTGTTCTTCAAGACTTGCTCTCGGGTTAGGTCCTATTCCCACACAAAAATTTTTAGTTTGTGATCCTTTGTCCACAAGACTTAAACCCAAGGTTCATGAGTGTATTGTAAGTGTATCTCAATAGAAAAATCCCGGAAAGAGAGAGTTTTCGTGTTAGTCGCAAGGTGAAAACCTAGTTTCTTTTCTATGTTTTGATTGGAAATGGAAGAGAAGTTAGTGGTGAACTTCTAAGGGCTTCAAATAGCGTATTGGAACATAAGGAAAGGAGCTAAGAATTGCTAAGGAGCGACTTTGAATCTTGGAAAATTTAAGGGCTTGAAAAGGTATAAATTTTGTCGTTTTAGTAGTTAAGACTTACTTATTGTTGTAGCTATGGATATTAGCAAGCATGTGGTATTTAGTATAAGGTTTGATAAGTTTATTGACTATTGGAACCCTAATCCGAAAACTAGCATGTTTAGCTTTAAGATTACAATTCAAGTCGATTATTAGTTAAGTAAATCGCATGTTGTATAAAGAAGGAAATTGTAGTTGTTGAAGTTGTTTATGACTATATAACATGTTAGACCTTAGAACTAGGAATTTGAAAGTTATTGGAAAAGACTTTGAATTGTTGGTTGTTGTTGGCCGAGAATGGCTAGTGAGTATTAAACTACTTGGTATGAATTGTGGGGCGGAATTTTACACGTATTGTAAGGCGTGTAATCCCCTTTGTTTGGTTGTTGTTTGGAGCCTTAAATGTGGCGTGTTGGTTATTGTATTCGACCTTGAAAAAGGTGGCAAAGTGAGTAGAAACAAAGGAAGTCTTTGCGATTTTCCGTAGAATTAGAGACCGCTTACTTAGTATTATTCTACGTTAGAGACTAGAAGTTGATAGTCTTGTTGTGACCATTATAGGTTGACACTTCTCGTCTGGCGTATTCGACAGCTTGTGGACTTAGCCGGAAAGGTATGTGAACTATCTCCTCTTCTAGCATGATTCCTTAAGATAAAGAAAGTATGTCCTACTCCTTAAATGATCCATTCCTTGGTTGCATTTGGATTGCCTAAAATAGAATTCGTTCTATGTACTCCTTTGATTGTACTTTGATGTTTAAATTGTAAGTTGTATAATCCATTTCCTTAGTGAAGTTTGGATTCTTAAAAGTGAAAGTATTTTGCTTAAAGTACATGGAGTCTTGAAAAGGAAGTGGTTTCCAAACATTTTGGCTAGTGCCTTAGTTCCAAAACCTAATGGTCGTTTTAATGACTTTAGGGAAGTCAAATGAGTGATTTACTTAATTGTTTTAAAAGAGGAGAAATGACATGATTTTAAGAGAAGTAACTTGTTTTGAAAGGTGTGAGTGTCACGACCCGATCCCGGGCCCGTGACTGGTGCCTTACCCCGGGCACCCTAGTGATACAACATCAGAGAAAATCAGCGGAAATAAAAACTTTAAACATTAAACAAGAGATATGAATAAAAACAGGCCAACCAACCGGTTACCTTTTTGCATATATACTAAAACTTGAACAGTTACATCCTTACAAACCACGCTTACAAGATTACTCTGAGACCTCTAAGAGTTTTTATACAACATGACGGGACGGGGCCCGCCATACCACGAATGTACAAGTACCTCTGATGTGAGGACTATACGAAAGATAAGCCTTGGAGAAGCGGAGCTTCCAATACGCTGTTGTGATCCATGAGCGAGGATCAACGATCGGTGTACCTCTACTGCGGCATGAGCGGCCCCAAGGAGGTCGATCTGCAAGTACCAAGTATGTGGCGAAAATCACGTAAATGAAATCATAGTAGTCTATATAAAGCGGGAGACATGTATGATAACCAACTACTGATCCGTAATAAATAAGCGATCATGTAAGTCGTGGACTCGCGCCTCAAAGTCATCACTCAAATATAACTATGGGTCTCACGCCTCAACATCAATCATGCGTGGAATACCTTCCGCCAGCTGGCGATCTATAATAACACCAAGGGTACATGAACACCAAGTCCTACGAGTCATAAAGCGTGCGGGGCAAGTACAAAGGCTAACTACCGGATACCAAAGCCGTACTAACAATACTATACAACCAAACCACGGGCGTCACGGGGCAAATGCAGCCAACTACGGATATCAAGGTGTCACGTGGTGGCGGGCAAATGCGAGGGCTAACTACGGATACCAAGGCCGTATCACGAGACTCCGCCGAAGGCGTCACGGGCAATCTGAAAGCCAACTACGGATACGGCGTGTCACGTGGCGGCCGGGGCAAGTACGAGGGCTAACTACGGATACCAAGCGTATCACGAGACCGCCACTAAACTGAGCGGGCGTGTGCGAAGGCTAACTACCGGTACCAAGGCGAATCAGCCACGAGGCGGGGCAATCAGCCAACCACGGATACCAAGGCGAATCGGTAAAAACCTCATGGAGAGCTAGTCCATGGAATAACACTATCAGCGAGGCGTGCTGTGGAATTCTCCATCAACTGCCAGACGCGTCAAGTAATATCATAACAAATCGGACCTCCATTGAGAGGCGGTGGTATAGAAATACAATACCAAAGACGACAAGGCTAACATACGCAAACATATGTAAGTTACACCAAGCTCGAGCTACATTCATATTATGCCAAAGTCCAGGTTTTAACCCCAAGGTACTACGTACGTTAAATTCTTTTTAAAAGATCCATTTCTTTTACAAAGGTCACCCGATGCCCGTATTATAAAAATAGAGTGACTAACATTTTTAAGTAAACCAAAACAACTTCCATACTTTCCTTTTTAAACCAAAACACTTCTCCTTTAAAAATCAAGTTACAACATTCTTTCCAAAGTTCAAGTTTGCCTAATTTCAAATATTCACGTCTCTTATTTTCGAAAGATTTCATAGTTCATAGTCTTAATCATTTAATAACGTAATTCTCTTTTAAAGCAATTTGAGCAACATATGCCTTATGTGTGAGTAGGTTATTCTTGTTTATAACAATCTTATTAAAGCAGCCATGATCTAGGAAATGTAATACAATCTTGTCTTATCTTAGCTTCTATGCAGATGGAGGTTTCTACTGGTTTTAATATAATTACTTATTTGTCAATACATTTTCCTTTATTAACGCTGCAGTGGTTCGTTCGATACTTATTCTCATTTCCGAAATCAGTAAAACATTATTCTTTAAAAACCAAGTACTCATTACTCACGAATGAGGTTTCACACTTCTTAACAACTTTCATATCAATTCAATTAAGTCAAGTCTCTTATCTTTTAAGATTAAGTCTCTTAACTTCTAAAATCAATAAACCATTCTTTTTATTTCTCTTAAGTCGTTATACCTAACTTCCCATAAAGCTAGTATAACTCTTAGGCTTTTAAAACCAGGTATTACTCTTCTTTCAAAAACGATTCTTAATTCTTTTGAAATACTTCAAGATTCTTATTATTTAAAACTCAAGTCAAAAGACATCGAAGTAAAACCACGTTCAGTTAACACACGTACGTCTACCGTACTATATATATTCTTTTAAAATATCATGCTCAAGAGGATAGGAAGAATCACATACCTCGCGACGATTATCGACTATTAGCAAATAGCTCCAAAGTACTGTAACCCTGTTAGCCTCTTCCACCGCCCGAGTAGAATACGCTACTCGCGATCTTGACTATAACGGTCATATAAGTCTATCAACATCTAGACTACTCTGCAGAATAATTCTAGATACAGATTCCTTTATTCTACGGAAAATTGGGCAGCACTTCCCTACCCGCCAATCTACACAAGTCTACTGTAAATACAGTCCTATGTAAGTACAGTTCAATCTTCTTTCTTTAATATTCTTCTGATGTGATTTCAATTCAATTCTCTTCTCTTATACCATCCTTCTATACGTCTTATACTTATTTCTATACTACTACAGTATGTAATTTCCAATTACAATAGAAGGACAAGAGTATTTACCTCGATAAGCCCAAAATTATCCAAGTTAAATGTCGATCCTGAGCAACGTTTAGCTCCTACTGCAGGCGCTCAACCCGCTCAAACAACCCTTAGAAGTTCTACACAACTTCTTCTTAATACTTCACTTGCTATGAAGATTTCCTTAGGGTTTCGTTTAGTGGCTAAAGGAAGTATAATAGTATTTACGGGCTTTTAGTATAAGGGTAACCTTGGAATACTACAAGGTATTTGGGACAAGTATTTTGGAATAGTAACAATACTTGGAGAATACTTTTTCCACCAAGGGGGTATTTCTGAAAACAACTAGGCAAGGGGAATGTTTCGCCAAGGCCTCTCAAAGGGGAGGGCCTTGGGCGAAAACTACTAAGGGGAGAGGGTTTTTAGACTTGGAATTTCAAGTGAGGATGAAGAAATAGTCTTGCATTAGAGGGGTATTTATAGGACATTCAATGGCCAAGATTAAGCCAAGTGGTGGGCAAGTGTAGGGTGAAGATTTGGACATGTGTTTATGGGTCCCACTTGCTCATCAACTACACAAAATATCCTACCAACTCCTTGACAAAATGAAAGGCAAAGCGTGCCATGTTTTCGTCCCAACTTCGCCCACTCGAGGTGACACTTGTCACCCTCTCGTTGGTCCAAAATATTTCATCTCTCGGAAAAATCCGCATAAATTATAAATGTTGCAACCGTATTTTTCCCTTCGCAAAGTCCGGAAAACGTTTCGTCGGAAAACGAGTCTTTTTGCTAGTTGTGCACAAATTTCGCCCCTTGCCTAACTTAAGGCTTAAACTTTTGTACGTACGCCCTCACGTACATACTCTGGAAATACGGGGTATAACAGTGAGTTACTTGAGGTTTAAAAGTAGAAGAAACTTGTTTTCTATATATTAAGAGACTCGAAGTATTTTGAAAGTTAAGAGACTTGATTTGAAAGTTTGTGATACTTGGTTTTAAGTATAAGTCACTTAGTCATAGAAAGAATGAAATTGTCTAAAAACCATAAAGGGTTATAACGGCTTTATGGGGAGTTGGTTATAACGGCTTTATGGAAGGTTTAGAAAGTTGTCTATTTTGATTAATGGGCATAAGTTGCCTAGATTGTGAAAATTTGAAGTTACTTGGTTTCAAGCTTTGAAATGAGTTTCTAAAAGTATAGTAACTTACTTTGAAAAATAGACACACCTTGATACTACGGGTGTTAGTATCTTGGGGTTTTACACAAAAGGGAGTCTCTTGAAAAGAATGTACGTACGTAGTACTTTGGCTTGTTAAATGAGAATTATTCTATTTGTGCCCTGATAAGTACTTTGGCTTGTTAAATGAGAATTATTCTATTTGTGCCCTGATAAGTACTTTGGCTTGTTAAATGAGAATTATTCTATGTGTGCCTTGATAAGTACTTTGGCTTGTTAAATGAGAATTATTCTATTTGTGCCCTGATAAGTACTTTGGCTTGTTAAATGAGAATTATTCTATGTGTGCCTTGATAAGTACTTTGGCTTGTTAAATGAGAATTATTCTATTTGTGCCCTGATAAGTACTTTGGCTTGTTAAATGAGAATTATTCTATTTGTGCCCTGATAAGTACTTTGGCTTGTTAAATGAGAATTATTCTATTTGTGCCTTGATAAGTACTTTGGCTTGTTAAATGAGAATTATTCTATTTGTGCCCTGATAAGTACTTTGGCTTGTTAAATGAGAATTGCCTATGTGTGCTGGTGATAGCCTTTGAGTGCAAGTATTATGTTTTATTACGTTGCCGCGACTCTCGGTTGGAGGGCCGGCTGTCTTGTTGTAAATTACTTGGACGTACCGACAGTGATGTGGGATTCCACGGGTATGCTTCCGTTAGTTGTAGTACTTGGGTTAAATTCCCGAATCTTTTATAGAAGACATGGTAGTGCTTATGTTTTGTTTGACGGCTGGTTGAGATAGGCTAAGAGTATAAGTGAGTGGTAAACCCCCAAGATGCTATACCACCTTCTCCAGGGTAAGAGTATAAGTGAGGGGTAAACCCCCAAGACATTATACCCCCTGCTTGTTTTGTTTGATGGTCGGTTGAGATAGGGTAAAAGTATAAGTGAGGGGAAAACCCCCAAGATGCTTTACCACCTTCTCCAGGGTAAGAGTATAAGTGAGGGGTAAACCCCCAAGACATTATACCCCCTGCTTTACCACCTGCTCGTTTTCCTGCTTGGCCCGTACAGTTTTTAGGACACAGGTGGGACTTGGTGTTCATGTATGCCTATTGGTGTTATATTATATCATGGACTGCCGGCAGTGAGGAGGGATTCCCCGGGCATGATTGATATTATGGGCGTGAGACCGACAGTGATGTGGGATTCCACGGGTATGCTTCCGTTAGTTGTAGTACTTGGGTTAAATTCCCGGATCTTTTATAGAAGACATGGTAGTGCTTATGTTTTGTTTGACGGCCGGTTGAGATAGGCTAAGAGTATAAGTGAGGGGTAAACCCCCAAGATGCTATACCACCTTCTCCAGAGTAAGAGTATAAGTGAGGGGTAAACCCCCAAGACATTATACCCCCTGCTTGTTTTGTTTGATGGTCGGTTGAGATAGGGTAAGAGTATAAGTGAGAGGAAAACCCCCAAGATGCTTTACCACCTTCTCCAGGGTAAGAGTATAAGTGAGGGGTAAACCCCCAAGACATTATACCCCCTGCTTTACCACCTGCTCGTTTCCTGCTTGGCCCGTACGGTTTTTAGGACACAGGTGGGACTTGGTGTTCATGTATGCCTATTGGTGTTATATTATATCATGGACTGCCAGCAGTGAGGAGGGATTCCCCGGGCATGATTGATATTATGGGCGTGAGACCCATGGTTATGTTTTAGTAATGACTTTGAGGGCATGCGTCCCTGACTTGATATGACTGCTTATGTGTTGTGTACTGTAGGTTGGCTATCATACATGTCTCCTGTTTTGTTAGACTGTTATGATTTCATTCTGATATTCTTATTTCACATACTTGGTACATTCTTCGTCTTGACCTCGCCCGAGAGTGCGTTCATCTGCGAGTTTAGGTGCAGATTTGGTGATCTGCAGTGTAGGACCTGCTCGAGTTTTGGATAGATCCTTACATTGGGAGCTTATCTTTTGGTATAGTTCCTTGATGCAGGACTTTTGTACGGTTATGGAGTGCGGCGGGGCCTTGTCCGTCATGTTTCTGTAAACTCTTAGAGTGCGTATTCATATGTGGGATTGGACTGCGTATGCGGTGTAGTGTCTTTTGTTATAATATTATATGGCAGCCTTGTCGGCTTTGCCTTGCACGTACGATTGGTTTTAAAAAAAAAAGAGTTGTTATTAAATTTCCGCAGTTTACTTAGTTGTTAAGGTAGAAGGGTGCCCAGGTAGGGCACCAGTCACGGGCCCGGGGTTCGGGGCGTGACAATTATAATGACCTTTAGGTTTTGGAACTAAGGCACTAGCCAAAAGGTTTGGCAACCACTTCCTTTTCAAGACTCTATGTACTTTAAGTAAAATACTTTCACTTTTAAGAATCCAACTTCACTAAGGCAATGGATTATACAACTTACAATTTAAACATCAAAGTACAATCAAGGAAGTACATAGAACAAATTCTATATTAGGCAATCCAAGTACAACGAGGAATGAATCATTTAAGGAGTAGAACTTACTTTCTTTATCTTAAGGAATCATGCTAGAAGAGGAGATAGTTCACATACCTTTCGCTAAATCCACAAGCTGCCGAATACGCGTGCGTAGAAGTGTCAACCTATAATGGTCACAATAAGACTAGCAACTTCTAGTCTCTAACGAGAATAATACTAAGTATTTGGTCTCTAATTCTACGGAAAATCGGGACACTTCCTTTGTTTCTACTCACTTTGCCACCTTTTTCAAGGCCGAATACAATAACCAACACGCCACATTTAAGGCTCCAAACAACAACCAAACAAAGGGGATTACACGCCTAACAATACGTGTAAAATTCCGCCCCACAATTAATACCAACTAAGTCCATAATCAAGCCATTCTCGACTAACAACATAACCACAATTCAAAGTCTTTTTCAATCCTTTTCAAATTCCAATTTCTAAGGTCTAACATGTTATATAGACATAAACAACTTCAACAACTACAATTTCCTTCTTTATACAACATGCGACGACTTAAACAATAATCGACATGAATTGTAATCTTAAGGCTAACATGCTAGTTTTTCGGATTAGGGTTCCAATAGCCAAAACACTTATCCAACTTCATAATAAATAACTCATGCTTGCTATTATCCATAGCTACAACAATAAGTAAACTTAATTACTAAAACGACAAAATTATACCTTTCCAAGCCCTTAAAATTTCCAAGATTCAAAGTCGCGCCTTAGCAAATTCTTAGCTCCTTTCCTTATGTTCCAATCCGCTCCAAGCACTCCTTAGAAGCCTATGAAGAACCCATCTTCAAGTTCCAACTTCAAAGTTGAAGAACTCCTTAAGTTTCCGCCTTGCGACTAACGTGAAAACGCCGTTTTTCCGAAATCTTTCTATTGAGATATCCTTACAATACCCTTAGGGACATTGGGTTCAAGTCTTGTGAACAAAGGATCAAAATTACAAATTTTTGTGTGTGTGAAATGGGTGAACCCGAGAGCAAGTCTCCAAGAACAAATGTGTCACACCCCGAAATTCGGGCCCGTGACTGGTGCCTTACCCCGGGCACCCTAGTGATACAACATCAGAGAAAAACCAGCGGAAATAAAAACTTAGACATGCAACAATAGATATAATAATAAGCAGGCCAACCAAAGCGATTTGCCTTGGTATATACATAAAACACGAGCAGTTTAATCCTTTTACAACCACTTGCATCGATTACTACGGACCTCTAAGATTTACAACGACTATGACGGACGGGGCGCCATACCCCGAATGTACAAGAACCTACAACTCAGGGAACACATACCAAAAGATAAGCCTCCGAGAAAGCGGAGCTTCCCAAACGTGAACCGAGATCCTAAGAGCGAGGATCCACGGCCGATGTACCTCACTGCGGCATGACGCAGCCCCGAAGGAGGTCGATCACAACAGTACCAAGTATGTGAAATCGTAAATCTGCGGTTAAATCATAACGATCTATATAAAGCGGGAGACATGTATGATAGCCAAAATACGATGCAATGACATAAAGCGATCAGTCGGGGACTCACGCCTCAAAGTCACCACTAAATATAACTATGGGTCTCACGCCCACCACATCCATCATGTTCGCATCATGGCCATATGCCCCGAATCTTGCGCCGGTGTAGACATGTCCATGATGCAACAATAATAACAAGGCGCGTACGCCGTACCGGAATCTGCATCGGTGTAGACATGCCCATGTAACCTCAATAACAATATCTTTGGGTGGTCAACCCCGCGCGTAGCCACATGCCCCGGAATCTTGCGTCGGTGTAGACCGTCCATGTTGCGATAATAACCATATATCGGTAATCAACGGCGCGTGGCGCGTGCCGGAATCTGCGTCGGTGTAGACATGTCCATGTGACATCAACAACAAGCGATAATCAAAATGGAAACATACGGTGGAATTCTCCATCACCGCCAAAGACGTCCAAGTAAGTTCTCGACAAGTCAACCGCTCTATCGAGACGCGGTAAAACAGAAATACCACACTTGCACAACAAAGGCTATCATCACAAGCGTAGGCAAGTTTCACAACAACAAGCATAGGCAAGTTTCACAACAACAAGCATAGGCAAGTTTCACACAACTCAAAGTACTTTCATTTTATGCCAAAGTCGGGTTTTAACCCCAAAGTACTACATACGTTAAGTTCTTTTAAAAGAGATCCATTACTTATAAAAGTCACTCGATACGTAGTATTAGAATGACCAACCCATTCCTTTTCAAAATCAAGTAACAACATTCTTTTCCTAAGTTCGGTTGCCTAGTTTCATTACTCAAGCTTCTCATTTTCAAATGGTTTCATAGTTCCCAAACTTAATCACTTGATTCCTTTTAGAACAATTGAGTAACCTATGTCATATATGTGAGTAGTTTATTCTTGTTTATAACGATCTTATTACAATGACCATGATCTAGAAAATGTAATATCATTTTGTCTCATCTTAGCTTCATGCGGATGGAGGTTTCTCTTGGTTTTAATACAACACATCATTATTCAATACATTTTCCTTTATTAACTGCGATGGTGCTGTCGATACACATTCGATTTCGAAATCAGTACAACATTCTCCCTTTAAAAACCAAGTACTCATCACTCACGAATGAGGTTTCACACAACATCCACATTAAAACAAATAAGTTAAGTCTCTTATCTTATAAGATCAAGTCTCTTAACTTCTAACATCAGTAAACCATTTTCACCTACATAAGGTCGTTATAACTAACTTCCCATAAAGCTATTATAACACCCTATGTTTTAAACCAACCAAATCACTTAGCACGTACGTCTACCGTACTACATAGTTCCACAACAATCATGCTAGAAAAGATAGGAAGAGATTCACATACCTCGACGATTTATCGACAATAAGCAAAATGCTCCAAGTACTACAACCTTGCTAGCCCTTTCCACTCCTCGAGTAGAATACGCTACTCTTAGTACTTTCACCTATAAAGGCCACAAACGTCTATTAACTCTTAAACACAAGTTCCCATTTTTCTACAGAAAATTCGGCACCTCACATACAGCGTAAATCTCCTCTCTATCGAGGCCGGCTACCAAGCCAACCGAGGGTTTACACGCCTAACCGGACGTGTACAATTCTATGATACTACACAAGTCTCTACTGATCAATAAATCTGATTCGATTCTTTATTCTTGAGCTTAAGTCAAAAGACATTGCCACAATAATGTTCAGTTCTATATATAGTATACCTCAACTATATATTCCTACCACATGTAATCTCCAATTACAATAAGGGGACAAGAATATTTACCTCGACAAGCCCAAAATTATCCAAGTTATAATGTCGATCCTGAGCACGGTTTAGCTCCTACTACGTGCGCTCCAATCCGCTCCAAACAACCCTTAGAAGTTCTAACCCACTTCTACTCAAATACTTCAACCAAATATGAAGATTTCCTTAGGGTTTCGGTTTGAGACTAAAGGACAAAGGTAGCGTTTGGGCTCTACGTAAAGAGGTAACTTTTGAAATACTACTAGGTAAAGGCTATGTTATTTTGGGCATTATAACAATACTCGGAGTGTATTTCTATACCAACAAAGGGGTGTATTATTTGTAAACAACTAGGCAGGGGTACCCACTTTAGCACCACAAAGGGGAAGAGGGAGGGTTTCGGCCAAGGCAAATTTTAAGGGAGAGGGCTCTTGGGCGAGAGTCAACAAGAGGGAGGAGGGTTTCAAGACTTGGAAGATTTTTGGATGAATGAAGTCTTGAGAGAGGGGTATTTATAGGAAAGCCAAAGGCCAACGAGGCCAAGATCAAGCCATGTGCAAGGCAAGTGTATGGCCTTGATCAAGCCAAGTACACCCTAACCTACTCCACAAAACATTGCACCAAACAAGCCACAAAACAAGGCACAAAACAACGCCAAAACAAGGAACCAATTGTGCAAGGCCAACGTCCTCTTGGGCGCCCAGATAAATCGCCCAAAGCACCCCACTTGCTTCCAATGTGAGGTGACACATATCACCCTCCCGTTGGTCAAAATGTTTCGTCTCTCGGAAAAATCCATAAAAATAAGAAAAGACATAGCGGAATTTTCCTCGCAAGTTATGTAAAGCGTTTCGTCGAAAACGACTCTAGCAGGTGTTGTGCACAAATGTCATTCGGCTAGCCACCTAGGCGGGGTGACACGTGTCACCCTCTGTGGCCCTCATAAAACGCCTTAGAAAAATATCCACAATGGCCAAAATCTCAAAACAAAGTGGGCCCACAAAATCAGTAAATTTCTCAGTGGGCCCACGTGACCATTTCGAAAATAAAATCTCAAAATTCTAATATAATCTATGAAGTCCAAATACCAAATCTGGGAATCCAATTCCCATTAATGAACCTTTTCTTCACAAATAACCGGAAACTTTTCCGTGAAAACTCACATCTTTCTTTCTTTCCAAATCTTTTCGCCGTGCTCGCATGCGTCGCCCTCGCATACATACCACGAGAATACGGGTATAACATTCTCCTCCTTAGAAACATTCGTCCGAATGTTCCTTCTCAAGACGGATATCGATGAAGTTCCTCTAACAAGTTGCCAACGCGCGGCAGCCACAAAATAACACACGCCCTCTTCCTTCCTTACTCGTCGTGCCCTTCTCGAACACTTGAACTCTCGGACGTACCATACTTTAGTCATTACTCCGTTCCCAAAATCTCGGAGTCACTACCTCCAAACTTGGTCATCTTACTAACCTCAACTTCCTTAAGGCCATTCCGGCCTTTACGAACCGCAGTCGAACGCGTCCACGAACTCATACGATGGTTACCTAAACCTAGGCCTAGCACCCTCATGACCCTACCACCTGGCGGGACCACCCAGAACTGACCCCACCTTAATCCGGGCTACGGGTTGACCCGTCATACGTCCTCAACCCGACCACAATCGCGTCAAGCCCTCGTTCCCGACACGCAGAACAATCTGTGAATCACATCATGAAAGCTACTACTTCCATGTCACACTACCCATGGACTTATCACACAAATAACACCCACGTAAACTACGTACTCTGATAAAGGTCAAACATAAAACGAATCTTTTACTCAAGACGACCTTACCTCTAAGGTCTCAATCGTGATACCAGGGTTCGCACTTACGTGACCCCATACTTACCCTTCTACAATAACGGTGTCTAAATCACATTTAGCACAAAGCTATCCGAACATAACTCTTAACACATCATTAACATCAATACATACAAGTATCTAAAGGGTTAAGGATATACGAAACTAGGCGGTTCGGGCCGCTAAAGCTGGAACTTCCACGCGACTCTACAGTGGCCATCGCTCTAGTAGTCATGCTATCCTACCAGCGCTACCACAGTCGGACAGTCTCTCGTCATATGGCCTGTTGGCGCAAGAATAACAAGCTCCCTTGGTACTACGACACTCTCCGAAATGCGGTCTACCACATCGACCACACCGAGGTAGGGTATCGCATCGGCAACACCCTACTCCGAACATCTCAAACACAGGAGCCACGACGCTCCCGAATATCCCAAGGTCGAAGGCTGCGGAGGACCACTCTGCAATGGCGGAGGTACATAACTAGTCTGCTGCTGAGGCGGTCCGCCTCGAAAGTCGCCAAAATATCCGGCCGTCTTGGCGCCTAACCTGTGGCCAGTCCACTGCGTCGATCTGCGCTCGCACCCAGTGCATGAGCACGAATCACGCAATGTCCATGCCGGTGAAGAGAAACACCGCACAAGACTCGGCCATATAATCATCTAGCCCGGTGGCGTAGCGATGCACCTATCCTCCATATCCGCAACAAGCGCAGTACATATCGAGCCAAAGAATCGAACTCGACATTGTACTCACGACGGTCGCCTCTGTCTCGATAACAAAAATTTGTCGGCCCGTGCCCTCCTCATCTGCGGAGGCAAGAAGTGCGTGAAAAAGCCCGAAAACTCATCCCATCTGCTGGAGTGCATGCTCTCCCGGGAAAGCTCCGCGAATCAAACGATCATCGCGGTATCACGCGCGTGCGTCTGAACCGAAGGTCACGGACTCGGTCTCAAGCCTTGATCACCGCGTGATCCTTTGTATGGCCAGCGGATGAACTCCTGCGGATCATCCTCAGGCCTCGACCCATAAAACTCTGGCGGGCTACAACTCAGAAAGTCCCGTAGCCTCAAACTATTCGCTTCGGGTGCACCACGGTCGCTGGGCAGGCTGCCGCGTCCGGCTGTCCTCATATCGGCCACACCACGCCAATAATCGGAGCCATCTCGCGTGACCCATCTCCCGCCTCGGTGTGGGGTGGAGGCTCAGTCTTGTAGTCTCATCACCACGGCCGCGGCTCTAAACTCCTCTTTGGTCTTTGGCGTCGCGAAACTTCGCCGTCGGGCTTATCTCAGTCTTGGCCAGCGCTGCGCCTCGTACTCCTCACGTATCAGCTCCTCGCTGCCTTGCCATACAGGCCTTTGGTCGCCTTGCGCGGAGGCATAACTGGTAAAATGAAACACATCAGAGGGGTCCAACTTACAACTCAGCTCTAAGGCACGATCTCAGAATGAGAAGAATAGAAACCAATCCTACATGTCCTATAGCCTCCTGATTATAGATGTGGTGCACACACCGATAATCAAGACTCTACTAGACACGATGCGTAGACACTTTCCGAGACTAAGCGCTCTGATACCACTTTGTCACACCGAAATTGGGCGTGGTGGTGCCTTACCGGGCACCCTAGTGATACAACATCGAGAGAAAAACCGTGAAATAAAAACTTAGACATGCAACAATAGATATAATAATAAGCGAGGCCAACCAAAATTTGCCTTGGTATATACATAAAACTCGAGCAGTTTAATCCTTTTACAACCACCGCCATCAGTACTCTGGACCTTAAGATTTACAGACTATGGCGGACAGGGCCCGCCCATACCACAGATGTACAAGAACCTACAACTCGGGAACACATACCAAAGATAAGCCTCGGAGAAACGGAGCTTCCCAACGCTGGCCCGAGATCCTAAGGCGAGGATCCACGACCGATGTACCTCTACTGCGGCATGAACGCGGCCCGAAGGAGTCGATGCAACAGTACCAAGTATGTGAAGCGTAAATCTGCGGTTAAATCATAACGATCTATATAAAGCGAGAGACATGTATGATAACCAAAATACAAGACGCAACATAAAAGCGGTCCGTCGAGGACTCACGCCTCAAAGTCACCACTCAAATATAACTATGGGTCTCGCCCACCACATCCATCATGTTCGCATCGCGGCCACATGCCCGAATCTTGCATCGGTGTAGACATGCCCATGTAACCTCAATAACAATATCTTGGGTGGTCAACCACGCGCGTGGCCACATGCCCCGAATCTTGCAGACGGTGTGAACACGTCCATGTTGCGATAATAACCATATATCGGGTAATCAACCCGGCCGCGTACGCGTGCCGGAATCTGCGTCGGTGTAGACATGTCCATGTGACATCAACAACAAGCGATAATCAAAATGGAAACATACGGTGGAATTCTCCATCATGCCCGACGCGTCAAGTAAGTTCTCAACAAGTCAACCGCCTCTATCGAGAGACGCGGTAATACGAAATACCAGCGCACAACAAAGGCTATCATCACTGGCGTAGGCAAGTTTCACAACAACAAGCATAGGCAAGTTTCACAACAACAAGCATAGGCAAGTTTCACACAACTCAAAGTACTTTCATTTTATGCCAAAGTCGGGTTTTTAACCCCAAAGTACTACATCGTTAAGTTCTTTTAAAGAGATCCATTACTTATAAAAGTCACTCGATGCAGTAGTATTAGAATGACCAACCACATTCCTTTTCAAAATCAAGTAACAACATTCTTTTCCTAAGTTCGGTTGCCTAGTTTCAATTACTCAAAGCTTCATTTTCAAATGGTTTCATAGTTCCCAAACTTAATCACTTGATTCCTTTTAGAACAATTGAGTAACCTATGTCATATATGTGAGTAGTTTATTCTTGTTTATAACGATCTTATTACAATGACCATGATCTAGAAAATGTAATATCATTTTGTCTCATCTTAGCTTCTATGCGGATGGAGGTTTCTCTTGGTTTTAATACAACACATCATTATTCAATACATTTTCCTTTATTAACGCTGCGGTGGTGCATCGATACACGTTCGATTTAGAAATCAAGAAAACATTATCCCTTTAAAAACCAAGTACTCATCACTCACGAATGAGGTTTCACACAACATCCACATTAAAACAAATAAGTTAAGTCTCTTATCTTATAAGATCAAGTCTCTTAACTTCTAACATGATAAACCATTTTCACTACATAAGGTCGTTATAACTAACTTCCCATAAAGCTATTATAACACCCTATGTTTTAAACCAACCAAATCACTTAGCACGTATGCGTCTGGTACTACATAGTTCACAACAATCATGCTAGAAAGATAGGAAGAGATTCACATACCTCGCGACGATTTATCGACAATAAGCAAAATGCTCAAGTACTACAACCTTGCTAGCCCTTTCCACTCGAGTAGAATACGCTACTCTTAGTACTTTCACCTATAAAGGCCACAAACGTCTATTAACTCTTAAACACAAGTTCCCATTTTTCTCTGAGAAAATTGGCGGCACCTCCCGCCACGGCGTAAATCTCCTCTCTATCGAGGCCGGCTACCAACCTGGGGTGGTTTACACGTCTAACGGGCGTGTACAATTCTACGATACTACACAAGTCTCTTGCAATACGATCCTATGTAAATCTGATTCGATTCTTTATTCTTGAGCTTAAGTCAAAAGACATTGCCACAATAATGTTGATTCTATATATAGTATACCTCAACTATATATTCCTACCACATGTAATCTCCAATTCTGATAAGGGACAAGAATATTTACCTCGACAAGCCCAAAATTATCCAAGTTATAATGTCGATCCCGAGCAAGGTTTAGCTCCTACTCGTGCGCTCAATCCGCTCCAAACAACCCTTAGAAGTTCTAACCAACTTCTACTCAAATACTTCAACCAACTATGAAGATTTCCTTAGGGTTTGGTTTTGAGACTAAAGGACAAAAGGTAGCATTTAGGGCTCTACGTAAAGAGGTAACTTTTGAAATACTACTAGGTAAAGGCTAAGGTATTTTGGGCATTATAACAATACTAGGAGAGTATTTCTATACCACAAAAGGGGGGTATTATACGAAAACAACTAGGCTAGGGGTACCCAGCTAGCACCACAAAGGAAGAGGAGGGTTTGGCCAAGGCAAATTTTAAGGGGAGAGGGCTCTTGGGCGAGAGTCAACAAGAGGAGGAGGGTTTCCAAGACTTGGAAGATTTTTGGATGAATGAAGTCTTCAAGAGAGGGGGGTATTTATAGGAAAGCCAAAGGCGACGAGGCCAGATCGAGCCGTATGCAAGGCAAGTGTATGGCCTTGATCAAGCCAAGTACACCCTAACCCTACTCCACAAAACATTGCACCAAACAAGCCACAAAACAAGGCACAAAACAAGGCCAAAACAAGGAACCAATTGTGCAGGCCAACGTCCCTCTTGGGCGCCCAAATCCAAAGCACTGACACTTCAATGTGAGGGTGACACGTATCACCCTCCCGTTGGTCCAAAATGTTCGTCTCTCGGAAAAATCCGCATAAAAATAAGAAAAGACATAGCGGAATTTTCCCTGCGAAGTTATGTAAGCGTTTAGTCAAAAGCGACTCTAGCAGTGTTGTGCACAAATGTCATTCGGCGAGCCACTGGCGGGGTGACACGTGTCACCCTCCTATTGGCCCTCATAAGCGTCTTAGAAAAATATCCACAATGGCCAAAATCTAGAAAACAAAGTGGGCCCACAAAGCGTAAATTTCTCCGTGGGCCCACGTGACCATTTCCTAAAATAAAATCTCAAAATTCTAATATAATCTATGAAGTCCAAATACCAAATCTGGGAATCCAATTCCCATTAACGAACCTTTTTCTTCACAAATAACCGGAAACTTTTCCGTCGAAAACTCACATCTTTCTTTCTTTCCAAATCTTTTTCTGTCGTGCTCTCGTACGTACGTCCTCGCATACATACCCTGAGAATACGGGGTATAACAAAATGTGTGTGATATTTTTCTAAGTGTTTAAGACCTTGTCTTGCACTAGCTTAGCATATATAACACATTGGAGGGTCTAGATAATAACACTTGTTAAAATTGGAGGGAAGAGATCAAGCCAAGTGGCTCTTGACTTGGTCAACAATGTCAAGCTCTTAATTAGCAAGACTTTGTCATCTACACCTTGGTAAAATGACCCTTTTACCCTTACACATTTCGACCAAGACCAAGTGTGGGGGTGCCACGTGTCGCCCTCTCATTCGTCCATAAAATTCTGTAACCCTCGTGGACCCCACAAAACGTAAAATTCCTCGGGTGGGCCCCACGTGACCAAATCCGTAAAAATAAATTTCCATAATGTTAATAAGTTCTAAACTCTTCAACTAATGCATTTTGAGAATCCAATTCTCAACAACGAACATTTTTCCTTTCCGACGTTCGGAACATTTTCCGTCGGAAAAACAATTCTTCCTTTTGTACTAATTTCCAGGTCTTGATTCCTTACATACATTCTCTTATACATGTCCTGGACTTACGGGGTGTAACATTCTTCCCCCCTTAGAAACATTCGTCCTCGAATGTTCTTAGTCGGTTTTCAAGCTATACCCACTCCGGCACAATCTCTATACTATGCCTATCAATCAAAACTGCACAAGACCAACGATGCCACACATGGCCACCACAACATACGTGAACATAATAATGGATCTTCCGTCCGTGGTCCCTTCTCACAAAACTCGAAGGTTCTTTTCCCAAACACGGATCCTTAGAGGTTCCTTTCTTTCCTTACTTGTCATACTTTCGTCTTTCAAACTTATCTAGTACACGTACAAAATCTCAAATATTGTTTCTATTCTCCAATCCTTGGAGTTACTATCCAAACTTGGCCATATTGTTACTTACTTTCCTGTTAAGGCTCTTCTCGGTCCTTACAACCTGATTTCGATGGAACGCGTCCACAAACTCGTACAACAATCAACTAGACTTGGGCCTTGCACCCTCGGGATCCTACCACATAACGGGACCACTACTAACTGACATCACCCCATTCCATACTACCGGTTGACCCGAGATGAGTCCATAACCCGACTCATCGTCACACTTAACTTCTCATTCTTAGTCTGAAATAAATCTTTCTCTTATCTCAAGGTACTTCTCACCCTATCCCCCTATTCACTAGAGGTTCGTCACATAGGTCCAAGTATTTCTACTGTACAATCTTCCCTATTGGTCTTACATTGTCATGGGGCAATTACTACGTGTGAACTCTACACAACTATAGTCTCAGTTCACTTATCATTCTTGTCAACATTCTTAACTTTCACTTTACTAATCAAAGTATCCCTACCTCTGGGGTACTATCACTTTACAACTCTAGCAACAAAGGGAAAACATATACGCTAGGGCAAAATCTGAATCTAACAATGCACGTATGATTCAAAAGAATCGAAATATACCTGTAACCCCGTGCGGTGTCGCCTCCTGATCCTGTCCAGTAGTCACGTCATCTCTGCGGTTCGAAGGACCGCCAGAACTATAAACTCCACCCTGACCTCCACCACGGCTGGCTAACATCTGAACACCCTGCCCTAGGGAACGCACAGCTGTGGAGGAAAGGGAATCAACCATCGACCTCATAGGCTGAGCCACCTCACCGGTGCTCTTTCTAAAAGGACATACCCTCAGAATATGGCCCGAACGGCCACAATTAAAACAAACACCTGTGCCATAACGGCATTTCCCCGAATGACGCTTACCACATCTGATACACTGAGGAATAGGTGGCCTCGACCGAGAAAGTCCTCTGCTCCTCTGAGAACCTCGACCTCTGGAGCTTGGACCGGCTCCTAAATACCTTATGGGGTCCAAACTCCCACCTGTGAGCTGCGGGGGTATGTAGTGGGTAGGCTGGGACGAATATCTCACTCGCTGCTGAGGCAGCTCGTCCAAAAACTCACCGGAATAACCAACCGGTCTAGCCCTCTTACGCAGATCTCCACGCTGGCCCTCTATCCCCTGTACACCTGTCTGTACTGGCCGAGTAACCTCCTGCTGATGAAACTGTAGCACTGCTATCTTGGTCAATAACATAATGGCTTCCTTCATGACCCTAAAGTCTTCCCTAGCGAGAATCGGAGGCTCATTGCCGGGCCTCAAAACTGGCGCAGAAGAACTCATGGCAGAACATCATCCAGGTATACCACAGGCATAAGCCCTATCAACTCTCTGAGTCCGACTAGTAGCTCTCGCTACTCCTTTGCCCTTCTCGGCGTTTGTTGCCCTCCTCGAGGCATAAATGTAACACAACAATACGTCGAGAGGAATTATCTTACTAACACGGCTATGGCACAATCTTAGAGTGAGAAGAATAGAAACCAACTCCTAAATGTCACGTAGCCTCAGGTTTATGGGTGTGGCGCGCAACACACACCGATAATCAAGACTCTACTAGACACGGTGTAGACATTCAGAGACGATCGCTCGATACCACTCTGTCACGCCCGAACCGGGCGTGGATCGGTGCCCTACACAGGCACCTTCTACCTTAACAACTAAGTAAATCATGGAAATTAAATAACACCTTTTTTTAAAACCAATCGACGTGCGAGGGCAAAGCCGACCAGCCGCCATATAATATACATAACAAAGACACTACACGTGAGTCCAATCCCACATATGAATACACACTCAAGAGTTATCTTGAACTATGATGGGACAAGGCCCGCCAGTATCCATAATCGTACAAAAGCATGTCTCGATAGAACTTATACCATAAAGATAAACTCCGACGAAGGAGCTATCCAAAACTCGAGCGGTCCTACACTGCCGATCACCAAACAGCGACCTAAACTGCGGATGAACGCCGCCGAAGGAGGTCAAGAAGAATGTACCAAGTATGTGAAACGATGAAATCAGTAATGAAATCATAACGATCTAAACAAAGCAGAGACGTGTATGATAGCCAACCTACAGTACACAATACATAAGCAGTCATATCAAGTCAGGGACGCATGCCCTCAAAGTCATTACTAAAACATAACCATGGGTCTCACGCCCATAATATCAATCATGCCCGTGGAATCCATCCTCACTGCCGGCAGTCCATGATATAATATAACCCCAATAGGCATACGTGAACACCAAGTCCCACCTGTGTCCTAAAAAGCTGCAGACGCCAAGCAGAAAGCGGCGGTGGTAAAGCATGGGGTATAATGTTTTGGGGGTTTACCCCTCACTTATACTCTTACCCTGGAGAAGGTGGTAAAGCATCTTGGGGGTTTACCCCTCACTTATACTCTTACCCTATCTCAACCGACCATCAAACAAACAAGCAGGGGGTATAGCATCTTGGGGGTTTACCCCTCACTTATACTCTTACCCTATCTCAACCGGCCGTCAAACAAAACAGAAGCACTACCATGTCTTCTATAAAAATCCGGGAATTTAACCCAAGTACTACAAATAACGGAAGCATACCCGTGGAATCCCACATCACTGTCGGTACGTCCAAGTAACTTACAACAAGATAGCCGGCCCTCCAACCGAGAGTCGCGACAACTTAATAAAACATAATCCTTGCACTCAAAGACTATCGCCAGCACACATAGGCAATTCTCAATTAATCAAGCAAAGGTACTTATCAAGGCACACATAGAATAATTCTCAATTAACCAAGCCGAAGTACTCATCAAGGCACAAATAGAATAATTCTCATTTAACAAGCCAAAGTACTTATCAAGGCACAAATAGAATAATTCTCATTTAACAAGCCAAAGTACTTATCAAGGCACAAATAGAATAATTCTCATTTAACAAGCCAAAGTACTTATCGCCAGCACAAATAGAATAATTTTCAATTAACCAAGCCAAAGTACTTATCAAGGCACAAATAGAATAATTCTCAATTAACAAGCCAAAGTACTTATCAAGGCACAAATAGAATAATTCTCATTTAACAAGCCAAAGTACTACATACGTACATTCTTTTCAAAAGACTCCTTTTTATGTAAAATCCCAAGATACTAACACCCGTAGTATCAAGGTGTGTCTATTTTTCAAAGTAAGTTACTACACTTTTAGAAAACTCATTTCAAAGCTTGAAATCAAGTAACTTCAAATTTTCACAATCTAGGCAACTTATGCCCAATAATCAAAATAGACAACTTTCTTAACCTTCCATAAAGCCGTTATAACCAACTTCCCATAAAGCCGTTATAACCCTTTATGGTTTTAGACAATTTCATTCTTTTTATAACCAAGAGACTTATACTATTAAAACCAAGTATCACATGCTTTATATATCAAGTTCTCAACTTTCAAAATACTACAAGTCTCTTAATATTTAGAAAACAAGTTTCTTCTACTTTTAAACCTCAAGTAACTCACACCTTTAAAACAAGTTACTTCTCTTAAATCATGTCATTTCTCCTCCTTTAAAACCATTAAGTAAATCACTCCTTTGACTCCCCTAAAGTCATTATAATGACCTTTAGGTTTTGGAACTAAGGCACTAGCCAAAAGGTTTGGAAACCACTTCCTTTTCAAGACTCTATGTACTTTAAGTAAAATACTTTCACTTTTAAGAATCCAACTTCACTAAGGCAATGGATTATACAACTTACAATTTAAACATCAAAGTACAATCAAGGAAGTACATAGAACAAATTCTATATTAGGCAATCCAAGCACAACCAAGGAATGAATCATTTAAGGAGTAGAACTTACTTTCTTTATCTTAAGGAATCATGCTAGAAGAGGAGATAGTTCACATACCTTTTCGGCTAAATCCACAAGCTAAGCCGAATACGCCGTACGTAGAAGTGTCAACCTATAATGGTCACAATAAGACTATCAACTTCTAGTCTCTAACGTAGAATAATACTAAGTATTTGGTCTCTAATTCTACGGAAAATCGGGCAGCACTTCCTTTGTTTCTACTCACTTTGCCACCTTTTTCAAGGCCGAATACAATAACCAACACACCACATTTAAGGCTCCAAACAACAACCAAACAAAGGGGATTACACGCCTAACAATACGTGTAAAATTCCGCCCCACAATTAATACCAACTAAGTCCATAATCAAGCCATTCTCGACTAACAACATAACCACAATTCAAAGTCTTTTCCAATCCTTTTCAAATTCCAAGTTCTAAGGTCTAACATGTTATATAGACATAAACAACTTCAACAACTACAATTTCCTTCTTTATACAACATGCGACGACTTAAACAATAATCGACTTGAATTGTAATCTTAAGGCTAACATGCTAGTTTTTCGGATTAGGGTTCCAATAGCCAAAACACTTATCCAACTTCATAATAAATAACTCATGCTTGCTATTATCCATAGCTACAACATTAAGTAAACTTAATTACTAAAACGACAAAATTATACCTTTCCAAGCCCTTAAAATTTCCAAGATTCAAAGTCGCGCCTTAGCAAATTCTTAGCTCCTTTCCTTATGTTCCAATCCGCTCCAAGCACTCCTTAGAAGCCTATGAAGAACCCATCTTCAAGTTCCAACTTCAAAGTTGAAGAACTCCTTAAGTTTCCGCCTTGCGACTAACGTGAAAACGCCGTTTTTCCGAAATCTTTCTATTGAGATATCCTTACAATACCCTTAGGGACATTGGGTTCAAGTCTTGTGAACAAAGGATCAAAACTACAAATTTTTGTGTGTGTGAAATGGGTGAACCCGAGAGCAAGTCTCCAAGAACAAATGTGTGTGATATTTTTCTAAGTGTTTAAGACCTTGTCTTGCACTAGCTTAGCATATATAACACATTGGAGGGTCTAGATAATAACACTTGTTAAAATTGGAGGGAAGAGATCAAGACAAGTGGCTCTTGACTTGGTCAACAATGTCAAGCTCTTAATTAGCAAGACTTTGTCATCTACACCTTGGTCAAATGACCCTTTTACCCTTACACATTTCGACCAAGACCAAGTGTGGGGGTGCCACGTGTCTCCCTCTCATTCGTCCATAAAATTCCGTAACCCTCGTGGACCCCACAAAACGTAAAATTCCTCGGGTGGGCCCCACGTGACCAAATCCGTAAAAATAAATTTCCATAATGTTAATAAGTTCCAAACTCTTCAACTAATGCATTTTGAGAATCCAATTCTCAACAACGAACATTTTTCCTTTCCGACGTTCGGAACATTTTCCGTCGGAAAAACAATTCTTCCTTCGTACTAATTTCCAGGTCTTGATTCCTTACATACATTCTCTTATACATGTCACGACTTACGGTGTAATAACTATACACGAGTCCAATCCTACATATGAATACGGACTCTAAGAGTTTCTTGAACTATGACGGACAAGGCCCGCGTACCCATAATCGTAAAAAGTCATCTTGTAGGATCTATACCAAAATGATAAACTCATGAACATATGGAGCTATCCAAAACTACGAGGTGGTCCTACACCTGCAGATCACCAAACTGCGTACCTAAACCTGCGGCATGAACACAGTCCCCCGAAGGAGGTCAGTACGAAGAATGTACCAAGTATGTGAAACAATAAGTACTGTAATGAAATCACAACAGTCTATACAAAATAGGATACATGTATGTTCGCCAAACTACAATACACAATACATAAGCAGTCATATCAAGTCAGGAACGCATGCCCTGGAAGTCATTACTCAAATATAACCATGGGTCTCACGCCCATAATATCAATCATGCCCGTGGAATCCTTCTTCACTGTCGGCAGTCCATGATATAATATAACTTCAGTAAGCACACTGAACCTTGCAATCATGAGAGTAATGCAATCATTTTTACTATCACGACCCGTTCCGGGGCCCGTGACTGGTGCCTTACCCTGACACCCAAGTAGTCATACATCAGAGTAATCAGCGGAATATAAAACAAGATATGAAACAATTGTAAAATGAGACACAGTTTATCTGAGAAAAGGGTCGCCTTTCGGCATATATATATAAACAAAGTCCGCGATTACATCCCAATGCATAATAGGACTACAGACCTCTAAGAAGGTAAACAACTATGGCGGGACAGGGCCCCGCCATACCCTGAATGTACAAAACTATCTACAACAACAGGGAGATCATACCCAAAAGTCGAGCCTCCGGAGAAGATGGAGCTCCTGACACCAAAGTAAAGGTCCTAAGGATGTGGATCTAGCATTGCTTTCACCTACTGGCGATAACGCAGCTTCAAGGAGGTCGATAACGGTACCAAGTATGTGAAATCAGAAAGTACTTAAATGAAATCATATCATTTTAAAACCAATTTTACAAATATGCTGAAACAACCAATGTAACCGCACATAGTGCCACATCACAAACAAGAGTAATAATAGGTAAGCGTAATGAGTCTTTTCTAGGTGTGAATGATCGAAGCAAGGCCAATCGCCCATAGTATCATTATGCATGCCTAATCTGGACTCCGTAGTCCGCATAGCCACCTAGGCCCGCATGAGGTATTCCCGCATCGAGGGTAGCTACTTTCTGCATCGCCCCGGACTCGTAGTCCGCGTGGCCACATAGACCGCATGAGGTATTCCCCGCACACTAACACGAACTCGTAGCTCGCATAGGTCCTGGACCCGCATGAGGCATCCCTCGCATCCGGGGGCAGCTTAACCCCCGGTATAACATGTCAAGAGGTGAGTGGTATACTACTAACATAACATCTTATCGTTAAACAACATAAGCACAATAAGAATAACCTCTTTATACAAACGTCACAAGACACTAACACACATAACATCATAATATGTCTACTCATCAAACCATCTTATTATACTTTCCAGAAATCAATACAAGTCTTTCATAAACACATAAGAAAATTTTTCCTTTTATCTTTCTTAAGTCGTTATACCTAACTTCCCATAAAGCTAGTATAACTCTTAAGCTCTTTGTTTAAAAACAAGTATTTCTCTTCTTTCAAAAATGATTCATAATTCTTTTGAAATACTTCAAGATTCTTATTATTTAGACTCAAGTCAAAAGACGTCAAGTAAAACCATGTTCAGTTAACACACGTACGTCTACCGTACTATATATATATATTTTAAAATATCATGCTCAAGAGGATAGGAAGAATCACATACCTTCTCGGCGAAATCCACCTGCCAAGTCGAATATGTCGCGCGCAGAGTATCAACCTATAATAGGCAAATACGTCTATCAACGTCTAGACTACTCTGTAGAATATTCTAAGCAGAAGGTTCTTAATTCTACGGAAAATTGGGCAGCACTTCCCTACCCGTCATACTACACAAGTCTCATCAGAATACGATCCCATGTAAGTTCAATCTTCTTTAATATCCTACATACGATGTAATTACGATTCAGTTCTCTTCTGTAATATCCTTCTATGTAATTACAGTTCAATTCTCTTCTTTAATATCCTTCTATGTAATTACAGTTCAATTCTCTTCTTTAATATCCTTCTATGTATCTTATACTTAGTTCAATATTACTACAGTATGTAATCTCCAATTACAATAAAAGGATAAGATTATTATTTACCTCGATAAGCCCAAAACTATCTAAGATATAAGTCGATCCTGAGCAAGGTTTAGCTCCTAATCTGTACGCTCCAATCCGCTCCAAGAAACCCTTAGAAGTTTTCTACACAACTTCTACTTACTACTCCAATCAACTATGAAGTTTCTCCTAGGGTTTCGTTTAGTGACTAAAGGAAGTATAGTAGTATTTTCCGGGCTCTAAGTATAGAGGTGACTTTGGAAATACTACAAGGGATTGGGCTAAGGTATTTGGGAATAGTAACAATACTTTGGAGAGATTTTCCTATCAAGGGGGTGTTTGGCTAGAGCTCTTTAGGGGAGATGGTGTTTGGACGAGAGCTTCTCTCAAAGGGGGGAAGTTTTGAGACTTGGAAAAATGATTTGTGGATGAAGAATTCCTTCAACTTAGGGGGGGTATTTATAGGACTTTCAAGGGTCAAGATTAAGGCAAGTGGAGGGCAAGTGGAGGGTGTAGATTTGCACATGTGTACCCTTATCCATCTACCACACAAATATCACAAAATATCCTACCTAACCTTGACCAATGTTTATGGCCTTTTCCTTGAAAAAAATGTGCCAAGAAATGCACACCAATGCCGTCCACTTGAGGGTGACAAGTGTCGCCCTCTCGTTGGTCCAAAATATTTCATCTCTCGGAAAAATCCGCAAAAATTATAAATGTCACAACCGTAATTTTCCCTTCGCAAGGTTTGGAAAATGTTTCGTCGGAAAATGATTCTTTTCGTGGGTTGTGTACAAATTTTCGTCCCTTATGCCTAACTAAGGCTAAACTTTTGTACGTACGTCCTCACATACATACTCTGGAAATACGGGGTATAACATTCTCCCCTCCTTAGAAACATTCATCCCGAATGTTCCTTCCCAAGACAAATAATGATAAAGTTTCTCATAACTTAAACAGTTTGCAAATGCCACACATGGCCACAATACAACACTTAAGCAAATATGTCAATGAAAAATTTACAAGTAGGAAAGTGAGTTACCTGGAGGTGTGGGGAATAAGTGAGGATACCTTTGCCTCATGTCCTCCTCTGCTTCCCACGTCATCTCCTCCCTGTTCTCGTTCCGCCATAAGACCTTGACGGAAGCCACATCCTTCGTCCGCAACCTTCTAACCTGACGATCGAGTATCGCTATGGGACTCTCCTCATACGATAACCCCTCGGTCACCTGGACATCGTCAATCGGGTGTACTCTAGATGGATCCCCGATACATCTCCTCAGCATAGAAACATGAAAAACCGGATGCACTGCCTTCAGATCGGATGGCAGATCCAACTCATAGGCAGCCTTGCCTACCCTGCGGACAATCTGATAAGAACCAATGTACCTTGGGCTGAGTTTCCCTTTCTTCCCGAATCTCATCACACCCTTCATGGGTGATACCTTCAGGAAAACCCAATCATCAACCTCGAACTCCAGATGTCGACGACGATGATCTGCATATGACTTCTGTCGACTCTGAGCTGTCAATAGCCGCTCCTGGATAAGCTTCACCTTATCCACTGCCTGCTGTATCAAGTCTGGTCCCACTAACTGTACCTCGCCCACATCAAACCAGCCTATCGGCGATCTGCACTTCCTCCCATACAAGGCCTCATAAGGCGCCATCTGAATACTGGAGTGGTAGCTATTATTATACGCAAACTCAACTAGAGGCAAATGATCCTCCCAGCTACCCCTGAAATCAATAACACAGGCTCGCAGCATATCCTCAAGAGTCTGGATAGTGCGCTCTGCCTGTCCGTCTGTCTGAGGATGGAATGCGATTTCGAGCTCACTGCGTCCCTAAACCCTTACGAAAAGACCTCCGAGTTGGTCATAAGCGGCTCCTCGGCCGATATGATAGAAATAGGGACTCCATGCTCACGATCTCTCGGATGTAAGGTCCGCATAATCCTCACCGAAAAAGTCGTCTGACCGGAAGAAAGTGGGCTGATTTCACTGGCCGACGATAACCGGATAGAATCGTGCTTCCCGAGTGCGAGGTAATCTGTGATAAAGTCCATGTTGATCACCTCCCACTACCGTGTCGGGACCTCTATCGCTGCAATAATCCACTGTGCCTCGATGCTCTACCTTCACCGCCGACAACACGCATCGAGCCACAAACTCGCAACGCCCTCTTCAAGCCATCCCACCAATACACAGATCTGAGGTCGTGGTACATCTTGGTCGACCCCGGATGGATAGAGTAACGCGCGCTGTGTGCTTCCTCTAGAACCTGCTGCCGAAGTCCTGCAATATCTGGAACACACAACCTGCCCTCAAACCTTAGCACCCCATCAGGTGCTACCTCAAAAGGACCCTTCCCCTCACGAAGAGCCGTATCACGGTACCGCGTCAAAACCGGATCATCAATGTTGCCTCTTCACCTCCTCGACGATGGAAGACTCGGCAACCTCTCGAACTCGAACCCCACTGCTATCAGAATCAATCAGTCGGACTCCAAGGCTCGCTAACTGATGTAACTCGCGTACCATGCCTCTCCTCTCTGGCTGCACATCTGATAGACTCCCCATCGACCTACGACTAAGAGCATCTTCCACAACATTGGCCTTCCCCGGGTGGTACAGGATATCGACATCATAATCCTTGAGTAACTCTAACCACCGTCTCTGTCGTAAGTTCAGCTCCTCCGTGAAGATATACTGGAGGCTCTTGTGGTCTGTATAAATATCCACATGAACCCCATACAAATAGTGCCTCCAGATCTTCAAGGCGTGAATCACCGCTGCCAACTCCAAATCATGGGTGGGGTAGTTCCTCTCATGCTTCTTAAGCTGTCGGGATGCGTACGCTATAACCTTGCCCTGCTGCATCAACACACATCCAAGCCCGATGCCTGACGCATCACAATACACTACATAGCCGTCTGGACCCTCTGGAAGAGTAAGAACGGGGGCGGTCGTCAGTCTCTCCTTTAATCGGAAACCCCGCCACAAGCATCAGTCCACTAAAACTTAGCTGCCTTCTGAGTCAGCCTAGTCAATGGTGCAGAGATAGAAGCAAACTTCTCCACGAACCGCCGATACTAACCTGCGAGGCCCAGAAAACTGCGCACCTCTGTCGGTGTAGTAGGTCTAGGCCAAGTCATGACTGCCTCGATCTTGGCCGTATCCACCCGAATACCATCAGCCCCTACAATATGCCCAAGAAATGCCACCGAAGTCAACCAAAACTCACATTTGGAAAACTTGGCGTATAACTGCTGGTCCAGGAGAACTCTCAGCACAGTCCTCAAATGCTCCGCATGCTCCTGCTCTGAGCGAGAATAAACCAAGATGTCATCAATGAATACTATCACAAACGTATCCAAAAATGGCTTGAACACTCGGTTCATCAAATCCATAAAAACCGCCGGAGCATTGGTCAAGCCGAAAGACATGACCCTGAACTCATAGTGCCCGTACCGGGTCCGGAATGCAGTCCTAGGGACATCCGCCTCTCTGACTCGTACCTGATGATAGCCCGATCGCAGATCAATCTTGGAGAAACATCTCGCACCCTGCAGCTGGTCGAACAAATCATCAATCCTGGGAAGGGGGTATCTGTTCTTAATGGTCACTTTGTTCAGCTGCCTGTAATCAACACACATGCGCAGCGTCCCGGCTGTTATACCCCGTATTTTTCCCGGGTATGTACGTGAGGGCGTACGTTTTTAAATTTAAGCCTTAAGGTTTGTCTAGGTTCGAAATTTGTACACAAGTGCCGAAAGGAGTCGTTTTTCGACGAAACGTTTTACTAAACTTGCGAAGGGAAAATTCCGGCTATGTCATTTCTAATTTTTGCGGATTTTTCCGAGAGACGAAACATTTTGGACCAACGGGAGGGTGACAAGTGTCACCCTCACATTGGAAGAAGGTTGGACGGCATTTGGACGATTTGGGCTACTTTAGTTGGTAGGATATTTTGGTGCAAATTGTGTGGTAGATGGATAAGGTCCACATGTTTAAAATCTAGCCCTACACTTGCACCACACTTGTCTTCATCTAGGCCATTGGTTGGCCATTGCTAGACCTATAAATACCCCCCTTGTTGAAGACTTTCTTCATCCAAAAACTTGAGCAATCTTTCTAAGTCTCAAATACTCCCTCCCTCTTGTTTGCTTTCGTCCAAAGCCCCCTCCCCCTTTGAGAAAGGCCCTTGGCCGAGAGCCTCCCTCTCCCCCCTTTGTGGTGCCCTAGCCGAGGGGTACCCCCCCTAGCCTAATTGTTTTCGTATAATACCCCTTGTTGTAGTATAGAAATACTCTCCTAGTATTGTTGTAATGCCCAAGTACCTTGGCCCAAATACCTTGTAGTATTCCCAAGGTTACACTTATACAAAAGCCCAGAAAATACTAGTATACTTCCTTTAGCCACTAAACGAAACCCTAAGGAAAACCTTCATAGTCGGTTGAAGTGTTTAGTAGAGTTGCGTAGAACTTCTAAGGGTTGTTTGGAGCAGTTGGAGCAATCGGAGTAGGAGCTAAACGTTGCTCAGGAGCGACTTTATACTTGGATAATTTTGGGCTCATCGAGGTAAATACTACTGTCCTTCTAGTGTAATTGGAAATTACATACTGTAGTAGTATATAAATGAATATAAGATTCATAGAAGAGAATTGAACTGTAATAGAAGGATATTACAGAAAAGACTTGAACTGAAATCACTTGGAAGAATATAAGTAGAAGTTAACTGTACTTACATAGGTGTATATCTGATGGTGATAACCTTTATTGGTTGAATGTTACGCAAGTAGCATGGGCTACTTAGAAGGTGGACAGTGCTAGCGGGTTATAGCGTGGGCGTTTTGCTTATAGTCGATAAATCGTCGCGAGGTATGTGATTCTTCCTATACTCTTGAGCATGATATTTTAAAAGGAAGATATATATAGTACAATGAATGTCTTTTGACTTAAGCTGAATAATATATAGTACGGTGAGCGTCGTGTGCTAATTGAGCGTGGTTATGCGGCAATGTCTTTTGACTTAAGCTGAATAATAAGAATTTTGAAGTATTTCAAAATGGTTAAGAAACCATTTTGAAAGAAGAGTAACACTTGGTTTTAAAGGTTTTAAAAAGAGTTATACTAGCTTTATGGGGAGTTAGGTATAACGTCAAAGAGAGGTAAAGAAAATGGTCTCCTGATTTTAGAAGTTAAGAGACTTGATCTTATAAGATAAGAGACTTAACTTAAATGAATTAATATGGATTTTGTGTGAAACCTCATTCGTGAGTAATGAGTACTTGGTTTTTAAAAGGAATAATGTTTCTTGATTTGAAATCGAGAATGTGTATCGATAAACCAACTGCAGCGTTAATAAAGGAAAATGCATTGAATAATTAAGTATTATTAAAACCAAGAAACCTCCATCTGCATAGAAGCTAAGATGAGACAAAATGATATTACATTTTCTAGATCATGGCTGCTTAATAAGATTGATTATGAACAAAGATTAACCTACTCACCTATGGCATATGTTACTCTATTGTTTTAAAAAGAGATTAAGACATTGAACTATGAAACTTTTCTAAAAAGAGACTTGCGTAATTGAAATTAGGCAAGCCGAACTTTAGGAAAAGAAAGGCATTGTGTTGTCTTCAAATGGTTTGAAACATAAAGTGTTATATGACTTTATGGGAAGTTGGTTATAACGACTTTATGAAAACAAAAGAAGGTTTTATCATTTGTTTTAATGTGATAACTTGACTTTTAAAAGAGAAGTATTTTGGTCCAAAAGAAGGCATGGTATTACCTTAATTTGGTCTTAAAAGGAAAGTATGAAAGTTGTTTTGGTTTACCTAAAAGATATAAGTCACACATTTTTATATACTACGTATCGGGTGACTTTTATAAAAGGAATGAATCTCTTAAAAGGAATTTAACGTCACGTAGTACTTTAGGGTTAAAATCAGGACTTTGACATAAAATGAAAGTACTTGAGTTGTGTATAACTTGCCTATGCTTGTTGTTGTGAAACTTGACCATGTTACGTGTGATAGCCTTGTTGTGCAAATCGTGTTCTACTCGACTACCGGTTCATGGGATGAACCGAATGTATTTCACTCGACTCTGGTTCATCCGGAATGTATTTCACTCGACTACCGTTCATCCGGAATGTATTTCACTCGACACCGGTTCATCCGGAATGTATTTCACTCGACTACGGTTCATCCGGAATGTATTTCACTCGACTACGGTTCATCAGGAATGTATTTCACTCGACTACCGGTTCATCCGGGAATGTATTTCACTCGACTACCGGTTCATGGGATGAACAGGGAATGTATCCCAAACGTTTCTATACTGGGTCCATGAGATGGGCCGAGACATGTTATGCGTATCACATGAGTTGTACCTAGGCGCCGGCGGTGAGGAAGAAGTTCCACGGGCATGAGGATGACTTTGAGGCGTGAGTCACGACTTGACATACTTGCTTTTATGTTGTGAGCGTAGTTTGGTTATCATACATGTCTCTGCTTTATATAGACTATTATGATTTCATTTACGTATTTTCTGATTTCACATACTTGGTACTTGTTATCTTGACCTCCTTGAAGCTGCGTTCATCTGCATGGTAGAAGTACACCATTTGTCGATCCGCGTTTAGGATCTCATTTCAGCGTCTTGGGAAGCTCAGTCCCGGAGGCTTATCTTTGGTATGTTACCACAGTGCAGTAGGTCCTTGTACATTGGGGTATGGCGGGGCCACTGTCCCGTCATAGTTGTTGTATAAATCTTAAGTGCAGCCTTTGTTGTGGCGGGGTTGTAAGGATTATGCTTGTTCAAATGTTTATATATATATATGTTGAAAGGCAACCGTTTTGGTTGGCCTATTTTCTTTCATCTTAATCCATGTCTATTTACATGTTTAAGTTTTATTTCATTGGTTTTCTCGATGTTGTATCACTAGGGTGCGGGGTAAGGCACGATCCACGGGCGATTCGGTCGTGACAAAAAGTATCGAGCGATTAGTCCTCGGAAAGTGTCTCTGACCGTGTCTAGTAGAGTCTTGATTATCGGTGTGTTGTGCACCACATCTATAATCGAGAGGCTATAGGACATTTAGGATTGGTTTCCATTCTTCTCATTCGAGATCGTGCCTTAGAGGCGTGTGATAAGTTGGACCCCTTTGGCGTATTCCTTTCCTTTACGATTATGCCTCGCGTAAAACCGAGCCCGATATGGGCAAAGCGATCGAGGCTGTTAGTGAGATCTGAGAGAAATGCGAGCGCGAGCGTCGATACACGAGCAGTGCTTGACGGCCCGGGTTTCGCGGCGCCTCGGCCCAGCGAGTTTAGAGCGCGGCGATGGGCTGCTGAGACTCTGATACACGAGCCTCTAGTCCCGGCTGGAAGCGGATGAGATGGGGTACGAGAGATGGCGATTCTTGGCGAGTCGTGGCAGAATATGAGGATAAGTGGATCACGTGATTCGATCCAGATAGCACCGTAGTTCACCGAAGCGAGCGATTTGAGACTACGGGATTTTACGAGTGTAACGCGAGTTTTATGGGTGAGGCACGAGGATGATCGCGAGGAGTTCATCCGGCGATTCTGGTCATGAGTGATCAAGGCATCGGATACCGAGTCGGTGGTCTAGGTTCGCATCGGTGCGTGATACTGCGATCGACTTGTTTGATCGTGGGGCTGTCGGGAGAGAATGCACTTCCAGCTATATGGGGCGAGTTCTCAAAGGCATTTCTTGCACACTTCTTGCCTCCACGGATGAGAGGGCTCGGTAAACGATTTTTGGCGTTAAGCGGGGCGGGCGGGCGGTTAGAAGTACAATGTGGAGTTCGACTCGTTAGCTCGATATGTCCCATTGTAATGGCGATATGGAGGGCCAGTACACCGCTACGTCAGGGCTAGATGATTACTTGGCGAGGCATGCGGGTGTAGCTCTTGGTAGGGCATGGACATTGCCGCATGCAAGCTCATGCACTAGGATGTGAGGCACGGAGAGGTCGGCGAAATGGCCGAGATCGGCGAGAAGAGGGCGAGCGGCGAGGTCCTTTGGTAACTTTCGAGGCGGACCGCCTCGTGGCGAGTTAGTTATGTACCTCCGCCCGATACAAAGTGGTCCTCGCGATCTTGGGGCGTTCGGGGTATTGGGAGCTGGTCGAGCTCGGGCTTACAGTTCCGCGGTATACGTGAGTGCTAGCGGCGAGGATTCATGTCCCCTCGGTGTGCGATGTGGCAAACATCATCCCGGGAATGTCGTCTTTTTTGGTGCTTGTTTCACTGCGGCCGTCGAGCCATGTGACGAAGCGTGCTTATAGGAGAATGCGGCGGCAGCGCGACTGCGGATCAGTGGCAGGTTCATCGCCTTCTACAGCTATGCGCCCTGCAGGGCAGGCCTATGATTAGAGTGGAGCGGTAGGTTCAGGTATATCCCTAACCCTCTAGAGTTTTGCATGCTTGATATGATGATCTTTTGTTGTGTGCTATGTACGGATAGCGTTGTGTTAGTTATGAGTTAGAAAGCATGGTTAGTTGAAAGGATAATTCCTTGGGTAGTGTAAAATGGAAGTGGTAGCTTTCATGACCTGTATAGGTAAGATTGTTCCGGATCGGGAAACAAGAGCGTGATGCGTTAAGTGGGTCGGGTTGGGGCCATGTGGAGGGCCAACCCGCGGCCTATTTCGAGGTGGGGTCAGCTCTGGGTAGTCCCGCCAGGTGGTAGGGTCACGAGGGTGCTAGGCCCAAGTTTAGATGACCATCGTATGAGTTTGTGGATATGTTCGACCAGAATCGGTTCGTGAAGGCCGGGAATGGCCTTAGAGGAAAGTGAAGCTAGTAAGATGACCAAGTTTGGAGGTGGTGACTCCAAAGTTTTGGAAACTAAAGCGATGACTGAAGTATGGTACGTATACTAGAAGAGTTCAAGTGTTAGAAGGGCACAACGAGTAAGGAAGGAAGAGAGCGTGTGTTATTCCATGGCGGATGTGGCGTTGACAACGATTAGAAGAACTTTATCGTTATCCGTCTTGAGAAGGAACATTCGGGACGAATGTTTCTAAGGAGGAGAATGTTATACCGTATTTTCCGGGTATATGCGTGAGGCGTCGTTTTTAAATTTAAGCCTTAAGGTTTGGCTAGGTTGAAATTTGTACACAAGTGCGAAAAGTCGTTTTTGGCGAAGCGTTTTACTAAACTTGCGAAGGGAAAATTCGGCTATGTCATTTCTAATTTTTGCGGATTTTTAGAGAGGCGAAACATTTTGGACCAGCGGGAGGGTGACAAGTGTCACCTCACATTGGAAGAAGGTTGGGCGGCATTTGGACGATTTGGGCTACTTTAGTTGGTAGGATATTTTGGTGCAAGTTGTGTGGTAGATGGATAAGGTCCACATGTTTAAAATCTAGCCCTACACTTGCACCACACTTGTCTTCATCTAGGCCATTGGTTGGCCATTGCTGACCTATAAATACCCACTTGTTGAAGACTTTCTTCATCCAAAACTTGAGCAATCTTTCTAAGTCTCAAATACTCCTCCTCTTGTTTGCTTTCGTCCAAGCCCCTCCCTTTGAGAAAGGCCCTGGCGAGAGCCTCCTCTCCCCTTTGTGGTGCCCTAGCCGAGGGTACCCACTAGCCTAATTGTTTCGTATAATACCACTTGTTGTGGTATAGAAATACTCTCTAGTATTGTTGTAATGCCCAAGTACCTTGGCCCAAATACCTTGTAGTATTCCCAAGGTTACACTTATACAAAAGCCCAGAAAATACTAGTATACTTCCTTTAGCCACTAAACGAAACCCTAAGGAAAACCTTCATAGTCGGTTGAAGTGTTTAGTAGAAGTTGCGTAGAACTTCTAAGGGTTGTGTGGAGCGGATTGGAGCACTCGGAGTAGGAGCTAAACGTTGCTCAGGAGCGACTTTATACTTGGATAATTTTGGGCTCATCGAGGTAAATACTACTGTCCTTCTAGTGTAATTGGAAATTACATACTGTAGTAGTATAGAAATGAATATAAGATTCATAGAAGAGAATTGAACTGTAATAGAAGGATATTACAGAAAAGACTTGAACTGAAATCACTTCAGAAGAATATAAGTAGAAGTTAAAGCGTACTTACATAGAATGTATATCTGATGGTGATAACCTTTATTGGTTGAATGTTACGCAAGTAGCATGGGCTACTTAGAAGGTGGACAGGCTAGTAGGGTTATAGCGAGTGGGCGTTTTGGTTATAGTCGATAAATCGTCGCGAGGTATGTGATTCTTCCTATACTCTTGAGCATGATATTTTAAAGGAAGATATATATAGTAATGCGGCAATGTCTTTTGACTTAAGCTGAATAATATATAGTACGGTAGGCGTCGTGTGCTAATTGAACGTGGTTATGCGGCAATGTCTTTTGACTTAAGCTGAATAATAAGAATTTTGAAGTATTTCAAAATTGTTAAGAAACCATTTTGAAAGAAGAGTAACACTTGGTTTTAAAGGTTTTAAAAAGAGTTATACTAGCTTTATGGGGAGTTAGGTATAACGTCGTAAGAGAGGTAAAGAAAATGGTCTACTGATTTTAGAAGTTAAGAGACTTGATCTTATAAGATAAGAGACTTAACTTAAATGAATTAATATGGATTTTGTGTGAAACCTCATTCGTGAGTAATGAGTACTTGGTTTTAAAAGGAATAATGTTTCTTGATTTGGAAATCAGAATGTGTATCGATAAACCAACTGCAGCGTTAATAAAGGAAAATGCATTGAATAATTAAGTATTATTAAAACCGGTAGAAACCTCCATCTGCAGAAGCTAAGATGAGACAAAATGATATTACATTTTCTAGATCATGGTGCTTAATAAGATTGATTATGAACAAGATTAACCTACTCACTTTATGGCATATGTTACTCTATTGTTTTAAAAGAGATTAAGACATTGAACTATGAAACTTTTCTAAAAAGAGACTTGCGTAATTGAAATTAGGCAAGCTGGAACTTTAGGGAAAAGAAAGGCATTGTGTTGTCTTCAAATGGTTTGAAACATAAAGTGTTATAACAGCTTTATGGGAAGTTCGTTATAACGACTTTATGAAAACAAAAGAAGGGTTTTATCATTTGTTTTAATGTGGTAACTTGACTTTTAAAGAGAAGTATTTTGGTCCAAAAGAAGGCATGGTATTACCTTAATTTGGTCTTAAAAGGAAAGTATGAAAGTTGTTTTGGTTTACCTAAAAGATATAAGTCACACATTTTTATATACTACGGGTATCGGGTGACTTTATAAAAGGAATGAATCTCTTAAAAGGAATTTAACGTACGTAGTACTTTAGGGTTAAAATCCGGACTTTGACATAAAATGAAAGTACCTTGAGTTGTGTATAACTTGCCTATGCTTGTTGTTGTGAAACTTGACCATGTTACGTGTGATAGCCTTGTTGTGCAATCTTGTGTTCTACTCGACTCAGGTTCATGGGATGAACAGGAATGTATTTCACTCGACTCACGGTTCATCAGGAATGTATTTCACTCGACTCGGTTCATCCGGAATGTATTTCACTCGACTCTGGTTCATCAGGAATGTATTTCACTCGACTACGGTTCATCCGGAATGTATTTCACTCGACTCTAGGTTCATCCGGAATGTATTCACTCAACTACGGTTCATCCGAATGTATTCACTCGACTCTGGGTTCGTGGGATGAGCAGGAATGTATCCAGCGTTTCTATCGGGTCCATGAGATGGGCGAGACATGTTATACGTATCACATGATTTGTACCTAGACTGCCGGCAGTGAGGAAGAAGTTCCACGGGCATGAGGGATGACTTTGAGGGCGTGAGTCCCTGACTTGACATAACTGCTTTTATGTTGTGAGCTGTAGTTTGGTTATCATACATGTCTTCTGCTTTATATAGACTATTATGATTTCATTCTGATATTTCTGATTTCACATACTTGGTACTTGTTATCGACCTCCTTGGGGCTGCGTTCATCTGTGGTAGAAGTACATTTGTCGATCCGCGTTTAGGATCTCATTTCAGCGTCTTGGAAGCTCCGTCCGCCGGAGGCTTATCTTTGGTATGTTACCACGAGTCAGTAGTCCTTGTACATTCGAGGTATGGCGGGGCCTGTCCCGTCATAGTTGTTGTATAAATCTTAAGTGCAGAGCCTTTGTTGTGGCGGGGTTGTAAGGATTATGCTTGTTCAAATGTTTATATATATATATGTTGAAAGGCAACCATTTTGGTTGGCCTATTTTCTTTCATCTTAATCCATGTCTATTTACATGTTTAAGTTTTATTTCCGCTGGTTTTCTCTGATGTTGTATCACTAGGGTGCCCGGGGTAAGGCACCAGTCACGGGCCCGGATTCGGGTCGTGACACCGGCCTTCTTCTTCACGAACAATACCGGCGCTCCCCAGGGAGAAACACTAGGCCTGATGAAGCCCTTCTCCAGAAAATCTCTCAGCTGGTCCTTCAACTCTCTCAACTCGGCAGGTGCCATTCTGTATGGCGGAATGGAAATAGGCCGAGTGTCTGGTAGCACATCGATACAAAACTCTATCTCCCTCTCAGGAGGGATACCCGGGAGGTCGTCTGGAAACACATCTGGGAACTCTCTGACTCATCGAATCGATCAAAATCTGTAGCGCAGCCTCGATCAAACACCGAATGAGATGGTAGATATACCCTTCTCGCACCATCTTCCTAGCCTTGAGGTAAGAAATAAACCTACCCTCGGCGACACGGTGTTCCTCTCCCACCAATAACCGGCTCCAGAAACTGGAACTGTACTCACTCTCTCCTGCGGTCTACACTGGCGTAGCAAGAAGCTAACCAATCGATGCCCATGATCACATCGAAATCAGTCATGTCCAACTCTATCAAGTCGACTAGGGTCTGACGACTGCATAAAGTCACTGGACAAGCCCTATATACCCGCCGAGCTACCACCGAATCACCCACTGGTGTAGCTACCTCGAAGCGGTCTATGGACTCGTGCTCTATCCCTATCCTACTAGCAATAAGGGAGATATATATGACAGTAGAACCCGATCTATCAAGGCATACACGTCACAACAAGAAAGCGATAAAGTACACGCGACATCCGCGACGCCTCCGGCCTGCCGGCCGACAGGCATAAATGCGGTTCGAGGACCGCTAGAAGCGGGACCCGCGCCACCTGCGCCACGACGCTGGCCCACGAGTACCACGCCCGGCGAGTAATCGTAGGAGATGAAGACCGTGAATGCACCGTAGGTGACCCTACCATCTCGCGCTCTTGCCGGACAGTTCCTCGCAAAGTGACCCTGCTGGCCGCAAGTGAAACAAACTCCCGTAGCAGTACCACAATTCCCGAATGGGATCTACCGCATCGGCCACACCGGCGGGGTGGTCGATCGCCAGACCTCTTCCTCGACGCTCAAGTCCTGGGCCCCGGTCCGCCTCGAAGGCGGTGTAGGAGTGCTCAGCCGGCCGTGGTGCAAATCTAGATCTGCCGAGGCCGCCCACCGAGAGCTACCAAAAGACCCCGCCGCCCCGCCTTCTTCTCGCGTCACAACCCGCCTCTACGCTCCTCGCATCCAAGTGCATGAGCCTGCATGTGGGTAATGCCCATGCTCGGCTGAATAGCTACACCCGCACAAGACTCGACCATATAATCATCTAGCCCGGTGACGTAGCGGTGCACCCTGTCCTCCATATCTGCTACCAACGCAGAGACATATCGAGCCAACGAATCGAACTCAACGTTGTACTCCTAATCGCGGCGCCTCTGCGCCTCAAAGATCAAAAATCTGTCGGCCCGTGCCCTCCTCATCTGTGGAGGCAAGAAGTGGGTGAGAAAAGCCTCCGAGAACTCGTCCCATACTGCTGGAGGCGCATGCTCTCCCCGGGATAACTCCCACGAATCAAACCAATCGACTGCGGTATCACGCAGCCTATGTGAACCGAAGATCACGACGGTCTCGAAGCCTTGATCACTGCATGATCCTTCAGAATCGACGGATGAACTCCTGCGGATCATCCTCGTGCCTCGACCAGTAACTCGCGGCTACAACTCGTAAAATCCCGTAGCCTCAAACTATTCGATCTCGGGTGAACCACAAGCTTCTTTGAATCGAACTGCCGCATCGGCCTATCTCATGTTCGCCACGATCACGGCGATGAATCGAGCCATCTCTCTCAGAATCTATCTCATCCGCTCCGGTGGACTGAGGTGCAGTATCGTGGTCTCATCGCCCACGGCCGCGCCTAAACTCCTGGGGCCGGCTCGTGGAACTCGCCGCCCGAGGTATCGCTCGGGTATAGATCGGGCACAGGCCTCGTGACTCTCGGTGTCCTACTAGCGGCTCCCGCTTTGCCCTTCGCCCGGGTTGCCTTACGTGGAGGCATAATCACATGAAAAGGAATACGTTAGAGGTCCAACTTATAACACACTCTAAGGCACGATCTCGAGTGAGAAGAATGGAAACCAATCCTAAATATCCTATAGCCTCCGATTATTGGTGTGGTGCACAACACACCGATAATCAAGACTTACTAGATACGGTTCAGACACTTTCCGAGGATTAATCGCTCGATACCACTTTTGTCACGACTGCCCGGGGCGTGGATCGTGCCTTACCCGCACCCAAGTAGTCATACATCGAGTAATCGATGAATATAAAACAAGATATGAAACAATTGTAAAATGAGACACGCTTTATCTCGAGAAAAGTGGTCGCTTTTGGCATATATATATAAACAAAGTCCGCGATTACATCCCAACTGCATAATAGGACTCTGCACTCTAAGAAGGTAAACAACTATGGCGGATGGGCCCCGCCATACCCTGAATGTACAAAACTATCTACAACAACAGGGAGATCATACCCAAAAGTCGAGCCTCCGGAGAAGATGGAGCTCCTGACACCAAAGTAAAGGTCCTAAGGATGTGGATCTAGCACCTGCTTTCCCTTACCTGCGGTATGAACGCAGCCCAAGGAGAGGTCGAGACAACAGGTACCAAGTATGTGAAACTGTAAAGTACTTAAATGAAATCATATCATTTTAAAACCAATTTTACAAATATGTACGAAACAACCAATGTAACCGCACATAGTGCCACATCACAAACAAGAGTAATAATAGGTAAACTGTAACAGGTCTTTTCTAGGCTGCGAATGATCGAAGCAAGGCCAATCGCCCATAGTATCATTATGCATGCCTAATCCTGGACTCCCATAGTCCGCATAGGCCACCTAGGCCCGCATGAGGTATTCCCCGCATCGAGGGTAGCTACTCCTCGGCATCGTCCCGACTCGTAGTCGCGTGGCCACATAGACCGCGTGAGGTATTCCCCGCACACTAACACGAAACTCTCGTAGCTCGCACAGTCCACTGACCCGCATGAGGCATCCCTCGCATCGGGGGGTAGCTTAACCCCCGGTATAACATGTCAAGAGGTGAGTGGTATACTACTAACATAACAACTTATCGTTAAACAACATAAGCACAATAAGAATAACCTCTTTATACAAACGTCACAAGACACTAACACACATAGCATCATAATATGTCTACTCATCAAACCATCTTATTATACTTTCCAGAAATCAATACAAGTCTTTCATAAACACATAAGAAAACTGTTCCTTTTATCTTTCTTAAGTCGTTATACCTAACTTCCCATAAAGCTAGTATAACTCTTAAGCTCTTTGTTTAAAAACAAGTATTTCTCTTCTTTAAAAAATGATTCATAATTCTTTTGAAATACTTCAAGATTCTTATTATTTAGACTCAAGTCAAAAGACGTCAAGTAAAACCATGTTCGCTAACACACGACGTCTACCGCACTATATATATATATATTTTAAAATATCATGCTCAAGAGGATAGGAAGAATCACATACCTTCTCGAAATCCACCGCCAAGTCGAATAATATGCAGAGTATCAACCTATAATAGGCAAATACGCCTATCAACGTCTAGACTACTCGTAGAATATTCTAGCGTAGGTTCTTAATTCTACGGAAAATCAGCACTTCCCTACCACATACTACACAAGTTCATCAGAATACAGTCACATGTAAATACTGATTCAATCTTCTTTAATATCCTTCATACGATGTAATTACAGTCAGATTCTTCTTACGTAATATCCTTCTATGTAATTACTGTTCAATTCTCTTCTTTAATATCCTACATGTAATTGATTCAATTCTCTTCTTTAATATCCTTCTATGTATCTTATACTTAGTTCAATATTACTACAGTATGTAATCTCCAATTACAATAGAAGGATAAGATTATTATTTACCTCGATAAGCCCAAAATTATCCAAGATATAAGTCGATCCTGAGCAAGGTTTAGCTCCTAATCTGTACACTCCAATCCGCTCCAAGAAACCCTTAGAAGTTTTCTACACAACTTCTACTTACTACTCCAATCAACTATGAAGTTTCTCCTAGGGTTTCGTTTAGTGACTAAAGGAAGTATAGTAGTATTTTCCGGGCTCTAAGTATAGAGGTGACTTTGGAAATACTACAAGGGATTGGGCTAAGGTATTTGAGAATAGTAACAATACTTTGGAGAGATTTTTCTATCAAGGGAGTGTGTGTGTTTCGACTAGAGCTCTTTAGGGAGATGGTGTTTGGACGAGAGCTTCTCTCAAAGGGGGGAAGTTTTGAGACTTGGAAAAATGATTTGTGGATGAAGAATTCCTTCAACTTAGGGGGGGTATTTATAGGACTTTCAAGGTTCAAGATTAAGGCAAGTGGAGGGCAAGTGGAGGGTGTAGATTTGCACATGTGTACCCTCTTATCCATCTACCACAAATATCACAAAATATCCTACCTAACCTTGACTAATGTTTATGGCCTTTTCCTTGAAAAAAACGTTCCAAGAAATGCACACCAATGCCGTCCACTTGAGGGTGACAAGTGTCGCCCTCTCGTTGGTCCAAAATATTTCATCTCTCGGAAAAATCCGCAAAAATTATAAATGTCACAACCGTAATTTTCCCTTCGCAAGGTTTGGAAAACGTTTCGTCGGAAAACGATTCTTTTCGTGGGTTGTGTACAAATTTTCCTCCCTTATGCCTAACTAAGGCTAAACTTTTGTACGTACGTCCTCACATACATACTCTGGAAATACGGGGTATAACATTTACCTTTTTAAGCTATGCCTTTAACCATGAGAATTACTGTTCCACTTTAAGTCATACACACACCGCACTTTTCATTAATGAAATCACTACCGCTTTCAAAACACGGCCGCGTGCTGTGGTCAACCACCCTCTGTGTTATAATTCAACCTATCATAGGACTATTTCACCCGCAAGAGACTATTTCACCTGCTTAGGTCATGTGGACCCGCAATGAGTTATCGTTACACGATACTCGCATCACGGATAGCTAATCCATGGCTTATATATATATATTCCGGGAATTTAACCCACCCGAGTCAAATATCGACCGCCGCGTGAGTGTGTACCACTCACCGCCACGGGAAGCTAACCCATGGTATCCTTGAAACAAGTTAGGCCCTTTATGGAGGGACGCAGAGATGGAAATATGACACTTGCACGAATGTCTATATGAGCAACCCATATGCAAGCAAACCAAGACAATACTATGCCTTTCATACCAAGACAATACCATGCCTTTCCTTTTTACATAAACCAAGACAATACCATGCCTTTACAAACCAAGACAATTACCATGCCTTCATTTTACATAAACCAAGACAATACCATGCCTTTCCTTTTTACATAAACCAAGACAATTACCATGCCTTTCTTTTTACATAAACCAAGAGAAATCCTTATTTAAGCAAGCCAAACTACTTATCAAGGCACACATAGAATAATTCTCATTTAAACAAGCCAAAGTAATATCAAGGAACAAATAGCATAATTCTCATTTAAACAAGCCAAAGTACTATCAAGGCACAAATGAAAAAATTCTCATTTAAACAAGCCAAAGTACTATCAAGGTACAAATGGAAAAATTCTCATTTAAACAAGCCAAAGTACTACGTACGTACATTCTTTTCAAAAGACTCCTTTTTATGTAAAACCCCAAGATACTAACACCCGTAGTATCAACGCATGTCTATTTTTCAAAATAAGTTACTATACCTTTAGAAATTCATTTAAAGGCTTTGAAACTAAGTAACTTTAAATTTCACAATCTAGGCAACTTATGCCCATCAATAAAAAATAGACAACTCTCTTAACCTTTCATAAAACCGTTATAACCAACTTCCCATAAAGCCGTTATAACTCTTTATGGTTTTAGACAAAGTCATTCTTTTTATAACCAAGAGACTTATACTTTTAAAATCAAGTATCATATACTTTCAAATCAAGTTTCTTAACTTTCAAAATACTTCAAGTCTCTTAATCTTTAGAAATCAAGTTTCTTAACTTTCAAAATACTTCAAGTCTCTTAATCTTTAGAAATCAAGTAGCTTATACTTTTAAATACCAAGTAACTCACACCTTTAGAACAAGTTACTTCTCTTTAAATCATGTCATTTCTCATCTTTTAAATCAATTAAGTAAATCACTCCTATGACTCCCCTAAAGTCATTATAACAACCTTTAGGTTTTGGAACTAAGGCACTAGCCAAAAGATTTGGAAACCACTTCCTTTTCAAGACTCTATGTACTTCAAGTAAAATACTTTTACTTTTGAAAATCCAAACTTCATTAAGGTAATGGATTATATCAACTTCCAATTTAAACATTCAAAGTACAATCAAGGAAGTATATAGAACAACTTCTATAATAGGCAATCCAAGTACAACCAAGGAGTGGATCATTTAAGGAGTAGGACTTACTTACTTTACCATAAGGAATCATGCTAGAAGAAGAGGAGATGGTTCACATACCTTTTCGGCTTAATCCACAAGCTAAGTCGAATACGCTGCACGTAGAAGTGTCAACCTATAATAGCCACAACACGACTATCAATTTCTAGTTATAACATAGAATAATACTAAGTATACATTCTCTTATTCTACGGAAAATTGGGCAGCACCTCCTTTGTTTCTACATACTTTTCCACCTTTTTCAAGGCCCCGTAATCAATAACCAACATACCACATTTAAGGCTCAATACAACAACTAATCAAAGGGAATTACACGCCTTACAATACGTGTAAAATTCTGCCCCACAATTAATACCAAGTAGTTTTATATCCAAAGCCATTCTCGGCTAACATGTACAACAACACAAGTCCTTTCCAATTCTTTTCCAATCCAAGTTCTTAGGTCAAACATGTTATATAGTCATAAACAACTTTAACAACTATAATTCCTTCTTTATATAACATGTGACGACTTGAACTAATAATCAAATTGAATTGTAATCTTAAGGGCTAAACATGCTAGTTTCGGATTAGGGTTTCAATATCCAATACACTTATCAAACTTCATACTATATATCTCATGCTTGATAATATCCATAGCTACAACAATAAGTAATCTTAATTACTAAAACGACAAGAATTATTACCTTTATAAGCCCTTATAAATTCCAAGATTCAAAGTCGCTCCTTAGCAATTCTTAGATCCTTTCCTTTCTGCTCCAATCCGCTATTTGAAACCTTTAGAAGTTCACAACCAACTTCTCTTCCATTTCCAATCCAAACTTGTGAAAACGACTTAGGTTTTCGCCTTGCGACTAACGTGAAATGTAGTTTTTCCGAAATCTTTCTATTGGGATATCCTTACAATACCCTTAGGGACCTTGGGTTAAAGTCTTGTGAATAAAGAACCACAAACTAAATTTTTTTGTGTGGGTTCATGGCCAAACCCGAGAGCAACTATGAAGAACAAGAAATGTTGTGATTTTTTTCTAAGTGTTGGAGACTTAGTCTTGCACTAGTGTAGTATTTATAACACAATGGAGGGCTTAGATCACAACACTTGTGTGGTTTGGATGGAGGAGATTAAATAATTAGCCAAGTGGACAAGTTGACTTGGTCAATTTTCTCAAGCTTTGAAGACTTGTTCTGTCACGACCCGTTCCGGGGCCCGTGACTGGTGCCTTACCCCGGGCACCCTAGTGATACAACATCAGAGAAAATCAGCGGAAATAAAAACTTAAACATGAACAAGAGATATCATAATAAAACAGGCCAACCAAACGGTTACCTTCTTGTATATATAATTAAAAACTGGAACAGTTACATCCTTACAAACCCTGCCCACAACAGTACTACAGACCTCTAAGAGTTTTTATACAACATGACGGGACAGGGCCCCGCCATACCCCTGAATGTACAAGTACCTACAGTGACAGGGGACTATACCAAAAGATAAGCCTCCGGAGAAACGGAGCTTCCCAATACGCTGAACTGTGATCCTATGAGCGAGGATCAACGACTGGTGTACCTCTACCTGCGGCATGAACGCAGCCCCCCGAAGGAGGTCAGTACAACAGGTACCAAGTATGTGAAACTGAAAATACTGTAAATGAAATCATAGTAGTCTATATAAAGCAGGAGACATGTATGATAACCAAACTACAGTCCACAATAAATAAGCAGTCATGTAAGTCAGGGACTCACGCCCTCAAAGTCATCACTCAAATGTAACTATGGGTCTCACGCCCTCAACATCAATCATGCCCGTGGAATACCTTCCTCACTGCCGGCAGTCTATGATATAATAACACCAAGGAGTACATATGAACACCAAGTCCTACCTGAGTCATAAAATCGTACGGGGCAAGTACGAAGGCTAACTACCAGATACCAAAGCCGCATCATCAACTGACCGGGGCAAGTACGAAAGCCAACTACCAGATACCAAAGCAAGATTAACATTACTATACAACCTAACCACTGAGTCGACACGGCAAGTACGAAGCCGACTACCGATACCAAGGCCATGTCACATAGCCGACCGGGCAAGTACGAGGCTAACTACCAGATACCGCGTCAGATCACGAGACTCCGCCACGGGCGTCACGGCAAGTACGAAGCCGACTACCGATACCAAGGCCGTGTCACATAGCCGATCGAGGCAAGCACGAGGGCTAACTACCGGATACCAAGGTCAGATCACGAGACTTCGCCACTAAACCGAACGGCAAGCGCGAGGGCTAACTACTGTGTACTAAGGCCGAATCAGCCACGAGACGGGGCAAGTACGAAAGCCGACCACCAGATACCAAGGCCGAATCAGTAAAACCTCATGGAGAGCTAGTCCATGGAATAACACTATCAACAGGAGCGTACCCGTGGAATTCTCCGTCACTGCCGGTACGTCCAAGTAATATCATAACAAATCAGCCGGCCCTCCGTTGAGAGACGCGGTGGTATAGAAATACAATACTAGCACGACAAGGCTATCACACGCAAACATAGGCAAGTTACACACAACTCAAGGTACTTTCATTTTATGCCAAAGTCCAGGTTTTAACCCCAAAGTACTACGTACGTTAAATTCTTTTTAAAAGATCCATTTCTTTTACAAAGGTCACCCGATGCCCGTATTATAAAAATAGAGTGACTAACATTTTTAAGTAAACCAAAACAAGTTCCATACTTTCCTTTTTAAACCAAAACACTTCTCCTTTTAAAAAATCAAGTTACAACATTCTTTTCCAAAGTTCAAGTTTGCCTAATTTCAAATATTCACGTTTCTTATTTTCGAAAGATTTCATAGTTCATAGTCTTAATCATTTAATAACGTAATTCTCTTTTAAAACCCTTTGAGCAACATATGCCTTATGTGGGAGCAGGTTATTCTTGTTTATAACAATCTTATTAAAGCAGCCATGATCTAGGAAATGTAATACAATTTTGTCTTATCTTAGCTTCTATGCAGATGGAGGTTTCTACTGGTTTTAATATAATTACTTATTTGCCAATACATTTTCCTTTATTAACGCTGCAGTGGTTCGTTCGATACTTTCTTATTTCCGAAATCAGTAAAACATTATTATTTAAAAACCAAGTACTCATTACTCACGAATGAGGTTTCACACTTCTTAACAACTTTCATATCAATTCATTTAAGTCAAGTCTCTTGTCTTTTAAGATTAAGTCTCTTAACTTCTAAAATTAATAAACCATTCTTTTATCTTTCTTAAGTCGTTATACCTAACTTCCCATAAAGCTAGTATAACTCTTAAGCTTTTAAAACCAAGTATTACTCTTCTTTCAAAAACGATTCTTAATTCTTTTGAAATACTTCAAGATTCTTATCATTTAAAACTCAAGTCAAAAGACATCGAAGTAAAACCATGTTCAGTTAACACACGACGTCTCACCGTACTATATATATTCTTTTAAAATATCATGCTCAAGAGTATAGGAAGAATCACATACCTCGCGACGACGATTATCGATTATTAGCAAAACGCCCAAAGATCTTGTCTGTTAGCCTTTTCCACCCTTCGAGTAGAATACGCTACTCGCAGATTTCAACCTATATCGGTCATAAGAGTCTATCAACGTCTAGACTATTCTCAGAAAATACTTCTAGATACAGATTCCTTTATTCTACGGAAAATTGGGCAAAGACTTCCTACCCGTTAAGCTACACAAGTTCATCAGAAATACAAATTCTATGTAAGTACTGCTTTAATCTTCTTCTTTAATATCCTTCTATTACAGTTCAATTTTCTTCTCAGAATATCCTTCTATGTATCTTATATACATTTCTATACAACTATGATGTAATTTCCAATTACAATAGAAGGACAATAGTATTTACCTCGATAAGCCCAAAATTATCCAAGTTTATATGTCGATCCCGAGCAACGTTTAGCTCCTACTGGCGCCCAACCCGCTCCAAACAACCCTTAGAAGTTCTACGCAACTTCTTCTTAATACTTCAACCCACTATGAAGATTTCCTTAGGGTTTCGTTTAGTGGCTTAAAGGAAGTATAATAGTATTTCTGGGCTTTTGGTATAGGTGTAACCTTGGAATACTACAAGGTATTTGGGCCAAGGTATTTTGGAATAGTAACAATACTTGGAGAATACTTTTCTACCAAAGGGGGGGTATTTTACGAGACAACTCAAGAGAGAGGGGGGGGGGGATGTTTCGGCCAAAGGCCTTCTCAAGGGGGAGGGGGACTTGGACGAAACTACACTTAAGGGGGAGAGGGATTTTTGCCTTCTAATTTCAAGTGAGGATGAAGAATAAGTCTTGCATTAGAGGGGTATTTATAGGACATTCAATGGCCAAGATCAAGCCAAGTGGGGGGGCAAGTGGAGGGTCAAGATTTGGACATGTGTTTGTGGGTCCCACTTGCTCATCAACTACACAAAATATCCTACCAACTCCTTGACAAAAATTGAAGGCAAAACGCCTAATTCGTCCACCTTATCTGCTCACTGAGGGTGACACTTGTCACCCTCTCGTTGGTCCAAAATATTTCATCTCTGAAATATCCGCAAAATTTATAAATGTTGCAACCGTATTTTTCCCTTCGCAAAGTGCGGAAAACGCTTCGTGAAACGATTCTTTTCGCTAGTTGCACAAATTTCGCCACTAATGCCTACTTAAGGCTTAAACTTTTGACGCACGCCTCACGCATACTCCGGAAATACGGGTATAACATTCTCCCTCCTTAGAAACATTCGTCCCGAATGTTCCTTCTCAAGAGATAACGATAAAGTTCCTCTCAAAGACATGTTCACTTCTTTCCTTACTCGTCGTACTCTTCTCGAACACGAACTCTTCTAGTATGCATCATCCTTCTGGCCATCACTTCGGTTCCAAAATCTCCGAGTCGCTACTCCAACTTGGTCATCTTACTAGCCTCAATCTCCTTTAAGGCCATTCGGCCTTCACGATCCGATTCTCGAACATATCCACGAACTTATACGATGGTCATCTAAACTTGGGCCTAGCACCTCGTGACCACCACTGGCGGGACCACCTCGAACTGACCCCACCACAATACAGGCCGCGGGTTGACCCGCAATCGGTACTCAACCCGACCCGCTATCGCGCCAAACACTTGTTCTCCTGATCCGGAACAATCTTACCTATTCAAGTCCTGAAGGCTACCACTTTCATCTTACACAACCCATGGAATTATCCCACAATACATTTATACGCATACCAAGTATTTTGACAAAGACTAACCGTAAAATCTTTTATTCAAGCCGGCCTTACATCTAAGGTCTCAACGTGTAATATTCTAAGGTTCATACCTTCCCTGTCCCCATACTTATTCTTTCAACTAACCATGTCTCTAAACCACAATATACACAATGCTATCTGTACATAGTACTCAACAGATAATCATCGTATGACGCATGCTAAACTCTAGAGGGTTAAGGATATACCTGAAAAGATAGGTGGTTCAAAGGACCGCTAAAACTGGGAACTTCTACCGCGACCTCTGCCGTGGCCTGCCGGTGTATGAGCATCCTGCCTAGCTATGGAAGGTGAAGAACCCACAACTGATCTCGTAGCCTGTGCTATCCTACCAGGCTACTCGGCCTGACGATTCTCGCCAAATGGCCTGTTGGCCGAAGCATAACAATCACCCAAATTAGTACGACACTCTCCCTTATGAAGTTTTCCACAACGCCACACCGAGACAAGTGGCGACCTTATCCGCGAGCATTCCTACTCCCAAAATCTGAAACCCGGGAGCCACGACCGCTTGAATATCCCAACGCCCCAAGATCGTGGGGACCACTCTGTACTGGCGGAGGTACATAACTAGCCTGCTGCTGAGGCAGTCCGCCTTGAAAGTCGCCAAAAGACCCTGCTGTCCTGGCCCTCTTCTGCTGATCTCCGTCATTCCGTCGACCTCTCCGTGCCTCACATCCAAGTGCATAAGCCTGCATGCGGGCAATGTTCATGCCCGGCTGAAGAGCTACACCCGTACAAGCCTCTGCCAAGTAGTCATCTAGCCCGGTGACGTAGCGGTGTACTCTGTCCTCCATACTGGCTACTAACGCGGGGACATACTGAGCCAATGAGTCGAACTCCACATTGTACTCCCGAACCATACGCCCGCTTTGCCTCAACACCAAAAATCTGTCGGCCCGAGCCCTCCTTGTCTGTGGAGGCAAGAAATGTGCAAGAAATGCCTCTGAGAACTCGTTCCATACAGCTGGAAGTGCATGCTCTCCCCGGGACAGCTCCCACGAATCAAACCAGTCGACTGCAGTATCACGCAGCCGATGTGAACCCAAGACCACTGACTCGGTCTCCGAAGCCTTGATCACTCTCATGATCCGTCAGAATCGCTTCGGATGAACTCCTGCGATCATCCTCGTGCCTCGACCAGTAACTCTGGCGCTACAACTCGTAAAGTCCCGTAGCCTCAAACTATCCGATCTTGGGTGAACCATGGTACTCGAATCGAATCGCCAGATCCAGCCTATCTCTCACGTTCGCCACGATCCCGCCAAGAATCGGGCCATCTCTTTGTAACCCATCTCCTCTCGCTTCGGTGCCGGGATCGAGGCTCGTGTATCGTGGTCTCGCAGCCACCGCCGCGCCCTAAATCGCTGGCCGTGGCGGCCGCAAAACTCGCCGTCAAGCACTATCTCGTAAAGATCGCCCGCGCTCGCATTCTTTGTATCATACTAGCAGCTTCTCGCCGCTTGCCCATCTGCCCGGTTGCTTGCGCAGAGGCATAATCGTAAAAACGCAATACGTCGGAGGGTCCAACTTATAACACGCCTCTAAGGCACGATCTCGAATGAGAAGAATGGAAACTAATCCTAAATGTCCTATAGCCTCACGATTATAGATGTGGTGCACAACACACCGATAATCAAGACTCTACTAGACACGGTTCAGAGACACTTTCCGAGGATTAATCGCTCGATACCACTTTTGTCACGACCCGCCCGTTGGATCGTGCCTTACCCCGAGCACCCTAGTGATACAACATCAGAGAAAATCAGCGGAAATAAAAACTTAAACATGAACAAGAGATATCATAATAAAACAGGTCAACCAAACGGTTACCTTCTTGTATATATAATTAAAATCGAGCAGTTACATCCTTACAAACCCCGCCCACAACAAGATTTCTGCACTTCTAAGAGTTTTTATACAACATGACGATTGTGGCTCGCCATACCACGAATGTACAAGTACCTACAATGACAGTGGGACTATACTAAAAGATAAGCCTCCGAGAAACGGAGCTTCCTAATACGCCAATCGTGATCCTAAGAGCGAGGATCAACGATCGTGTACCTCTACTGCGCAGATGAACGCAGCCCGGGCGAGGTCGACAACAGTACCAAGTATGTGAAACTGAAAATACTGTAAATGAAATCATAGTAGTCTATATAAAACAGGAGACATGTATGATAACCAAACTACAGTCCACAATAAATAAGCAGCCATGTAAGTCAGGGACTCACGCCCTCAAAGTCATCACTCAAAGGTAACTATGGGTCTCACGCCCTCAACATCAATCATGCCCGTGGAATACCTTCCTCACTGCCGACAGTCTATGATATAATAACATCAAAGAGTACATATGAACACCAAGTCCTACCTGAGTCATAAAACCGTACGGGGCAAATACGAAGGCTAACTACCAGATACCAAAGCCGCATCATCAACTGACCGGGGCAACTACGAAAGCCAACTACCAGATACCAAAGCAGTACTAACAATACTATACAACCAAACCACGGAGCTGATACGGGGCAAGTACGAAAGCCGACTACCAGATACCAATGCCGTGTCACGTAGCTGACCGGGGCAAGTACGAGGGCTAACTACCAGATACCAAGGCCGTATCACGAGACTCGCCACGGTCGACACGGCAAGTACGAAAGCCGACTACGGATACCAAGGCCGTGGTCACGAGTCGACCGGGCAAGTACGAGGGCTAACTACCGATACCGCGCAAGATCACGAGACTTCGCCACTAAACCGAACGGCAAGCGCGAGGATAACTACCAGTGCAAGGCCGAATCACCGAGACGGGGCAAGTACGAAGCCGACCACCGATACCAAGGCCGAATCAAGAACACCTCGCGGAGAGCTAGTCCATGGAATAACATTATCAACGCGAGCGCACTGGAATTCTCCGCCATCACGCAGACGCCCAAGTAATATCATAACAAATCAGCCGGCCCTCCGTTGAGAGACGCGGTGGTATAGAAATACAATACTAGCACGACAAGGCTATCACACGCAAACATAGGCAAGTTACACACAACTCAAGGTACTTTCATTTTATGCCAAAGTCCAGGTTTTAACCCCAAAGTACTACGTACGTTAAATTCTTTTAAAAGATCCATTTCTTTTACAAAGGTCACCCGATGCCCGTATTATAAAAATAGAGTGACTAACATTTTTAAGTAAACCAAAACAAGTTCCATACTTTCCTTTTTAAACCAAAACACTTCTCCTTTTAAAAAATCAAGTTACAACATTCTTTTCCAAAGTTCAAGTTTGCCTAATTTCAAATATTCACGTTTCTTATTTTCGAAAGATTTCATAGTTCATAGTCTTAGTCATTTAATAACGTAATTCTCTTTAAAACCCTTCGAGCAACATATGCCTTATGGGAGCAAAGTTATTCTTGTTTATAACAATCTTATTAAAGCAGCCATGATCTAGGAAATGTAATACAATTTTGTCTTATCTTAGCTTCTATGCAGATGGAGGTTTCTACTGGTTTTAATATAATTACTTATTTGCCAATACATTTTCCTTTATTAACGCTGCAGTGGTTCGTTCGATACTTTCTTATTTCCGAAATCAGTAAAACATTATTCTTTAAAAATCAAGTACTCATTACTCACGAATGAGGTTTCACACTTCTTAACAACTTTCATATCAATTCATTTAAGTCAAGTCTCTTGTCTTTTAAGATTAAGTCTCTTAACTTCTAAAATTAATAAACCATTCTTTTATCTTTCTTAAGTCGTTATACCTAACTTCCCATAAAGCTAGTATAACTCTTAAGCTTTTAAAACCAAGTATTACTCTTCTTTCAAAAACGATTCTTAATTCTTTTGAAATACTTCAAGATTCTTATCATTTAAAACTCAAGTCAAAAGACATCGAAGTAAAACCATGTTCAGTTAACACACGTACGTCTACCGTACTATATATATTCTTTTAAAATATCATGCTCAAGAGTATAGGAAGAATCACATACCGCGACGATTATCGACTATTAGCAAAACGCTCCAAAGCATCGTAGTCCCGTTAGCCTTTTCCACCCTTCTCGAGTAGAATACGTTACTCGCAGACTTCAACCTATATCGGCCATGGCGTCATCAACGTCTAGACTATTCAGTAAAATACTTCTAGATACGATTCCTTTATTCTACGGAAAATTGGCAAAGACTTCCTACCGTTAAGCTACACAAGTTCATCAGAATACAGTCCTATGCAAGTACAGTTTAATCTTCTTCTTTAATATCCTTCTATTACAGTTCAATTTTCTTCTGTAATATCCTTCTATGTATCTTATATACATTTCTATACAACTACAGTATGTAATTTCCAATTACAATAGAAGGACAATAGTATTTACCTCGATAAGCCCAAAATTATCCAAGTTTATATGTCGATCCTGAGCAACGTTTAGCTCCTACTCTGGGCGCTCCAACCCGCTCCAAACAACCCTTAGAAGTTCTACGCAACTTCTTCTTAATACTTCAACCCGCTATGAAGATTTCCTTAGGGTTTCGTTTAGGGGCTAAAGGAAGTATAATAGTATTTCTGGGCTTTTGGTATAGGTGTAACCTTGGGATACTACAAGGTATTTGGGCCAAGGTATTTTGGAATAGTAACAATACTTGAGAATACTTTTCTACCAGAGGGTGGGGTATTTTACGAGACAACTCAAGAGAGTGGGAATGTTTGGCCAAGGCCTCTCAAAGGGGAGGAGCCTGACGAAAACTACACTAAGGGGAGAGGGTTTTTAGACTTGTAATTTCAAGTGAGGATGAAGAATAAGTCTTGCATTAGAGGGTATTTATAGGACACTCAATGGCCAAGATCAGCCAAGTGGGAGGCAAGTGGAGGTCAAGATTTGGACACGTGTGTTTGTGGGTCCCACTTGCTCATCAACTACACAAAATATCCTACCAACTCCTTGACAAAAATTGAAGGCAAAACGCCCAATTCGTCCCACCTTATCCGCTCACTGAGGTGACACTTGTCACCCTCTCGTTGGTCCAAAATATTTCATCTCGGAAAAATCCGCAAAAATTATAAATGTTGCAACCATATTTTTCCCTTCGCAAAGTCCGGAAAACGTTTCGTCGAAAAACGATTCTTTTCGCTAGTTGTGCACAAATTTCGCCACTAATGCCTACTTAAGGCTTAAACTTTTGTACGTACGCCCTCACGTACATACTCTGGAAATACGGGGTATAACATGTTCATCCACAATGGTCAATGAACATTTTAACCTTGTCCCACCCGCCCAAGACCATGTGGGGGTGTGCCATGTCGCCTCCCATTCGTCCATAAAATTAGAACCCTCGTGGGCCCCACAAAACGTAAAATTTCTCGGGTGGGCCCCACGTGACCAAATCCGTAAAAATAAATTTCCATAATGTTAATAAGTTTCATACTCTTCAAATAATGCATTTTGAGAATCTAATTCTCCTCAACGAACATTTTTCCTTTCCGACGTTCGGAAGATTTTCCGTCGGAAAAACAGTTCTTCCTTTCGTACCAATTTCTCAAGTCTTGTGTTCTCGTCTATTCTATTATACATTTCTGGACTTATTGTCACGACCCGACTTCGGCCGCGACTTGTTATACCGTATTTCCGCAGTATGCGCCAGGACGACGTAGGAAATTTCGAACTTCAAGAGGCTCGCCGATTTAATTTTATGCACAACACCCGATTAGAGTCTTTTTTACTGAAACGTTTTCACACTTCGTAGGGGAATTTCCGCTATGCCATTTTTATTTTTATGGATTTTTCCGAGAGACGAAACATTTTGGACCAACAAGAGGCGACACTTGTCACCCTCTCACTGGGACACTCAGGCAGTAATGTAGTGCCGTAAAGTTGGCCATTGTGGTCAAGGGTTGGTAGGATATTTTTGTGTTAGTTGGCTAGTGCACTTGGCAAGATCTTGGCCCTACACTTGCATAGCACTTGGCAAGATCTTGGCCATCGTCGCCTTCACTTGACCTATAAATACCCCTTGGTGAAGACTTCTTCATCCAAATATTTGCCTAAGTCTTGAAAGCTCTCCTTCTCCTCCCCTTGTGTTGAGTTCGCCCTAAGCCTCCCCACCCTTGGCCGAGAGCCCTCCCCTCCTTTGAGGTGCTGCTGGGTACCCCTAGCCTTGTTGCTTTGTATAATACCCTTTCAGGTGTAGAAATACTCTCAAAAGTATTGTTATAATGCCCAAATTACCTTAGTCGATACCTTGTAGTATTCTAAGGTTATACCTTTCTAAAAGCCCGTAAATACTATTATACTTCCCGTACCACAAAACCGAAACCCTAGGAAAATCTCCATAGTCCGTTGGAGTATTGTGTAGAAGTTGGTTAGAACTTCTAAGGGTGGTTTAGAGCGGGTCGAGCGCTGAGTTGAGCTAAACCTTGTTAAGGATCGACATTAAACTCGGATAATTATGGGCTTATCGAGGTAATTATCTTGTCCTCTATTGTAATTGGAAATTACATAATGTTAGAATATATAGTTGAAGTATACTATATATAGTCTTGAACTTAATGTTGTGGCAATGTCCTCGACTTAAGCTGAAGAATCGAATGAATTGTAATTACTTAGATCAGACATTCATAGACTTGTGTAGTTTGACGGGTAGGGAAGGGCTGCCCAATTTTCCCGTAGGATCTTGCATCTAGATTTATTCTACCGAGTAGTCTAGACTTTGATAGACTTGTGTAACCTGTATAGGTTGAATGTTCTGCGAGTAGCGTGCTACTTGAGAAGGTGGACCAAGCGGGTTATAGCCGTGAGCGATTTGCTAATAGTCGATAATCGTCGCGGTATGTGAACCTCTTCCTATCTCTTCTAGCATGATGTGTGTATAACTACGTAGTACGGTAGACGACGTATGTTATTTGAACGTAGTTATACGGCAATGTCTTTTGACTTAAGCCCGACATAATAATCTTGAAGTAGTTCAAGAGAATTAAGAACTGTTTTTAAAAGAAGAGTGTACTTGGTTTTAAAAGCTTAAGAGTTATACTAGCTTTATGGGAAGTTAGGTATAACGGCTTAAGAAAGATAAAACGAATGATTTTAATTATTATAGAAGTTAAGAGACTTGATCTTGTAAGATAAGAGACTTAACTTAAATAAATTATATGAATTTTGTGAAACCTCATTCGTGAGTAATGAGTACTTGATTTTTAAAAGGGATAATGTTTCCGATTTGAAATCAAATGTGTATCGACAAACCACTAAGCGTTAATAAAGGAAAATGTATTGAATAATTAAGTATTATTAAAACCAAGAGAAACTTCCACTGCATAGAAACTAAGATGAGACAAAATGATATTTCCTAGATCATGGTCATTGTAATAAGATTGTTATAAACAAGAATATCCTACTCACATATAAGGCTTATGTTTTCTCCGATTGTTTAAAAGAGAATTATATTCTTAAATGAATAAGACCTTGAACTACGAAACCTTTCTAAAATAAGAAACGTGAACATTTGAAATTAGGCAAACTTGACGTTTGGAAAATAATGTTGTTACTTGATTTTACAAAGGTAAGTGCTTTAGTTTACTTAAAAGACAAATACTCTATTTTATACTACGGGTATTGTGTGACTTATGTGAAAGAAACAGATCTTTTAAAGATTTAATGTGTGAAGTACTTTGGGGTTAGATACGAACTTGTTAGCATAAAGTACCTTGTGTGAATAACTTGAATGTGTTGGTTTGTGATAGCCTTGTAATACTTTCTTGTTGATTTGATAAGTAAACATGTTAGGATGCTACGTGTGTTAGTATCTTGTGATGTTGTGTAAGGTGGTCATTCTTGTTGTGCTTACGTTGTTAAACGTTAAGCCCGTTGTACTATTATTGTATCACATACCCTTTGACTTATTATACAGGGCTTGCCACCCTTGACGCGGTCTCTACGGCTACGCGTCCTCGTGACTACGCGGAGCGCGTAGCTCGGGATTGATCATTCGGGTGTTTAGCCCGACGCGGGGATTCCTACGCGGTCTGTTGAGACTATGCGGTCTTTTGAGACTATGCGGGTCATGGAGCCTAGGCGGATACCGGGTTGTCGCCTCGACGCGGGTATACCTCAGCGGTGATGGGACCATGATTCGAGGAATACCTCACGCGGTCCGTGTGTGACCTATGCGAGTGCGAGAGTTCCAGAATAGACGCGCGGTGATCTGCGCGGTGGCGCCTTCGATCATGTGGTGCGGTCTAGAAAGACCTCGTGATACGCTTTATGGCATTTGTGGTATCGGGGTCTTAGTAGTCGGTTATGCCTTCGCATTTACCCCGCACGGTTTTATTGTGATGACTTTGAGGCGTGAGTCACGACTTGATACGATCGCTATTGTGAATCGTAGTTTGGTTATCATACATGTCTCCCGCTTTATAGACTACTATGATTTCATTTACATTTATTTTCGCCACATACTGCATTTTGATCGACCTCTCGTGGCCGCGTTCATGCCGCAGTAAAGGTACACTAGTCGTTGATCCTCGCTCTTAGGGTCAGTTGGTTGGGAAAGCTCCGCTTCTCGGAGGCTTATCTTGTATAGTCCCTGTTGTTGTAGGTGCTTACATTCAGGGTATGACGGGCCCCGCCCGTCATTGTTGATCATTTCATTTCCGTAGAGTGTAATCTTGGCGTGTGGTTTGTAAAAAGGATTAAACTGTTCATTTGTAAGAGTTGTTATTTATATATATGCCTGCAAGTTTTCCTCGACATCGTTTTGTACTTCATTTGTTTCATGTATGTGTTTCATGTTCATTGATTACTCGATGTTGTATCACTAGGGTGCCCGGTAAGGCACCCACGCCTGTTCGGTCGTGACACGATCGGTGCCCTACCGGGCACCCGCCGTATACATCGAGAATAGCGTGAACATACATAACACATAAGTGCAGATAAAGTAAACATCATCAAACCGATCACGACCCGTTCGCCCGTGATCGTGCCTTACCCGACACCCAAGTAGCCAAACATCGTGAGTAACGTGGAATATAACCAAAACATGAAACAATAAAAGTAAGATTAGTCTATCCAAGAAAAGTTGCCTTTCGGCATATATATATAATTACCCAACAGTGAACAATTACAATCCCAAAATGCGACAGGACTACAGACCTCTAAGGAAATGTAAACACTATGACGGGACAGGGCCCCGTCATACCCCTGAATGTACAAAACATCTACGACACCAGGGAGAACCATACCAAAAGTCGAGCCTCCGGAGAAATGGAGCTCCTGACACCAGAGTAAAGATCCTAAGACTGAGGATCCGCTACCTGCTTCCCTTTACCTGCGGCATGAACGCAGCCCCCCGAAGGAGGTCAGTACAACAAGTACCAAGTACGTGAAACTGCTAAGTACAGATATATATACACATATATAAAACCATAACATTTTAAAACCAATTCACAAGTATGTATGAAAACAACCGAGTTAACTGCACATAGTGCCACATCACAAACAAGAGCAATAATAGGTATACTGTAACATGTCTTTTCTAGGCCGCGAATGATCAAAGCAAGGCCAATCGCCCATAGTATCATTATGCATGCCTAATCCTGGACTCCCGCAGTCCGCATAGGCCACCTAGGCCCGCATGAGGTATTCCTCGCATCGAGGGTAGCTACTCCTCGGCATCGTCCTGGACTCTCGCAGTCCGCATGGCCACATAGACCGCATGAGGTATTCCTCGCACACTAACCTGGAACTCCCGTAGCTCCGCATAGGTCCCCTGGACCCGCATGAGGCATCCTCGACGGGGCGCTTAACCCGGTATAACATGTCAAGAGGTGAGAGGTACAATACTAACATAACGACTTATCGTTAAACAACATAAGCACGATAAGAATAACCTCTTTATACAATCATCACAAGAATCGAACACAACGACTAATCGTTGAACAATATAAGCAAAACAAGAATAACCTTCTTACATAAGCGTCACAAGATACTAACACACGCAGTATCATAATATGTCTATCAAACCAACTTACCATACCTTCAGACAATATTTCAAGCATTTGATAAGTAGTAAAAATCATTTTCTTATCTTTCTTAAGTCGTTATACCTAACTTCCCATAAAGTCGTATAACACTTAAGCTTTTTATAAAAACCAAGTATTACTCTTCTTCCAAAAATGATTCATATTTCTTTTAAAATATTCAAGATTCTTATTAATTAGAACTCAAGTTCAAAGACATTAAAGTGAAGCCAAGTTTAGTTTAATACACGTACGTCTACCGTACTATATATATATTTCGAAAATATCATGCTCAAAGGGATAGGAAGAATCACATACCTCCTCGGCTAAACTCACTTGCCAAGTCGGATATGTCGCGTGCAAAGTGTCAACCTATAATAGTCAAAACACGACTATTAACTTCTAGTTTTTCGTGGAATTCTTCTAAGTAAGACTCCTCTTAGTCTACGGAAAATTGGGCAGCACTTCCCCCGTTCTTACTCAATTCTTTATTTTTAGCAAAGCCCGATAACAGTAACCAACGTGGCGTAATAATTTCGATAAGTAAGGAAGGGGATAACACGCCCAAACGGAACGCGATTAACAATCTCTCCTTCATAAATATAATAAGTAAAGAAGGGGATTACACGCCCAAATGGTAACGCGGTTTACTATCTCGCCTTCATAACAACAATAATAGAAAGAAGGGGATTAAGCGCCCAAACGGTAACGCGGTTTACTATCTCGCCTTCATAACAACAATAAGAAAAGGAAGGGGATTACGCGCCCAAACGGTAACGCGGTTTACTATCTCGCCTTCAATTTATATTCCAATCTTTATATAAGTTATAGTCCATAAGATACTTCCAATATATGTATAATATCCATATATACATAATAATCAAATTCACAAAGAGTTTAAGGCTCATTACCTCAATACTAGCCCAACAATATCCAAGATTTTAAAGTCGTTCCAAAGCAAGTCTTAGCTCCAAACATTTGTGTTTTAGCTCCAATTTCTTGTGTTCCAACTCACCATAGTTTACCCTTAGAAGTTCCAACCAACTTCTATTCAAGAATTTGACTCCAAAAGGTGAAGAACACTTAGTCTTCAAAACTGTCCAGTTTCGGTTTTGGTGGTGTTTTAGAGGCTATGGGTGTGAAAATCTTATCTAACTCTTGGTTGGTAATCTTCCTAACATACTAAGGAAGAACACTTATAAGTTTAAGAGTTTTTGGACAACTTTAGGTAGGGGAGGGAGCTGTTTAGACGAGAGCAACAAGGGATGGAGGGAGAGGAAAATATTTTCCAAGACTTGTAATGTTTAAGTGTGGATGATTTCATCTACTTAGGGGGTTTATATAGCACAACCAAGGGATGGGATTAATACAAGTGTAAAGTATAGATTAATTGTGTAAGAGCCTTCCCACACTTGTCTTATAAAAGTTAGGCAAGTCTTGACTAAGCAAGACTTGCCTACAACTCCAATTCGCCCAACATGATGCCAACTAGGCAAGATTCGTTGGTCACTTGTCTTGCCAACTTGTCCATCCATTTTCGTCCACTTGGCCCAATCCATGGGTGACACTTGTCGCCCTCCTATTGGTCCAAAATATTTTATCTCTCGGAAAAATTCCATAGTCGTAAAAAATATCGAAAACGTAAGTTTTCTTCACAAGGTTCGAAATAACTTTCGTCGGAAAACAATTCTATCATTCTTACCCTATTTAGGGCATATACATTCGTGCGTGCGCTCACATACGCATTCTAACCACGGGCATAACATTATCCCCTTAGAAACCGCACCCGTATTTACAGGACGTGTTTTAAGAACGTGCGTAAGAACTCACAATGTTAAGATTTGAGACTTGTAAAAAGTTATCAGAATTATGAAATTGTCGGAAAATGTAATATTGTGACGAATGGGAGGGCGACACGTGTCACCCCCCTTAAGTGAGCTTGGACGATTTCAACATGGACACAAGGGTCATTTGACCCTTGTTAGGAAGACAAGTCTTGCAATGTAGTGAGCTTGACATAATTGACTTGGTCAATGGACCCACAAAGTCTTGATATTTAGTAAGACTTCATCCTAACTACCCAATTGTGCACATCTTAACCCAATTGGCATCCGCCCGAGTTTTATGGTTCGAGGTCTGAGGAGGATCCGCAGGAGTTCATTCGGCAGCTACAGCGGACTATGCAGGTTCTTAGGGCTTGGAGATCGAAGTGCATTATGCTAGCCTCTTACGGTTACGCGATATTGCGTTGAACGGTTTGAGTCATGGGTGCCGACGAGAGGGATGATGCTCTTCCAGCTGTTTGGGAGGAGTTCACAGAGGCCTTTATGGATCACTTTTTGCCTCCTGAGATGAGGAGGGCCCGCGTAGATAGATTTTTGACCTTGAGGCAGAATGGGAGGACTATCAGGGAGTATATCCTGGAGTTTGACTCCTTGGCCAGGCATGCGCACACCATTGTATTGACATGACGGATAGAGTTCATCGTTATGTGATGGGGCTAGGCCGCATATGATTATCGCATGCTTGGGGGTGGCTCTTCACCCTATGGACATTGCTAGGACGCAGCCTATGCACGGGGATAGAGGATAGAGAGAGGAGGATCAGTTGACTCAAAGCCACCAAGAGGCCTATCCAACAGGTCTCGTGGCGCTTCTCGAGGCGACAACCTCAGCAGACTAGGTCTACATTGCAGCCAGCACCGAGTTTCCGGCGGAGGGTTTTACAACCCCGGGAATGCAGGGGCCGGTCAGGTCTCTAGCGCTTCAGAGCCTCAGATGGGGTTCGGTCCAATGAGGCCACTTGGCCTCAACGCGCCTGTGGTAGGTTACATTCAGGGGTATCGCACGCAGACGGGTGCTTGTTTTTCTTGTGGTCGTCTAGTCCATATGTTGAGAGAGTGTCCTTATAGAGGGGGTCCTGGTGGGACAACACCGCTTCATCGGATCGATGGGTTCTTAGCATTCAATAGCTAGGCAGGAGGTTCATACACCGACAGGCCGTGGCAGAGGTCGTGGTGGGAGTTCCCAGTTTTAGCGGTCCTTTGAACCGCCTATATGATTTCAGGTATGTTTTTGGCCCTTTAGAAACTTGTATACATAATAAAGTTGTGGTATATTTAAGTTTCATGAACAGATTGTATTGAGACTATGTATATGCTAGGAAGAGTGGGAAGTATGAAAAAATAATCTCTTTTGGGCTTATGATGGACATATACGCAGTAAGGTATTAGGGCCATGTGTGGCATTGTTGGTATGTCGGGGTTGTGAAAGGAAACGATGTCGCTAAGTATAAGTTTGACTCCGAAAGAACATTCGGGGACGAATGTTTCTAAGGGGGGAAAAATGTTACACCCCGTATTTACAGGACATGTTTTAAGAACGTGCGTAAGAACTCACAAGTGTTAAGATTTGAGACTTGTAAAAAGTTATCGGAATTATGAAATTGTCGGAAAACGTAATATTGTGACGAATGGGAGGGCGACACGTGTCACTCCCCCCCTTAAGTGAGCTTGGACGATTTCAACATGGACACGCGGTCATTTGACCCTTGTTGGAAGACAAGTCTTGCAATGTAGTGAGAGCTTGACATAATTGACTTGGTCAATGGACCCACAAAGTCTTGATATTTAGTAAGACTTCATCCTAACCACCCAATTGTGCACATCTTAACCCTCCATGTTCCTCTATAATACTACTAGTAGTGAGACTAGTTCCACACTTAGCCAAAATTACAAAAAATTGGATGAACAAGCTAAAAGCTCTCGGTTCTAGCTTTTAGAAAAGGAAAAAAATTTGTTTGTGATCCTTTTAGCTCCACACTTTAAACCAAGGTTCATGAGTGTATTGTAAGTGTATCTCAATAGAAAAATCTCGGAAAAAGATAGTTTTCGGGTTAGTCGCAAAGTGAAAACCTAGTTGCTTTCTAGGTTTTGGATTGGAAGTTGAAGGAAAGTTGTTGGTATGGTTCTAAGGGTCTCAAGTAGCGGATTGAAGTGTCTTGAAGAGTCTCTAAGTTGCTAAGGAGCGACTTCGGATTTGGAATTGGATTAAGATTCGTTGAGGTATAATCTTGTCCCTTAAAAGTGTTACAAGATTATTTATATTGTTGTTAGCTTTACTTGTTGCTAGCATGAAGTTGATATGTTGAGGTTCATAAGTATTATGGATTGTTTGTAGCTTAAATCCGAAATATTATATTAGCCACTTGAAGTTGGATTACTAATTGGTCGTTTATTAGAATCGTCGCATGTTAATTACTTGGAGATTATAGTGGTTATAATCAATTGCGACTTGATATCATGTTAGGCTAATAACTTGGATTGAAATGGAAATTGGATAAGAATTGATGTTGTAGTACTTCAAGTTGGCCGAAAATAGGCTAGTAGTTGTTTTAGTTTGTTATCTATTGTGGGGCGGAATTTTACATGTCTAGTAGGCGTGTAATCCCCTATTGTTGATTGCATTGTTTGGGCCTTAAATGGCGTGTTTGGTTATTGTATTCGGCCTTGAAAAAGGTGGCATAGTAGTAGAAACAAAGGAGGTGCTGTCCGATTTTTCCGTAGAATTTGGCGACTTAGCACTTAGATATTTCTACGTTTGAGTAAGAGGGTAAATGACGTATTGTGACCATTATAGGTCAAGTACTAAGAATAGCGTATCCTACTTGAAGGATGTAATAACTATCAAGATTGAAGTACTTTGGAGCATTTTGCTACTTGTCGATAATCGTCACGAGGTATGTGAACCTCTTCCTTCCTTTGGCATGATTCTATGTATGAAATATACATGTAGTAGTATTTCATGATTTCGTCTACTCTTAGAAGTTAAGAGGTAGTTATGTTGATTTACTCTATGTAAAAGCTACGTCTAAGAAATCCTAAGTCCTTACCAAGTCTTATGGGGGATGTTGGTAAGAGTCGTTAGGAAGTATTTGGAGTCGAGTTGACTTGGCTAATTCACGGCACGAATGAGAGTAAGTATCGAACAAGCCATTGCTGCGTTAATAAAGGAAAATGTAATGCCGATAAATTATATTAAAACAAGTAGAATTCTCCATCTGCATAGAAGCTAAGATAAGACAAAATTGTATTACATTTTCTAGATCATGGCTACTTGAATAAGATCGTCATAAATAAGTATAACTTATTCACAACGCACCAAGTATATGTTACTTAATTTAAAAGAGTTTACGTATGAAGTTTTTAAGACGTTGAAACTTGTTTTCTTAAAAGTTAAGGGACTTGAAGTATTTTGAAGACTATGTGATTTGATTTGAAAGTATAAGTCTCTTGGTTATAAAAGGAATGAATTTGTTTAAGACATAAAGAGTTATAACGGCTTTATGGGAAGTTGGTTATAACAACTTTATGGAAGATTAAAAGAATGGTTTTCTTCAGTAATGTAAGCAAAGAAATGATTTGAAATAAAGAAGGGCAATTTGTTTTAAAGGTACCAATTGCTTAAGGTTTTTAAGTAAGAAGTCACGTAATTTAGAAGCCGGTAATTGTAATTCTAAAAAGGTAATGTGACTTGTCTTGAAAAAGTAGAGATGACTTGATACTGCGGTTGTTAGTGTCTTGGAAGTTTTATTTGAAAAAGAGTCTTTCTAAAGAAGTAGAGGTGCGTAGTACGTTGGGTTAAATTCCCGGATTTTATATGACATTATCGTCCCAGAAATGGGCCGGGTAGTATACCTTTACGGGCAGACTATATGACATTATCGTCCCAGAAATGGGCCGGGCAGTATACCTTTACGGGCAGACTATATGACATTATCGTCCCAGAAATGGGCCGGGCAGTATACCTTTACGGGCAGACTATATGACATTATCGACCCGAAATGGGCAGGCAAGATACCTTTACGCAGACTATATGACATTATCATCCCGAGAAATGGGCCGGCAAGATACCTTTACGCGACTATATGACATCATCGTCCCGAAACGGGCCGGCAAGATACCCGTATGGGCAGACTATGGGACCTTATCGCGTCCAGCCGGTGGTCAGGCGATAGGCCCCTCCATAAAGAGGCCGAGTAGGTTATGTAAGGTAAGTTATATGGTAATGAACTTGATGATTTTCCTAAGTAAGTACGTAAGAAAGTGACTATAACGTTTATTGAAAAATGGGAAAAGATATTAAGGTATAATTAAGTTCACGAGATGGTAATGACATGGTAGGTTCAGGTATTTACTTCTTTTTACACATACCTCTGTCATGCTTTTATACAGATATGTTTTAATTGTCAGACCTTACTTAGTTCCATATTCGATTTTTGTTGTCTGACTTCTTCGGGGTGCTCATGCCAGCAGTTTTAGGTACCTGAGTTGGTGATCCTTGCTCTTAGGATCTCGGTTGATTTGGGAAAAGCTCCATTTGCTCCGGAGGCTTATCTCTTGGTACGGTTTTCCCTGAGATTGTAGATTCATGTATATTCAGGGGTATGGCGGGGCCCTGTCCCGCCACAGTTGTTATGATAAAACTCTTAAAGGTCTGTAGTTACATATTGTGGGTCAGTTTGTCAAGGAAAGGAGGCAACTGCTTCGGTTGTATATTATATGTCCAAGAAGGTAGCCTATCTGATAACCTTTGTTTTACTACATTGTATTAATTTATAAGTTTCATGTATGTTCCACGATTATCTCCGATGTATACTGTAAGGGTGCCAGTAGGGCACCAGCCATGCCCGGTCGGTCGTGTGTAAACATTCTTCCGAATGTTCCTTCAAGATTCAACAACTTGGATACGACATAGTCCCCATAATTGAACCATTTACAAAATGCCACCTATGGCCATATGTAATGCCTAAGTACATATGACAATTTAAATTAACCGGTATGAAAGTGAGTTACCTCGAGGTGTGGGAATAGGTGGGGATACTTCGCCTCATGTCCTCCTCTGCTTCCCATGTCATCTCCTCTCTGTTTTCGTTCCGCCATAAGACTTTGACGGAAGCTACATCCTTTGTCCGCAGTCGCCTAACCTGACGATCAAGTATCGCTATGGGAATCTCCTCATACGATAACTCCTCTGTCACGTGGACATCATCAACCGGGTGCACTCTAGACGGATCTCCGATACATCTCCCCAGCATAGAAACATGAAAAACTGGATGTACTGCTTCCAGATCGGACGGCAGATCCAACTCATAGGCAACCTTTCCTACTCTACGGACAATCTGATAAGGCCCAATGTACCTTGGTGAGCTTCCTTTCTTGCCAAACCTCATCACACCCTTCATGGGTGATACCTTGAAAAACCCAATCAAGAACCTCAAACTCCAAATGTCGACGCCGATGATCCGTGATACGACTGCCGACTCAGTCATTAATAACCGCCTGGATAAGCTTCACCTTATCCACCGCCTGCTGAACCAAGTCTGGACCGACTAACTGTACCTCACCCACATCAAACCAGCCTATCGGTGACTTGCACTTCCTCCCATATAAGGCCTCGTAAGGCGCCATCTGGATACTGGAGTGGTAGCTGTTGTTATACGCAAACTTTACCAGCGGCAAATGATCCTCCCAGCTACCTCTGAAGTCAATAACACAGGCTCGCAGCATATCCTCAAGTGTCTGGATAGTACGCTCTTCCTGTCCGTCGGTCTGGGGATGGAATGCAGTACCGAGGCTCACCTGCGTCCCTAATCTCTTCTGGAAAGACCTCCAGAAGTTAGGCGAAGCGGGCTCGGTCAATAGGGACCCCATGCGCCTTACGATCTCTGATGTAAAGTTCGGCGTAATCCTCGGCGAAAAGTCGTCCTGACGGGAAGAAAGTGGGCTGATTTTGTCAGCCTGTCGACGATAACCCAGATAGAATCATGCTTCCTCTGAGTGCGAGGTAATCCTGTAATGAAGTCCATGTTGATCGCCTCCCACTTCCATGTCGGAATTTCTATGGCCTGCAACAACCCACCAGGCCTCTGGTGCTCTACCTTGACCTGCTGACAACTCGGGCACTGAGCAACAAATTCTGCAACGTCTCTCTTCAGGCCGTCCCACCAATACATAGATTTGAGGTCGTGGTACATCTTTGTCGACCCCGGATGGATAGAGTAACGCGCGCTGTGTGCTTCCCCTAGAACTCTTTGTCAAGTCCTCGCAATATCTGGAACACACAACCTGCCCTCAAACCTTAGCACCCCATCAGGTGCTACCTCAAAAGGACCCTTCCCCTCACGAAGAGCCGTATCACGATACCGTGTCATAACCGGATCCTCATACTGTCATCTCTTCACCTCCTCGATGATGGACGACTCGGCAACCTCTCGAACCCGAACTCTGCTATCATCAGAATCAATCAATCGGACTCCAAGGCTCGCTAGCCGATGTAACTCGCGACCATGCCTCCTATCTCGGTGAACATCCGGCGGACTACCCATCGACCTACGACTGCGGCATCCGCCACTACATCGCCTTTCCCGTGGTATAAAATATCGACATCATAATCCTCGAGTAGCTCTAACCACCGTCTCGCCGCAAGTTCAGCTCCTCTGGTGAAGATATCCGAGGCTCTTGTGGTCGGTGTAAATGTCCACGTGAACTCCATACAAATAATGTCTCCAGATCTTCAAGGCGTGAATTACTGCTGCCAACTCTAAGTCATGTGTGGGGTAGTTCTTCTCATGGTTCTTGAGCTGTCGAGATGCGTAAGCTATAACCTGGCCCTGCTGCATCAACACACATCCAAGCCTGATGCCCGACGCATCACAATAAATCGCATAGCCGTCTGGCCCCTCTGGAAGAGTAAGAACTGGGGCGGTCGTCAACTTCTCCTTTAGTAACTGAAAACTCTTCTCGCAAGCATCCGTCCACTGAAACTTAGTTGCCTTCTGAGTCAGCTTGGTCATAGGTGCTGAAATAGAAGCAAACTTCTCCACAAACCTTCGGTAGTAACCCGCAAGGCCTAAAAAGCTGCGCACCTCCGTCGGGGTAGTAGGTCTAGGCCAACTCTTGACTGCCTCGATCTTTGCCGTATCTACCCGAATACCATCGGTCCCTACAATGTGTCCTAAGAACGCCACCGAAGCTAACCAAAACTCACATTTTGAAAACTTGGCGTATAATCACGGTCGGAGGACTCTCAATTGTCGCCAAATGCTCGCATGGTCTGCTCGGCGAGAATAAATCAAGATGTCATCAATGAATACTATGACGAACGTATCCAAAAATGGTTTGAACACTCGGTTCATCAAATCCATGAATACCGCCGGAGCATTGGTCAAGCCGAAAGACATGACCCTAAACTCATAGTGCCCGTACCGGGTCCGGAACGCAGTCCTAGGGATATCCGACTCCCTAACTCGCACCTGATGGTAACCAGATCGTAGGTCTATCTTAGAGAAACACCTCGCGCCCTGCAACTGGTAGAACAAGTCATCGATCCTAGGAAGGGGGTATCATTCTTAATAGTCACCTTGTTCACTTCACGTAAACAACGCACATCGCAGCGTCCCATCCTTTTCTTCACGAACAATGCAAGGCTCCCGAGGAGAAACACTAGGCCTAATGAAGCCTTTCTCCAACCAAATCGCTCATTTGGTCCTTGATTCTCTCAACTCGGCGGTGCCATTCGGTATGGCGGAATGGATATAGGCGTATCGAGCGAATATCAATGCAAAACTCTATCTCCTCTCGGAGGATGCGAGAAGGTCGTGCGGGAACACGTCTGGAAACTCTCGACTCGAAAGCTGTAGGTGCAGTGTCGCCGCCTCGATATCAAATACCGGACGAGATGGTAGATATACCCGCCGAACCATCTTCCTGGCCTTGAGGTAGGAAATAAACTTACCCCTCGGCGATAAAGTGTTCCCCTCCACTCGATAACCGGCTCCGGAACCGAACCGTACGATCGTCTCTGCGGTCTACATTGGCGTAGCAAGCTAACCAATCCATACCCATGATCACATCAAAATCAGTCACATCCAACTCTATCAAGTCGGCTAGGGTCTGACGACTGCATATAGTCACTGGGCAAGCCCTATATACCCGCTCAGCTACTACCGAATCCCCCACAGGCGTAGCTACCACAAAAGGGTCTATGGACTCAGGCTCTATCCCTATCCTACTAGCAATAAGGGGAGATATATAGGACAAGGTAGAACCTGGATCTATCAAGGCATATACGTCGCAACACGAAACTGATAAAGTACCTGTGATGACATCCGGCGACGCCTCCTGGTCCTGGCGGCTGGACATGGCATAAATGCGGTTCTGAGGACCGCTGGAACTAGCACCCCTGCCACGACCTCTGCCGCGACCTGCTGGCCCATGAGAACCCTGCCCTCCGGGACGAGTAACTGTAGGAGATGAAGACCCGACAAAAGACCCTGTAGGCTGAACTCTACTATCTGCGCCGCCCTTAGTCGGACAGTCTCTCGCAAAGTGACCCTGTTGGCCGCAAGTGAAACAAACTCCCGCAGCAGTACCACATTTCCCGAAATGGGATCTTCCACATCAAACACACTGAGAAGAAGGTGGTCTCGATTGGTTAGCACTTTTGCTACCCTGGAAGTCTGAAGTCACAGGGCCCGACACGCCACAATACCTATCGGTCCCGAAGATGGTATAGGAGTTCTCCGAGGTGGTGAGGTGCAAATCTACTCATTCTTTGGGGTCGTCCACCTCGAGAACTACCAAAGGATCTGTCGTCTGGCCTTTTCTGGCGATATCATCAACCCGTCGCCTCTACGCTCACACCCAGTGCATGAGCTGCGTGCGGGCAATGTCCATGCCGGTGAAGAGCTACACACGAGCAAGACTCCGCCAGTAGTCGTCAAGACACTGGCGTAACGGTGTACTCGGTCCTCCATATCCGCCACCAATGCGGGGACATCACGAGCCAACGAGTCGAACTCGCGTTGTACTCCCGAATTACGCCCTCTGTCTCGGCGTCAAAAATCGCCGACTTGTGCCCCTCGCCGTCTGGAGGCAAGAAGTGGCGAAATGCCTCACGAGAACTCGTCCCAAGCGGTGGGCGCTGCTCCCAGGACGGCTCCAAGAATCGAACGATCATTGCGGTATCGCGCAGCCGATGTGAACCTAAGACCACTGACTCGGTCTACGACGCCTTGATCACTTTCATGATCCGCTGTAACTGTCTGATGAACTATTGTGGATCATTCTCAGGCCTCGACCCATAAAACTCTGGTGGGCCGCAACTCAGAAAGTCCCGAAGTCTCAAACTATCTGACCTCGGGTGAACCACGAGTACTACTGGGACTGGAACTGCTGCATCCAGCCTATCCTCGTGCCTTGCCACGACTCTGGCCTATAACTGGTCCATCTCCTTGTAACCCATGTCCTCTGCTCCAGGCTGTGAAATTTGGAGGCTCGATCTGCCGTGGCCTTAGCGACCTGCTGCGGCCGGCGACGCCGTGGAACTCGCCGTCGGAGGTATCACCTCGGGTAAGGGTTGGGCCTGAGCCCTCGTGACTCTCTGTGTACTACTAGAAGCTCCCTCGGCTGCCTTGCCCTTCTGGGCTCGGGTTGCCTTACGTGGAGGCATAACTGGTAAGAAAGGAAAATCCGTCAGAAGGGTCCAACCTATAACACAGCTCTTGTTATACCCCGTATTTCGGTATATGCGTGGGGCGTGCGTGAAAAGTTTGAACTTTAAAGTAGGCTTGGCCGATTTTATTTATGCACAACACCCGGTTAGAGTCGTTTTTCGACGAAAGTTTTACACAACTTGCGAAGGGAAAATTCCGGCTATGTCATTTTTAATTTTTGCGGATTTTTCCGAGAGACGAAACATTTTGGACCAACGAGAGGGCGACACTTGTCACCCTCAAGTTGGTGGACTTGGGCGGCACTTGCCTACTACTTGTCCAAATCTTGACCCTACACTTGCCTACTACTTGGCATGATCTTGGCCTTTGATTTCCCTATAAATACCCCCCCCCCCCTTTGAAGACTTCTTCATCCATTCTACAAATCTCAAGTCTTGAAATTCCTCCTCTCTAGTAGTGTTCTCGTCCTCCCCTTGTGAGGCCTTAGCGAGAGCACCCTCCCCTTTGAGAGGCCTTTGGCGAGGTACCCACTCCTAGTGGTGCTAGCCGTAGCACACACCCCCCTACCTTGAGTTGTCGTATAAATACTACCCCCCTTGGTAGAAATACTCTCCAAGTATTGTTACTATACCAAAATACCTTGGCCTTAATACCTTGTAGTATTCCAAAGATACCTCTATACGTAGAGCCCGGAAATACTACCTAATGTCCTTTTTGTCTCAAACCGAAACCCTAAGGAAAACCTTCATAGTTGGTTGAAGTGTTAAGTAGAAGTTGCGTAGAACTTCTAAGGGTTGCTTGGAGCGGGTTGGAGCGTGCGATTAGAGCTAAACCTTGCTCAGGATCGACTTTTATCTCGGATAATTTTGGGCTTATCGAGGTAAATAATCTTGTCCCCTATTGGAATTGGAAATTACTTGTTGCTGTAATATATAGTTGAAGTATACTATATATAGAACTGAACATAGTTTTGCGGCAATGTCTTTTGACTTAAGCCTGAATTTAAAGAAAGAGAACTGAACTGTAATTACATAGGGTATTCTGATGAGACTTGTGTAGCATTACTGTGAAGTAGAATTGTACACGTCCGGTTATACGTATAAACCCCCCCCCCCTAGTTGGCTTGATAGCAGGCCTCGATAGAGGAGGAGATTTACGCGGTTGCGGGGTGGCAGGTTCTGCCGAATTTTCTGTAGAATATTCTACGTTGAGATCTAGATGTTAATAGGCGTCTTATGGCCTTTATAGGTTGAATTACTACGTATGGCGTGATCTACTTGGCAGGAGTAGCCGGCGGTTTGAGGTACTTGGAGCGTTTTGCTATTAGTCGATAATCGTCGCGAGGTATGTGAACCTCTTCCTATCTTTTCTAGCATGATATGTGTATAACTATGTAGTACGGTAGACGTACATGTGTTAAATGTATTTGATTGGTTTAGAACATAAAGTGTTATAACGGCTTTATGGGAAGTTGGTTATAACAGTTTTATGTAGGTAAGAAAATGCTTTGTGGTTTTAAAGGTAGCGATTGACTTATAATCGACTTGATGTGTGATAATAAAGAACTTGGGGTATTTCAAAAGAATCATTCTGAAAGAAGAGTAATACTTGGTTTGAAAACATAAGAGTTATACTAGCTTTATGGGAAGTTAGGTATAACGGTTTAAGAAAGATAAAAAGAATGGTTTATTGACTTTAAGAAGATTAAGAGACTTAATCTTAAAAGATAAGAGACTTGACTTAATTAAATTAAAATGAATTTTGTGTGAAACTTCATTCGTGAGAAATGAGTACTTGGTTTTTTAAAAGCAATAATGTTTCTTGATTTCGGAAATCAGAATAAGTATCGAACAAACCACAGCCGCGCTAATAAAGGGAAATGTTTTGACTAATAAAGTATTATTAAAACCAGTAGAAACTTCCATCTGCATAGAAGCTAAGATGAGACAAAATGATATTACATTTCCTAGATCATGGCTGCTGTAATAAGATTGTTATGAACAAGAATAACCTACTCACACATAAGGAATATGTTTCTCAAATTGTTTTAAAGGATTAAAACTATGAACTACGAAAACTATCGAAAATGAGAAACTTGAGTAATTGAAATTAGGCAAACTTGAAACGTTTGGAAAAGAATGTTGTTACTTGATTTTACAAAGAGAAGTGTTTTGATTTACTTCAAAAGATAATCACTCTATTTTCATGTACTACGGGTATTGTGTGACTTTTGTAAAAGTAACGTATCTTTTAAAGAGTTAATGTATGAAGTACTTTGGGGATAAAAACCCGATCTTGTTAATCATATAGTAGGAAGTACCTTGTGTGTATAACTTGATTGTGTTGGTTTGTGATAGCCTTGTAATACTTTCTTGTTGATTGGTTAAGTAAACATGCTAGGATGCTACGTGTGTTAGTATCTTGTGATGTTTGTGTAAAGGGGTTTCCCCTCGACTGCGCTTAAGTTATTTAACGATCAGCCGTTATGTTGGTATTGTACCACTCACCTTGACTTATTTCCGGAGGTTGGCGCCTCCGTGCGGGGTAGACTCGGTGATGCAGGACCATGATTCGAGAATACCTCATGCGGGTCGGGGGCCTATGCGGAGCTACGAGAGTTCGGGTTAGTGTGCGGCCTTTATGGTCATGCGTGCATGTGGCCATGCGGTGCGAGTTCGTGCGGGTGCCGGGGAGTAGCTACCCTCGATACGGGGAATACCTCATGCGGGCCTATGAGGTTGCCCTATGCGGAGCTGCGGTAAGTTCCAGGGCTAGACGCGCACATTAGATCTTTGCGAGTGGCCAACTTTGATCATGTAGTGAAGACAGATCTCATGATACGATTTATGACCTTGTTAGTACTATGGGTGTTAGTAGTCGGCTATGCCTTCGTGCCTGCACATGCGGTTTTATTATGACACAGTGGGACTCGTGTTCATGTGTATCTCTTGTGTTATCATATCATAGCTGCCGTGGTGAGGAAGGTATTCCACGGGCATGATTGATGTTGTGGCGTGAGACCCATAGTTATATTTGAGTGATGACTTGAGGCGTGAGTCACGACTTGACATGGCTTGCTTTGTGTGAGCGTAGTTTGGTTATCATACATGTCTCTGCTTTACATGAACTACTATGATTTCATTTCTGATATTTGATTTCACATACTTGGTACTGTTGTGCGACCTCCTTCGGTGCGTTCATGCCGCGGTAGGTACACCGATGTTGATCCTCGCTCTTGGAGTCATGATTCAGCGTATGGGAAGCTCCGTTTCTCGGAGGCTTATCAGTGGTATAGTCCGCCGTTGTAGGTATTTACATTGAGGGTATGGCGGGCCACATCCCGCATTGTTGTCGTATCATTCTTAAGTGCAGTAATCTTGTTGTGGGCGAGTTGTAATAAGGATGTAGCTGATTTTAAATTGATTTATATATATGCGAAAGCAAGTTTTCTCAGATTACTGTTTCTTACTTCATAATATTTTCATGTCTTGTTTTATGTTCCGCTGATTTTCTCTGATGTATGGCTACTAGGGTGCCCGGGTAAGGCACCAGTCACGGGCCCGGGTTCGGGTCGTGACAGCTCTAAGGCACGATCTCAGAGTGAGAAGAATGAAACGATCCTAAATGTCTGCGACCTCCGACTATAGATGTAGTGCGCAACACCGATAATCAAGACTACTATACACTGCGTAGACACTTTCCGAGGATTAATCGCTCGATACCACTTTTGTCACGACCGTTCGGGCGTGGATCGTGCCTTACCGGACACCCAAGTAGCCAAACATCGAGTAACCGGAATATAACCAAGACATGAAACAATAAAAGTAAGATTAGTCTATCGAAAAGTTGCCTTTACGCATATATATAATTACAACGATGAACAATTACAATCCCAAAATGTGACAGACTACGGACCTAAGGAAATGTAAACACTATGACGGGACAGGGCCCGTCATACCTGAATGTACAAAACATCTACGACACGGGAGAACCATACCAAAGTCGAGCCACCGGAGAAATGGAGCTCGACACTGCAGTAAAGATCCTAAGGCGAGGATCCGCTACGCTTCCCTTTACTGCGGCATGAGCAGCCCCAGAAGGTCGATAACAAGTACCAAGTATGTGAAGCTGCTAAATGGAGTATATATATACACATATATAAAACCATAACATTTTAAAACCAATTCACAAGTATGTATGAAAACAACCGAGTTAACTGCACATAGTGCCACATCACAAACAAGAGCAATAATAGGTATACTGTAACATGTCTTTTCTAGGCCGTGAAAAGCAAGGCCAATCGCCCATAGTATCATTATGCATGCCTAATCCTGGACTCCCGCAGTCCGCATAGGCCACCTAGGCCCGCATGAGGTATTCCTCGCATCGAGGGTAGCTACTCGACATCGCCGTCGTCACCGACTCTCGCGGTCCGCGTAGCCACATAGACCGCATGAGGTATTCCGCACACTAACACCGGAACTCCGTAGCTCCGCATAGGTCCCCTGGACCCGCATGAGGCATCCCTCGCATCGGGGGGCAGCTTAACCCCCGGTATAACATGTCAAGAGGTGAGTGGTACAATACTAACATAACGGCTTATCGTTAAACAACATAAGCACGATAAGAATAACCTCTTTATACAATCATCACAAGAATCGAACACAACGACTAATAGTTGAACAATATAAGCAAAACAAGAATAACCTTCTTACATAAGCGTCACAAGATACTAACACACGCAGTATCATAATATGTCTATCAAACCAACTTACCATACCTTCAGACAATATTTCAAGCATTTGATAAGTAGTAAAAATCGTTTTCTTATCTTTCTTAAGTCGTTATACCTAACTTCCCATAAAGCTGGTATAACACTTAAGCTTTTTATAAAAACCAAGTATTACTCTTCTTCCAAAAATGATTCATATTTCTTTTGAAATATTAAAGATTCTTATTCATCACGACCCGTTAGGGGCTGGTAGTGCCTTACCGCACCCAAGTAGTCATACATCGAGAAAATCAGCGGAACATAAAACAATAACATGAAGTCAATGTAATAAGACGGTGAAATAAGAAAGCTAACCAAAAGCGGTTACCTTCGGTATATATAAATAACAATTTGAACGATTACATCCCATTACAACCACCGCCACAACGATATCTGAGACCTACGAATGATATGACAACAGACGGACAGGGCCGTCATACCTCGAATGTAAGCACCTACAACAACAGGGGACTATACGAAGATAAGCCTCCAGAAAGCGGAGCTTTCCCAATGAATCGTGACCCTAAGGCGAGGATCAACAATCGTGTACGCTACATGCGGCGTGAACGCAGCCCGAAGGAGGTGATAACAAAAATGCAGTATGTGAAACTAAAAATAAATCACGTAAATGAAATCATAGTAGTCTATATAAAGCGAGACATGTATGATAACCAACTACGATTCACAATAAATAAGCGATCATGTCAAGTCGTGGACTCACGCCTCAAAGTCATCACATAGAGGCAAATGCAGGGTAAATGCGAAGGCATAGCCGACTACTAAGACCACAGTACCATAAATGCCATAAAGCGTATCACGAGGTCTTTCTAGACCGCACTACGAAGGCGGCCACTCGCTTGGTATCACCGCGGCGTCTATCCCCGAACTTACCGCAGACTCCGCATAGGTCACGCACTGACGCATGAGGTTTTCCTCGAATCACGGTCCTGCACCGCTGAGGTATACCGTGACGGAGGCGCCTAACCCCCGGTATCCGCCTGGACTTCCGCAGCCCGCATAGTCCCTCAAAGACCGCATAGGGCATCCCCCGCATCGGGCTAAACACCCGGAATGATCAATCCTGGAGCATACCGCTGCTCCGCATAGTCTCATAGACCGCATAGGCCGTATAGACCCGCATCAAGGGTGGCAAGCCCTCGGTATAATAAGTCAAGAGGGTATGTGATACAATAACAGTACAACGGGCTTAACGTTTAACAACGTAAGCACAACAAGAATGACCCCCTTACATAACAATCACAAGATACTAACACACGTAGCATCCTAACATGTTTACTTATCAAATCAACAAGAAAGTATTACAAGGTTATCACAAACCAACACAATCAAGTTATTCACACAAGGTACTTTATGCTAACAAGTTCGGGTATCTATCCCCAAAGTACTTCATACATTAACTCTTTAAAAGATCCGTTTCTTTCACAGAAGTCACACAATACCCGTAGTATAAAATATAGGTATGTCTTTTAAGTAAACCAAAACACTTCCCTTTGTAAAATCAAGTAACAACATTATTTTCCAAACGTCCAAGTTTGCCTAATTTCAAATGTTCACGTTTCTTATTTTAGAAAGGTTTCGTAGTTCATAGTCTTATTCATTTAAGAATATAATTCTCTTTTAAACAATCTGAGAAACATATGCCCTATATGTGAGTAGGTTATTCTTGTTCATAATCAATCTTATTAAGCAACCATGATCTAGGAAATGTAGTATCATTTTGTCTCATCTTAGCTTCTATGCGGATGGAGGTTTCTCTTGGTTTTAATAATACTTTATTAATCAAAACATTTCCCTTTATTAACGCTGCAGTGGTTTGTCGGTACTCATTCTGATTTCCGAAATCAGTAAAACGTTATTCCTTTTAAAACCAAGTACTCATTACTCACGAATGAGGTTTCACACAAAATTCATATTAATTTAATTAAGTCAAGTCTCTTATCTTTTAAGATCAAGTCTCTTAACTTCTAAAATCAATAAATCATTCATTTTATCTCTCTTAAGCCGTTATACCTAACTTCCCATAAAGCTAGTATACCTCTTGAGTTTTTAAAACCAAGTATTACTCTCCTTTCAACGGTTCTTAAGTCTCTGAAATACTTCAAGATTCTTATTATTCGGCTTAAGTCAAAAGACATTGCCGACAACTACGTTCAATTAGCACGGCGTCGTCCGTACTATATATATATATTCTTTTAAAATATCATGCTCAAGAGGATAGGAAGAATCACATACCTCGCGACGATTATCGACTATTAGCAAATCGCTCCACGGTATAACCCTGGCACGGTCCACCTTCAAGTAGCACATGCTGCTACGTAACATTCAACCTATAAAGGTTATACAAGTCTATCAAAGTCTAGACTACTCGGTAGAATAAATCTAGATACAAGATTCTACGGAAATTTGGGCAATTTCTTCCTACGTCAAACTACACAAGTCTCATGTCTGATCCTATGTAAATCTGATCCAATTATCTTCTTTAAATTCAGGCTTAAGTCCAAAGACATTGCCGCAAAACTATGTTCAGTTCTATATATAGTATACTTCAACTATATATTCCTACAACATGTAATTTCCAATTACAATAGGGGGACAAGATATTTACCTCGATAAGCCCAAAATTATCTGTCACGACCCATTCCGGGGCCCGTGACTGGTGCCTTACCGGGGCACCCAAGTAGTCATACATCAGAGTAATCAGCGGAAATATAAAACAAGACATGAAACAGTTTATAAAATAAGACCACGCTTTATGTGAGAAACGTCGCCTTTCGTATATATATAAACATGGTTTAGCGATTACATCCGAAATCTTGTACAACATGACTCAGACCTCTAAGGAAATATACAACTATGGCGGACAGGGCCCGCCATACCGATCATACAAAACTATCTACAACAGTGAGATCATACCCAAAGTAGAGCCTCCGGAGAAGATGGAGCTCGGACACCAACGTAGAGATCCTAAGGATGTGGATCTAAAGCACTTTTTGCCACCTGCGGCATGAACGCAGCCCCGAAGGAGGTCGATTAACAGTACTAAGTATGTGAAATCAGAAAGTACTTAAATGAAATCATATCACTTTAAAACCAGTTTACAAATATGCACGAAACAACCAATGTAACTGCACATAGTGCCACATCATAAACAAGAGCAACAATAGGTAACTGTAATAGGTCTTTTCTAGGCTGCGAATGATCGAAGCAGGGCCACTTGCCCATATTATCATTCCCGCAAGCCTAATCCCGACTCTGAGTCCGCATAGGCCACTCACATAGGCCGCATTGGGTATAACCCGCATCGAGGTAGCTACTCCTCGGCAACGCCCCGACTCGTTGTCGCGTATGGCCACATAGACCGCATGAGGCATAACCCCGCATACTTACCTGGAACTCTCGTAGCTCCGCATAGGCCCCCTGGACCCGCATGAGGTATTCTCGAATCATGGTCCTGCATCACCGAGTCTACCCGCGTCGGACGGCTTAACCCCGTGATCATCTCAAGAGGTAAGTGATATAGTACTAACACAACAACTTATAGTTCAAACAACATAAGCATAAGTAAGATCACTTTACACAAACGTTACAAGATACTAACACATAGCATCATAATATGTCTACTCACCAAAACCATCTTATTATACCTTTCAGAAATCAATACAAGTCTTTTATAAAACACATAAGTAAATTGTTCCTTTTTATAAAACTTAAGCCGTTATACTTAACTTCCCATAAAGCTAGTATAACCCTTAAGCTTCGTGTTTTAAAAACAACTATTCTTCTTCTTTCAAAACTGTGTTATAATTCTTTTGAAAGACTTTTTAAGATCTTTATTATTCAGGCTTAAGTCGCAAGACATTACCGTAAGTATTATTCAGGCTTAAGTCGAAAGACATTGCCGTAGTTATTATTCAGTTAACACATGTACGTCTACCGCATATATATATATTTAAAATATCATGCTTTAGAAGAATCACATACCTTCTCAAATAAAACCACCGCCAAGTCAATATGTCGCGCAGAGAAATCAACCTATAATAGTCGACACGCCTATCAACGCCTAGACTACTCTGAAACTTCTAAGCGTAGGGTTCTATATCCTACGGAAAATTGGGCAGCACTTCCTACCCTGAGCTACTCAAGTTCATCAGGAAACAAATTCATGTAAGTACAATTTGATTATTCTTCTTTAAACCCTTCATCGTGATAACAGCTCAATTCTATTCTCGCAATAATCTTCTAAGTATTTTATACTTATTCTTATACTACTACGGATGTATTCTCTAATTCAAAAGAGGGTTAGGATTATTTACCCTGTAAGCCCAATAATATCCTAGATAAAAGTCGCTACCGAGCAAGGTTTAGCTACTAAGTTGTACGCTCCAGAGTCTAAGAAAACCTGAAGTTCTTCACAACTTCTACTAAGGACTAAGGATTTGGGCTAGGTATTTTGGGCATTATAACAATACTAGAAGGCAACTTTTCTACCAAGGAGTGGGGTAGGTTTTGGCTAGGCTAGTGAGGCCTCGCCAACTTTACTCAAGGGGAAGGTGTTTGACGAAATGGCTTTAAGGGAGAGGAGAGGATTTTTCAAGACTTGAAAGTAATTTTATGGATGAAGAACTCTTCATCTAAGGGGTATTTATAGGTCAAGCCATGGCCAACCAAGGGCCAAGATGATGCCAAGTGCAAGGCAAGTGTAAGGCCAAGATTAGGCAAGTGTCCTGGCCAACTTGCACACAAAATATCCTACCTAATCCTTGACTTGTGCAAAGGCACAAAAACGTACAACCTTGTCCAATTCGGCCCAACGGACGATTTCAAGTCCACCAATCGAGGGTGCCAAGTGTCGCCTCCCGCTGGTCCAAAATGTTTCGCCTCTAAAAATCCGCAAAAATTAGAAATGGCATAGCCGAATTTACCCTACGAAAGCCGTGGGAAACGCTTCGTCTAAAACTATTCGCTTTGTGAGTCAGCCCAAGAAAACGCTTTGTGCCTAAACTTTAAGCTTAGACTTTCAGACGTATTCCCTCACGCATATACTCCGGAAATACGGTATAACATTCTCCCCTTAGAAACATTCGCCCGAATGTTCCTTCCCAAGACGCTTAACGATAAGATTCTTCATAACTTAAACAGCTTGCAAATGCCACACACGCCACGTAACAACACTTAGCATAAACGATAATGAAGATTTACAAGTAGGAAAAGTGAATTACCCGGAGGTGGGAATAGGTGAGGATACTTCCGCCTCATGTCCTCCTCGCCTTCCCACGCCATCTCCTCCTAAGCTCGCTCCGCCACAAGACTTTGACGGAAGCCACATCCTCGTCCGCAGACGCCTAACTCGACGATCGACTATCGCTATGGAATCTCCTCATACGATAACCCCTGGTCACCGACATCGCCAATCGGTGTACCCTAGATGGATCCCCGATACATCTCTCAAAGATAGATACGTGAAACACGGATGCACCGCCTCCAGACGGACGGCAGATTCAACTCATAGGCAACCTTGCCTACCTCGCGACAATCAAACGCCCAATGTACCTTGGGCCGAGTGTCCCTTCTTCCCGAATCTCATCACACCCTTCATGGGTGACACCTTCAGAAAACCCAATCATCAATCGCGAACCTGCATGTCGACGACGATGATCTCGTGATACGACTTGCCGACTCGAGTCAATAGCCGCCTTCTGATAAGCTTCACCTTATCCATCGCCGCACCAAATCTGGTCCCACTAGCCGCACTCGCCCACATCGAACCAACCTATAGGCGACCGCACTTCCTCCCATACAAGGCCTCATAAGGCGCCATCCGAATACCGGAGTGGTAGCTATTATTGTACGCGAACTCAACTAGAGGCAAATGATCCTCCCAGCCTACTCGGTCGATAACACAAAGCTCGCAAAGATATCCTCAAGAGTTCGGATAGTGCGCTTCGGCCCGTCTGTCGCTCAGGATGGAAAGCACTCGTGCTCACCGGCCCCTAAACCTCTCTGGAAAGACCTCCATAAGTTAGCCGTAAACTGGGCTCCTCGGTCTGATATGATCGAAATAGGGACTCCATGCAACGACGATCTCTGATGTAAAGTTCGCATAATCCTCACTAAAAGTCGCCTGACGGAAGAAAGTGGGCTGATTTCACAAGATGTCGACGATAACCCATATAGAATCATGTCTCTCCGAGGCGAGGTAATCCCGCGATGAAGTCCATGTTGATCACCTCCCACTTCCGTGTCGATCTCTATCGCCTGCAACAAACCACCAGGCCTCTGGTGCTCTATCTTCACCTGCTGACAACACGGGCACTGAGCTACGAACTCTGCAACGTCCCTCTCCAAGCCATCCCACCAATACACCGATCTAAGGTCGTGGTACATCTTGGTCGACTCGACGGATAGAGTAACGCCGCTACCGTGTGCTTCCCAAGAACTCACGCCAAGTCCTCAAACATCCGAACACACACCGCCTCAAACCTTAGCACCCCATCGTGCTACCTCAAAAGGACCTTGCCTCACGAAGAGTCAGATCACGATAACGTGTCGAATCGATCTCAAATTGTTGCTCTTCACCTCCTCGATGACGGAAGACTCGCAACCTCACGAACTCGAACCCCACCGCTATCGTAATCAATCAAACGGACACCAAGGCTCGCTAATCGATGCAAATCACGAACCATGTCCTCCTCTCTAGCCGCACATCCGATAGGCTCCCATCGACCTACGACTAAGAGCATCCGCCACAACATCGCCTTTCGGGTGGTACAGTGATATCAACATCGTAATCCTTAAGCAACTCTAACCACCGCTCGCCGTAAGTTCAGCTCCTCTGTCAAGATATACCGAGGCTCTTGTGGTCTGTATAAATATCCACGTGAACTCCATACAAATAGTGCCTCCGATCTTCAAAGCGAATCACTACCGCTAACTCCAAATCACGCGGGTAGTTCCTCTCGTGTTTCTTCAAATTGCCGGACGCATATGCTATAACCCCGCCATGCTGAATCAACACATCCCAACCCGATGCCCGACGCATCGCAATATACAACATAACCATCCGACCTCCGAAGAGTAAGAACGGGCGCTGCCATTTCTTTCAAAGAATCGAAACCCCGCCACAAGCATCACCATCAAACTTGGCCGCTTCCGAGTCACCCTAGTCAATGCGCAGATAGAAGCAAACTTCTACGAACCGATAATAACTCGCAAGGCCCTAAAATCGCGAACCTCGCTTGAGTAGAGGTCTAGGCCAACTCCGAATCGCCTCGATTCGCCGTATCTACTCAATACCATCGCCCACAATATGCCCAAGAAAAGCCACCGGTTAACAAAACTCACATTTGGAAAACTTGGCGCATAAATCGCTGGTCCCGAGAATCACAAGACAGCCTCTCAAATGCTCCGCATGCCTCGCCTCGAGCGAATAAACCAAGATATCATCAATGAACACTATCACAAACGTGGTTCAAAATGGTTTGAACACTGGTTCATCAAATCCATGAATACCACGAGCATCGTCAACCCAAAAGACATGACCAACTCATAATGCCCGCACGTCCGAATGCACCCAGGGACATCCACCTCTCCGACTCGAACTCGATGATAGCCCGATCGCAGATCAATCTCGAGAAACTTCTCGCGCCGCAATCGGTCGAACAAATCATCAATCCCGGGAAGCGGGTATCTCGTTTAATGGTCACCTTGTTCACCGTCAGAGTCAACACACATGCGCAGCTGCTCGCCCTTCTTCTTTACGAACAATACCGCGCTTTCTGCGAGAAACACTAGGTCCGATAAAACCCTTCTCCAAAGAAATCTCTCACCGGTCCTTCTTTCTCTCAACTCGGGCAGTGCCATTCAGATGGCGGAATGGAAATAGGCCGAGTGTCCGCAATATGTCTATACAAAACTCAATCTCCTCTCAGAGGATACCCGAGGTCGCCTGAAACACGCCTGGGAACTCTCGACCATCGAATCGACTGAAAATCTGGTACCGCAGCTTCAGTATCAAACACCCGAACGAGATGGTAGATATACCCCTTCTGCACCATCTTCCTAGCCTTGAGGTAGGAAATAAACCTACCCATCGGCGATACCGTGCTCCCCTCCCACTCAACAACCGGCCTCGTGAAATCGAACCGCATTACTCTCTCTCATAGCCTACATTGGCGTAAAGAAGTTAGCCAATCCATCCCCATGATCACGCTGGTCAATCATCTCTAACTCTATCAAGTCGGCCAGTGGTCCGACGATCAGAATGGTCACAGACAAGCTCTATATATCCGCCGAGCTACCACCGAATCACCCATCGCGTAGCTACTCGAAAGCGGTCTATGGACTCGTGCTCTATCCCTATCCTACTAGCAACAAGGGGAGATATATAGACAGAGTAGAACCCGATCTATCAAAGCATACACATCAAACCAGAACCGATAAGGTACCGTGATTTACATCGTGCGAGGCCTCCCGATCCCGCTACCGACAAGGCATAAATGCGGTTCTCGAGGACCGCGAATCGACCCGAGCCACGACTGCGCCACTGGCGACCCACGAGTACTCGCCTCGGCGAGTAATCAGAGGAGATGATGAAGCCGCAATAACTCGGCCGAGCCCTACCACCGCCACGCTTCGGCCTGACAAGCCGCAGTGACCGCCGCTACAATCGTAATAAGCTCCAAAAATGCACCACACTTCCCGTAATGGGATCTACCGTGACGCCACACCGGGGTGGTCCCGACGCCGCACTCGCTACTCGACGCCCAAGCCCCGCCCCGGTCCGCCTCGAATACTCGGCCGGCCGAGGACGGTGCAGGAGTGCTCGAGCCGGCCGTGGTGCACCCAGATCGCCGAGGCCGCCACCACGATAGCTACCGTAAGACCCTCCCGCCCCGCCTTCTTCTCGCCGTCGCCCACTCGCCGACCGCGCCTCCTCGCATCCAAGGGCATGAGCTCGCACGCGGTAATGTCCATACCCGGCCAAGAGAAACACCCGCATACGACTCGCCATATAATCATCCAGCCGTGACGTAGCTGCACCCTATCCTCCATATTCGCTACTAACGCTGGGACATATCGAGCCAAGGAATCAAACTAGACATTGTACTCCCGACAAGGCCCTCTCGCCTCAGCAAAAATCTATCACCGCGCCTCCTCATCCGCGAGGCAAGAAGTGAGTGAGGAAAGCCTCCGAGAACTCATCCCAAGTACTGGGACGCTGCGGTTTCCCGATAACTCCCACGAATCAAACCAATCGATCGCGTATCACGCAGCTTATGTGAACCAAAGATCACGACTCGGTCTCCGACGCCCGATCACCTCAAAATCCTTCAGAGTCGACGGATGAACTCGCGATCATCCTCCGCCTCGACCAGAAACTCGCGGCTACAACTCGAAGTCTCGTGAGCCTCAAACTCTCGCCTCGGGTGAACCACGGTACGATCGGGCTGGACTCGAATCGCCGATCTAGCCTGCTCATGTTCGCCACGATCCCGCCAAGAATCGGGCCATCTCCTTGTACTTATCTCTCCGCCTGTGCCGTGGGACGAGGCGCGGGTACGGTAGTCTCGCTGGGATCGGCGGCGCCAGAACTCGCTGCCTCTCGTATAGATCGCCCGAGCCTCGTGACTCTAGGTGTCCCACTAGCAGCCTCCTACGCTTTGCCCTTCGGGCCCGGTTGCCTTACGTGAGGCATAATCACATAAAAGGAATACGTTAGAGGGGTCCAACTTAACACACTCTAAAGCACGATCTCAGAGTGAGAAGAATGAAAACCAATCCTAAATATCCTATAGCCTCTCGATTATTGTGGTGCACAACACACCGATAATCAAGACTTACTAGATACGGTCAGAGACACTTTCCGAGGATTAATCGCTCGATGCCACTTTTGTCACGACCCATTCCGGCCCGTGGATCGTGCCTTACCGGCACCCAAGTAGTCATACATCGAGTAATCGGAAATATAAAACAAGACATGAAACAGCTTTATAAAATAAGACACATTTATGTGAGAAAACGTCGCTTTCTAAGATATATATATAAACATGGTTTAGCGCTACATCCGATATCGCATAAACATGACTATGCACTTAAGGAAATATACAACTATGGCGACAGTGGCCCCGCCATACCTCGATCGCATAAAACTATCTACAACAAGGAGATCATACCCAAAAGTAGAGCCTCCTATAAGATGGAGCTCCCGACACCAACGTAGAGATCCTAAGGATGTGGATCTAGCACTGCCGCTCTTACCGCGGCATGAACGCAGCTCAAGGAGGTCAAGATAACAGTACTAAGTATGTGAAATCAGAAAGTACTTAAATGAAATCATATCACTTTAAAACCGCTTTACAAATATGCATGAAACAACAAACGAATCGCACATAGTGCCACATCATAAACAAGAGCAACAATAGTAATCGTAATAGGTCTTTTCTAGGCCGCGAATGATCAAGCAGGCCACTCGCCATATTATCATTCTCGCAAGCCTAATCATCGACTCCCGGAGTCCGCATACGCCACTCACATGGTCCCGCATGGGTATAACCCCGCATCGAGGGTAGCTACTCCTCGCAACGCCCCGACTCGCTGTCCGCACGGCCACATAGACCGCATGAGGCATAACCCCGCATACTAACTCGAACTCGTAGCCCGCATAGGCCCCCGACCCGCATGAGGTATTCTCGAATCACGGTCCTGCATCACCGAGTCTACCCCGCGACTAAGGCAATTAACCCCGTGATCATCTCAAGAGGTGTTGATATAGTATTAACACAACAACTTATAGTTCAAACAACATAAGCATAAGTAAGACCGACTCTCTTTACACAAACGCTACAAGATACTAACACATAGCATCATAATATGTCTACTCACCAAAACCATCTTATTATACCTTTCAAATCAATACAAGTCTTTTATAAAACACATAAGTAAATCGTTCCTTTTATAAAACTTAAGCCGTTATACTTAACTTCCCATAAAGCTAGTATAACCCTTAAGCTTCGTGTTTTAAAACAACTATTCTTCTTCTTTCAAAGCGTGTTATAATTCTTTTGAAAGACTTTTTAAGATCTTTATTATTCAGGCTTAAGTCGCAAGACATTGCCGTAAGTATTATTCAGCTTAAGTCGAAAGACATTGCCGTAGTTACTATTCGCTTAACACATGTACGCCTACCGCACTATATATATATTTAAAATATCATGCTTTAGGAAGAATCACATACCTTCTCAAATAAAACCACCGCCAAGTCAATATGTCGCGCAGAGAAATCAACCTATAATAGTCGACACGCCTATCAACGCCTAGACTACTCAGAAATGGGCTTCAAGCAGGTTCTATATCCTATGGAAAATTGGGCAGCACTTCCTACCCTGAGCTACTCAAGTCATCAGGAAACAATTCTATGTAAGTACAATTTGATTATTCTTCTTTAAACCCTTCTACCGTGATAACGCTTCAATTCTATTCGCAATAATCTTCTAAGTATTTTATACTTATTCTTATACTACTACAGTATGTATTCTCTAATTCAAAAGAGGGTTAGGATTATTTACCTCAGTAAGCCCAATAATATCCTAGATAAAAGTCGTGCCTGAGCAAGGTTTAGCTCCTAAATTGTACGCTCCAGAGTCTAAGAAAACCTTAGAAGTTCTTCACAACTTCTACTAAGGACTAAGGGATTTGGGCTAGGTATTTTGGGCATTATAACAATACTAGAAGGCAACTTTTCTACCAAGGAGGGGTAGGTTTTGGCTAGGCTAGGGGAGGCCTCGCCAACTTTACTCAAGGGGGAGGTGTTTGGACGAAATGGCTTTAAGGGAGAGGAGAGGATTTTTCAAGACTTGAAGTAATTTTGTGGATGAAGAACTCTTCATCTAAGGGGTATTTATAGGTCAAGCCATGCCAACCAAGGGCCAAGATGATGCCAAGTGCAAGGCAAGTGTAAGGCCAAGATTAGGGCAAGTGTCCTGGCCAACTTGCACACAAAATATCCTACCTAATCCTTGACTTGTGCAAAGGCACAAAAACGTACAACCTTGTCCAATTCGCCCAACGGACGATTTCAAGTCCACCAATTGGAGGGTGCCATGTCGCCTCCCGCTGGTCCAAAATGTTTCGCCTCTGAAAAATCCGCAAAAATTAGAAATGGCATAGCCGGAATTTACCCTACGAAGCCGTGGAAACGCTTTCGGAAAACTATTCGTTTTGTGAGTTGTGCCCAAGAAAAACGTTTTGTGCCTAAACTTTAAGGCTAGACTTTTGTACGTATTCTCTTACGTACATACTCTGGAAATACGGGGTATAACATTATCCAAGTTTAATGTCGCTCCTGAGAACCGTTTAGCTCCAACTCCGTGCGCTCCAACCCGGTCTAAACCACCCTTAGAAGTTCTAACCAACTTCTACTTAATACTCCAACCAACTATGGAGATTTTCCTGTGGTTTCGCTTGAGACAAAAGGACATACTGAGTATTTCCTGCTCTACGATAGAGGTATCTTTGGAATACTACAAGGTATACGGCTAAGGTATTTTGGGTATAGTAACACTTTGAGAGTATTTCTACCAAGAGTGGTATTTATACGAGACAACACCACAAGTGGGATACTTCTACCAACCCCACTCAGGAGGGGGTACTCTCGCCATGGGGAAGGGACTCTCAAATGGGCCTCTCAAAGGGGAGGAGGCTAGACGAGACCTCAACACAGCTGGGGAGCTCTCAAGACTTAGAGATTTTGATGAAGAAGTCTTCAAAGGGGAGGGGTATTTATAGTCAAGCAAGGGCCAACCAAGGGCCAAGACGGCCAAGTGCTTATGCAAGTGTAGGCCAAGATATGCCCAAGTGCCCCTAGTCCCTACTCCTTAAAACCCTCACAAATATCCTACCAACCCATGGTTGGTTCGTCCCATGTGCCGCCCCACTTTTTCGCTAATGAGAGGGTGCCATGGCGCTTGTCACGACTCCATTCCGGCCCGTGGATCGTGCCTCACCGGCACCCAAGTAGTCATACATCGAGTAATCTGCGAATATAAAACAAGACATGAAACAGCTTTATAAAATAAGACATGCTTTATGAATAAACGTCGCTTTCGCATATATATATAAACAGGTTTAGCAATTACATCCGACATCGCATAACATGACTACGCACTTAAGAAAATAAACAACTATGGCGACAGGCCCGCCATACCGATCAGATAAAACTATCTACATCGTGAGATCATACCAAAAGTAGAGCCTCCTAGAAGATGAAGCTCCCGACACCAACGCAAGAGATCCTAAGGATGTGGATCTAGCACTGCCGCTCTTACACGCATTTAACGCAGCCTCCGGCGAGGTCGACAACAGTACTAAGTATGTGAAATCGTAAGGTACTTAAATGAAATCATAACACTTTAAAAACCAATTTTATAAATATGCATCAAACAACAAATGTAACGCACATAGTGCCATATCATAAACAAGAGCAACAATAGTAAATCGTAATAGGTCTTTTCTAGGCCGCGAATGATCAAGCAGGCCACTCGCCCATATTATCATTCTGCAAGCCTAACTCGACTCCCGAGTCCGCATAGCCACTCACATAGCCCGCATGAGGTATAACCCCGCATCGAGGTAGCTACTCCTGCAACGCCCCGACTCGCTGTCCGCATGGCCACATAGACCGCATGAGGCATAACCCCGCATACTAACTCGAACTCGTAGCTCCGCATAGGCCCCTCGACCCGCATGAGGTATTCTCGAATCATGGTCCTGCATCACCGAGTCTACCCCGTGACGGAGGGCAGCTTAACCCCAGTATCATCTCAAGAGGCGAGTGATATAAGACTAACACAACAGCTTATAGTTCAAAACAACATAAGCATAAGTAAGATCGACTCTTTACACTAACGCTACAAAGACACTAACACACATAGCATCATATCATGTCTACTTATCAAACCATCTTATTATTCTTTTCACAATTCAATATAAGTCCGTTATAAACACATAGGCAAACTGCTTTCTTTTATCCATCTTAAGTGGTTATACTTAACTTCCCATAAAACTAGTATAACTCTTAAGCTTCGCTTTAAAACCAATTAGTTCTCTTCTAAAAATGATTCAAGATTCTTTGAAATGCTTTCGCTTCTTTATTATTCAGCTTAAGTGAGGCATTGCCGTAAGTATTATTCAGCTTAAGCCGAGGCATTGCCGTAGTTATTATTCGCTTAACACACGTACGCTTCACCGCACTACATATATATTGTAAAATATCATGCTTTAGGAAGAATCACATACCTTCTCGGTGAAATCCACCTGCCAAGTCGAATATGTCGCGCGCAGAGAATCAGCCTATAATAGTCACAGACATCTATCAAAGTCTAGACTACTTTGTAGGTCATTCTAAACAGAGGGTTCATAATTCTACGGAAAATTGGGCAGCACTTCCCTACCCGGTGAGCTACTCAAGCTCATCAGAAAACAAATTCTAAGTAAGTATAGTTTGATTATTCTTCTTTAAACCCTTCTACCGTGATAATAAACAATTCTATTCAGAATATTCTTCTAAGTATTTAATACTTATTCTTATACTACTACAGTAAGTATTCTCTAATTCAAAAGAGGGTTAGGATTGTTTACCTCGGTAAGCCCAATAATATCCTAGATAAAAGTCGCGCCTGAGCAAGGTTTAGCTCCTAAGTTGTACGCTCCAGAGTCTAAGAAAACCTTAGAAGTTCTTCACAACTTCTACTAAGGACTATGGATTTGGGCTAGGTATTTTGGGCATTATAACAATACTAGAAGGCAACTTTTCTACCAAGGGAGGGGGTAGATTTGCTAGGCTAGTGGGGTAGCCTCGGCTAGCTTCTCCAAGTGGGGAGTGTTGGACGAAAAGAGGCTTAAGGGAGAGAGAGGATTTTCAAGACTTGAAAGGAATTTGTGGATGAAGAACTCTTCATCTTGGGGGTATTTATAGGTCAAGATACGGCCAACCAATGGCCAAGATTTAGCCAAGTGCTAGGCAAGTGTAAGTTCAAGATTAGGCAAGTGTACCTAGCCAACTTGCACACAAAATATCCTACCAACTACTTGACAAAATTGACCATCCATTCGCCCTAAGAACGCCTCACATCCATCAATTGGAGGGTGACAAGTGTCGCCTCCCGTTGGTCCAAAATGTTTCGCCTCTCGGAAAATCCGCAAAATTAGAAATGGCATAGCCGAAATTACCCTACTAAAGTCGTGGAAACGTTTCGGCCGAAAACTATTCGCTTTGAGAGTTGTGCCCAAAAAAACGTCCAAGCCTAACTTTAAGGCCAAACTTTGACGTATTCCCCACGCATACATACTGAAATACGGGTATAACATTCTCCTTCCTTAGAAACATTCGCCCCAATGTTCCTTCCCAAGACAGATAACGATAAGGTTCTTCGTAATTTAAACCGCTTGCAAATGCCACACACGGCCACAAAACAACACTTAGGCATAAATGATCATGAAAATTTACAAGTAGGAAAGTGAATTACCCGAGGTGTGGGGAATAGTGAGGATACTTCGCCTCATGTCCTCCTCGCCTTCCCACGCCATCTCCTCCTCGAGTTCGCTCCGCCACAAGACTTTGACGGAAGCCACGCCCTTCGTCCGCAGACGCTAACTGACGATCGACTATCGCCATGGAATCTCTCATACGATAACCCTGGCCACCGACATCGCCAATCGGTGTACCCTAGATGGATCCCGATACATCTCTCAAAGATAGATACGTGAAAACCGGATGCACCGCCTCCAGACGGACGGCAGATCCAACTCATGTGCAACCTTGCCTACCTCGCGACAATCAAACGCCTAATGTACTGGGCCGAAGCTTTCTTCTTCCCGAATCTCATCACACCCTTCATGGGTGATACCTTTAGGAAAACCCAATCATGAACCTCGAACTCAAGATGCCGACGTCGATGATCTGCATATGACTTCGCCGACTCGAGTCATTAATAGCCGCCTTGATAAGCTTCACCTTATCCATCGCCACGCAACAACCGTCCTACTAATCGCACTCGCCCACATCGAACCAAATTATAGGCGATCTGCACTTCCTCCCATACAAGGCCTCATAAGGCGCCATCCGAATACCGAGTGGTAGCTATTATTATACGCGAACTCAACTAGAGGCAAATGATCCTCCCAGCTACCTCGGTCGATAACACAGCTCGCAGATATCCTCAAGAGTCCGGATAGTGCGCCGCCCGTCGGTCGTCTCATGGATGGAATGCAGATTGTGCTCACCGCCCCTAAACCTCTCGAAAGACCTCCAGTTGGCCAGAATCGGGCTCTCCGTCGATATGATCAAGTAGGACTCCATGCACCGACGATCTCTGATGTAAAGTCCGCATAATCCTCACCAAAAGTCATCCCGACGGAAGAAAGTGGGCTGATTTCACACCGCCGACGATAACCCATATAGAATCATGTCTCCTCCGAGTGCGAGGTAATCCCGTGATGAAGTCCACGCTGATTACCTCCCACTTCTGTGTCGGATCTCTATCGTCAGAATAAACCACCGTGCCTCGTACTTACCTTCACCGCCGACAACACGCACCGAGCTACGAACTCGCAACGCCCTCTTCAAGCCATCCCACCAATACACGTATCTAAGGTCGTGGTACATCTTGGTCGACTCGACGGATAGAGTAACGCGCTACGCAGTGCTTCCCAAGAACTCCGGCCAAGTCCTCAAACATCCGGAACACACAACTCGCCTCAAACCTTAGCACCCCATCGTGCTACCTCAAAAGGACCCTTGCCCTCACGAAGAGTTGTATCACGATAACGTGTCAAAATCGATCTCGAATCGTTGCTCTTCACCTCCTCGACGGGAAGACTCGCAACCTCACGAACTCGAACCCCATCGCTATCGTAATCAATCAAACGGACACCAAGGCTCGCTAATCGATGCAAATCACGAACCATGTCCTCCTCTCTAGTCGCACATCCGATAGGCTCCCATCGACCTACGACTAAGAGCATCCGCCACAACATCGCCTTCCGGTGGTACAGATATCAACGTCGTAATCCTTAAGCAACTCTAACCACCGCCTCGCCGTGAAGTTCAGATCCTCGGTCTGAAGATATACCGGAGGCTCTTGTGGTCCAGATAAATATCCACGTGAACCCCATACAAATAGTGCCTCCAGATCTTCAAAGCGTGAATCATACCGCCAACTCCAAATCACGCTGGGTAGTTCTCGTGTTTCTTCACCGCCGGGATGCATATGCTATAACCCCGCCATGCCGCATCAACACACATCCCAACCCGATGCCCGACGATCACAATACACGACATAACCATCCGGACCCTCCGAAGAGTAAGAACGGGAGGTCGCGCCTCTTTTCAAGAATCGAAACCCCGCCACAAGCATCACCATCCGAAACTTGGCCGCTTTCCGAGTCACCTTAGTCAATGGTGCAGATAGAAGCAAACTTCCACGAACCACCGATAATATCCTCGCAAGGCCCGTAAAATCGCGAACCTCTGCCGGAGTAAGAGGTCTAGGCCAACTCAACCGCTCGATCTTGGCCGATTCTACCAATACCATCGCCCACAATATGCCCAAGAAAAGCCACCGGTTAACAAAACTCACATTTGGAAAACTTGGCGCATACCGCTGGTCCCGAGAATCACAAGACACCCTCAAATGCTCGCATGCTCCCGCCCGAGCGAGAATAAACCAAGATATCATCAATGAACACTATCACAAACGTGTCCAAAAATGGTTTGAACACTGTTCATCAAATCCATGAATACCACGAGCATTGGTCAACCCAAAAGACATGACCGAACTCATAATGCCCGCATCGTCCGAATGCACCCTGTGGACATCCACCTCTCTCGACTCGCACTGACGATAGCCCGACGTAGATCAATCTCGAGAAACACTCGCGCTCTCGCAACCGGTCGAACAAATCATCAATCCCGGAAGGGGTATTCGTTTAATGGTCACCTTGTTCACCGTCAGATCAACACATTACGCGCAGCTGCCCCGCCCTTCTTCTTCACGAACAATACCGCGCTTCCTGTGGAGAAACACTAGGCTCGATGAAGCCCTTTCTCCAAAGAAATCCCTAAGCCGATCCTTCAACTCTCTCAACTCGGCAGTGCCATTCAGATGGCGGAATGGAAATAGGCCGAGTGTCCGCAATATGTCTATACAAAACTCAATCTCCTCTCGGAGGGATACGGAGGTCGTCGAAACACGTCTGGGAACTCTTCGACCATCGAATCGACGGAAAATCTGGTACCGCAGCCTTCAGATCAAACACCCGAACGAGATGGTAGATATACCCTTCGCACCATCTTCCTAGCCTTGAGGTAGGAAATAAACCTACCCTGGCGATACCGTGCTCCTCCCACTCAACAACCGGCTCCTCAGAAACCGGAACTGCATTACTTTCTCTCTCTCAGCTTACATTGGCGTAGCAAGGCTAGCCAATCCATCCCCATGATCACGTCAAGTCAATCATCTCCAACTCTATCAAGTCGGCTAGGGTCCGACGATCAGAATGGTCACAGACAAGCTCTATATACCCGCCGAGCTACCACCGAATCACCCATGGCGTAGCTACTCGAAGCGGTTCATGGACTCGTGCTCTATCCCTATCCTACTAGCAACAAGGGAGATATATAGGACAGAGTAGAACCGGATCTATCAAAGCATACACATCAAACCTGAACCGATAAGGTACGTGACGACATCGTGAGGCCTCCCGCTTCCCGCTTACCGGACAAAGCATAAATGCGCTCGAGGACCGCTAGAATCGACCCGAGCCACGACCGCCGCGACCGCTAACCTCGAGTACTCGCCCGGGCGAGTAATCAGAGGAGATGATGAAGCCGCAATGTAACTCGGGCCGAGCCCTACCACCGCCACGCTGGCCGACACCTCGCAAAGTGACCGCTGGCTACAATCGTAATAAGCTCCAAAAGTAGTACCACACTTCCTGTAATGGGATCTACCGACGGCCACATCGGTGGTCCCGATCGCCCAGCACTTCGCTACTCGACGCTCAAGCCCCGGGCCCCGGGTCCGCCTCGAATACTCGCCGTGGCCGAGGACGCAGGAGTGCTCGAGCCGGCCGTGGTGCACCAGATCGCCGAGGCCGCCACCACGATAGCCACCAAGACCCTCCCGCCCCGGCCTTCTTCTCGCTGTCGCCCACTCGCCGACCTTCGCGCCTCGCATCCAAGGGCATGAGCTCGCATGCGTAATGTCCATACCGGCCAAGAGAAACACCCGCATACGACTCGCCATATAATCATCTAGCCCTGACGTAGCGGTGCACCCTATCCTCCATATTCGCTACAATCGGGACATATCGAGCCAATGAATCAAACTCGACATTGTACTCCCGACAAGGCCCTCTCGCCTCAAGCAGAAAAATCTATCACCGCGCCTCCTCATCCGCGAGGCAAGAAGTGAGTGAGAAAGCCTCCGAGAACTCATCCCAAGTAGCCGGGACGCTGCGTTTTCCCGGATAACTCCCACGAATCAAACCAATCGATCGCGTATCACGCAATTTATGTGAACCAAAGATCACTGACCGGTCTCCGACGCCCGATCACTCAAAATCCTCAGAGCCGATGATGAACTCCTCGCGATCATCCTCCGCCTCGACCCGCAAAAACTCGCGGCTACAACTCGTGAAGTCTCGTAGCCTCAAACTCTCGCCTCGGGTGAACCACGGCGCGATCGAGCCGAGCCGAATCGAATCGCAGATCCAAATTTATCCTCAGATTCGCCACAACTCCAGCCAATAGTCAAGTTATCTCTTGTACCTAACCTCCGCCCAGCCGTGGGACATGAGGTGTGGGTACTGTGGTCTCGCTGGGCCGGGCGGCGCTAGAACTCGCCTCGTGGTATAGATCGGGCTCGAGCCTCGTAACTCTCGGTGTCCGATCGCAGCTCCTGGCCGCTTTGCCCTTCTGGGCCCGGTTGCCTTACGTGGAGGCATAATCACATGTAAAAGGAATACGTTAGAGGGGTCCTATTTTTAACACAGCTCTAAAGCACGATCTCAGAGTGAGAAGAATGGAAACCAATCCTAAATATCTTATAGCCTCCTGATTATTGGTGGTGCACAACACACCGATAATCAAGACTTACTAGATACGGCTCAGACACTTTCCGAGGATTAATCGCTCGATACCACTTTTGTCACGACCCATTCCGGCCCGTGACTAGTGCCTCACCGGCACCCAAGTAGTCATACATCGCAGTAATCTGGAATATAAAACAAGACATGAAACAGCTTTATAAAATAAGACACGCTTTATGTGAATAAACGTCGCTTTCGCATATATATATAAACAGTGGTTTAGCGCTACATCCGACATCGCATAACATGACTATGCACTTAAGAAAATAACAACTATGGCGACAGGCCCCGCCATACCTCGATCAGACAAAACTATCTACATCGTGAGATCATACCCAAAAAGCAGAGCCTCCGAGAAGATGGAGCTCCCGACACCAACGCAAGATCCTAAGGATGTGGATCTAGCACTGCCGCTTACCGCGGCATGAACGCACTCAAGGAGGTCGCATAACAGGTACTAAGTATGTGAAACTGTAAGGTACTTAAATGAAATCATAACACTTTAAAAACCAATTTTATAAATATGCACGAAACAACAAATGTAACCGCACATAGTGCCATATCATAAACAAGAGCAACAATAGGTAACTGTAATAGGTCTTTTCTAGGCTGCGAATGATCGCAGGCCACTCGCCATATTATCATTCTCGCAAGCCTAATCTCGACTCCCGAGTCCGCATAGGCCACTCACATAGGCCCGCATGAGGTATAACCCCGCATCGTGGGTAGCTACTCTCGCAACGCCCCGACTCGTTGTCCACACGGCCACATAGACCGCATGAGGCATAACCCCGCATACCAACTCGAACTCTCGTAGCTCCGCATAGGCCCTCGACCCGCATGGTATTCTCGAATCACGGTCCTGCATCACTCGAGTCTACCCCGCATCGGAGGCGCTTAACCCCTGTATCATCTCAAGAGCGAGTGATATAGTACTAACACAACAGCTTATAGTTCAAAACAACATAAGCATAAGTAAGATCGACTCTTTACACTAACGTTACAAGACACTAACACACATAGCATCATATCATGTCTACTTATCAAACCATCTTATTATTCTTTCACAATTCAATATAAGTCCGTTATAAACACATAGGCAAACTGCTTTCTTTTATCCATCTTAAGTGGTTATACTTAACTTCCCATAAAGCTAGTATAACTCTTAAGCTTCGCTTTAAAACCAATTAGTTCTCTTCATTAAAAATGATTCAAGATTCTTTTGAAATGCTTTCATTCTTTATTATTCGTGCTTAAGCCGCAGGCATTGCCGTAAGTATTATTCAGCTTAAGCCAGGCATTGCCGTAGTTATTATTCGCTTAACACATGTACGTCTACCGCACTACATATATATTGTAAAATATCATGCTTTAGGAAGAATCACATACCTTCTGAAATCCACCGCCAAGTCGAATATGTCGCGCAGAGAATCACCTATAATAGTCACGCACATCTATCAAAGTCTAGACTACTCAGAGGTCATTCTAAACAGAGGGTTCATAATTCTACGGAAAATTGGGCAAAGACTTCCCTACCCTGAGCTACTCAAGTCTCATCGTGGAAAACAAATTCAAGTAAGTATAGTTTGATTATTCTTCTTTAAACCCTTCTATCGTGATAATAGCTCAATTCTATTCTCAGAATATTCTTCTAAGTATTTAATACTTATTCTTATACTACTACAAGAAGTATTCTCTAATTCAAAAGAGGGTTAGGATTGTTTACCTCTGTAAGCCCAATAATATCCTAGATAAAAGTCGCGCCTGAGAAAGGTTTAGCTCCTAAGTTGTACGCTCCGGTAGCTCCAAGAAAACCTTAGAAGTTCTTCACAACTTCTACTAAGGACTAAGGGATTTGGGCTAGGTATTTTGGGCATTATAACAATACTAGAAGGCAACTTTTCTACCAAGGGAGGGGGTAGATTTCGGCCAGGCAGTGGGGTAGCCTGGCTAGCTTCTCCAAAAGGGGGGAGGTGTTTGGACGAAAAGAGGCTTAAGGGAGAGGAGAGGATTTTCAAGACTTGGAAAGGAATTTGTGGATGAAGAACTCTTCATCTTAAGGGGGGTATTTATAGGTCAAGACATGGCCAACCAATGGCCAAGATTTAGCCAAGTGCTAGGCAAGTGTAAGTTCAAGATTAGGGCAAGTGTACCTAGCCAACTTGCACACAAAATATCCTACCAACTACTTGACAAAATTGACCATCCATTCGGCCCTAAGAACGCCTCACATCCATCAATTGGAGGGTGACAAGTGTCGCCCTCCCGTTGGTCCAAAATGTTTCGTCTCTCGGAAAAATCCGCAAAAATTAGAAATGGCATAGCCGGAAATTACCCTACGAAAGCTGTGAAAACGTTTCGTCGGAAAACTATTCGTTTTGAGAGTTGTGCCCAAAAAAAAACGTCCAAGCCTAACTTTAAGGCCCAACCAGACGTATTCCCACGCATACTGGAAATACGGTATAACCCTCTCGCTGGTCCAACACGTTTCGCCTCTGAAAAATCCGCAAAAATTAAAATGACATAGCCGGAATTTTCCTTCGCAAGTTGTGTAAACGCTTTCGAAAAACGACTCTAATCGGGTGTTGTGCACAAAAATAATTCGGCCAAGCCTACTTAAAAGCCCAAACTTTTCTACGTACGTCCTTACGTACATACTCTGGAAATACGGGGTATAACATTATCAATTAGAACTCAAGTTCAAAGACATTAAAGTGAAGCCAAGTTTAGTTTAATACACGTACGTCTACCGTACTATATATATATTTCGAAAATATCATGCTCAAAGGGATAGGAAGAATCACATACCTCCTCGGCTAAACTCACTTGCCAAGTCGGATATGTCGCGTGCAAAGTGTCAACCTATAATAGTCAAAACACGACTATTAACTTCTAGTTTTTCGTGGAATTCTTCTAAGTAAGACTCCTCTTAGTCTACGGAAAATTGGGCAGCACTTCCCCCGTTCTTACTCAATTCTTTATTTTTAGCAAAGCCCGATAACAGTAACCAACGTGGCGTAATAATTTCGATAAGTAAGGAAGGAGATAACACGCCCAAACGGAACGCGATTAACAATCTCTCCTTCATAAATATAATAAGTAAAGAAGGGGATTACACGCCCAAACGGTAACGCGGTTTACTATCTTGCCTTCATAACAACAATAAGAATAATAAGGGGATTACACGCCCAAACGGTAACGCGGTTTACTATCTCGCCTTCATAACAACAATAAGAAAAGGAAGGGGATTACACGCCCAAACGGTAACGCGGTTTACTATCTCGCCTTCAATTTATATTCCAATCTTTATATAAGTTATAGTCCATAAGATACTTCCAATATATGTATAATATCCATATATACATAATAATCAAATTCACAAAGAGTTTAAGGCTCATTACCTCAATACTAGCCCAACAATATCCAAGATTTTAAAGTCGTTCCAAAGCAAGTCTTAGCTCCAAACCTTTGTGTTTTAGCTCCAATTTATTGTGTTCCAACTCACCATAGTTTACCCTTAGAAGTTCCAACCAACTTCTATTCAAGAATTTGACTCCAAAAGGTGAAGAACACTTAGTCTGCAAAACTGTCCAGTTTCGGTTTTGGTGGTGTTTTAGAGGATTTGGGTGTGAAAATCTTATCTAACTCTTGGTTGGTAATCTTCCTAACATACTAAGGAAGAACACTTATAGGTTTAAGAGTTTTTGGACAACTTTAGGTAGGGGAGGGGGCTGTTTAGACGAGAGCAACAAGGGATGGAGGGAGAGGAAAATATTTTCCAAGACTTGTAATGTTTAAGTGTGGATGATTTCATCTACTTAGGGGGTTTATATAGCACAACCAAGGGATGGGATTAATACAAGTGTAAAGTAGAGATTAATTTTGTAAGAGCCTTCCCACACTTGTCTTACAAAAGTTAGGCAAGTCTTGACTAAGCAAGACTTGCCTACAACTCCAATTTTCGTCCAACATCATGCCAACTAGGCAAGATTTGTTGGTCACTTGTCTTGCCAACTTGTCCATCCATTTTCGTCCACTTGGCCCAATCCATGGGTGACACTTGTCGCCCTCCTATTGGTCCAAAATATTTTATCTCTCGGAAAAATTCCATAGTCGTAAAAATATCGAAAACGTAAGTTTTCTTCACAAGGTTCGAAATAACTTTCGTCGGAAAACAATTCTATCATTCTTACCCTAATTAGGGCATATACATTCGTACGTACGTCCTCACATACGTACTCCGGAACCACGGGGCATAACACCGACAAGGCTGCCTTCCATAAAAATATACTTAATCAAAAGTATAACAATACAGAATATGCAAATGCCACAACCCGGGGAATGACCCCGTAATAAATAATAATGTATCACTAGCACAAACCGACTATAATACATAATGCAAGCAAGTTAAGAAACCCCTTAACTTCTTATTAATCTTGTTCATACACCTTCTCATTTTAGTTTACTTAAGGCACTAACATGTCTTTATGAAATCCGGGAATTTAACCCAAAGTACTATACTTATGTGCTTCTACTCTTTTAAAACCTTAGGCAATTAATGCCTTAAAAATAAATTTGCCTTTCACAACCTCAAATCATTTATCCGTACTCATTTTTACTTAGAGTAAATCTTCCTTTATTAACTTTTCATAAAGCTAATATAATCAACTTCCCATAAAGTCATTATATTAACGTTATACCTTAGTCAAATACATTTTCCTAAACCCAAGGGACTTACACTTTTAAAAAGAAACAAGAATCATATACTTGAACACATCAAGTCCCTTAACTTTGAAAACTCAAGACATCCTTAATACTTTTTAAAGAAATGAGTTAATCCCCCCTTACTCACAAAACTTGGCCATCCTTAAAACAAGTAAGGGATATCAAAACCTTGTACGTCTATCGTACTATATAGGTAAAGCTATTCATGCTCAAGAGATAGGAAAGTTCCACATACCTCTTCGGTCAATCCACTTGCTAAGTCCAAAATACCGCACGTAGTACGTCAACCTATAATGACCATAATACGTTTAATAACCTCAAGCTACAACGTAGAATATTCCAAGTTCAAAGTCACTAAATTCTATGGAAAATTGGGCAGCATTTCCTTTGTTTCTACATACTTTGCCACCTTTTTAAAGGCCGAATTCAACATCCAAACGCCACTTTTAAGGCCCAACAATCCAATAAATTCAACGGGGATTACACACCTAAACTTGGATGTGTAAAATTCGGCCCCACAATGCATAACTAATAACTTAACAAGTTTAAGGTAGTATTTTGGCTACAATATGCTTACATAACCTTCTTATCCAATTCTTTCATATCCAAACCATATTTCTTACATGCAATTTATCTAAGAGCAATATTTTCAACTACAAGTTCTTTCTTCTTCACATGCAACACCAAAAACTAGCAACAAGAGAAAGAATTGTTACCTTAGAGCTTTAGCCAAATTAATCCAACAAATTTGCTAGCCTCCTTTCCAAAAACACCACCACAATAACTCCTACAAGCTTGCAAATAAGTTTCCTTCTTGCCACACTTTTCAAATTTTTCTCAATCCTTGATTTCCTCTTGATATTCTAGAGAGAAGGAAGAACTTCTAATTTAGAGAGAGAGAGAGAAGCTTGAAGAATGACCAAGTCTTCAAGACTTGGTCAATAAATAGTACATGCAAAAAATCAGATGGGGGGAACACTTGTCACCCTCCCATGGCCTTTTTAAACAAATAGCTTCAGATTTTTCCACTCACCTCGCAGAACTCGGCGCGAAGGCCTAAAACTTCGCCAACCCTGATCTTGATGCGCCGCTACCGTGGCTCCGTCCGACTATTTTTTTGTCCGACTGCGCACTGAACTAGTAACTTCCATAACTTTCTACTCTGATGTCCTATCGACGAACGGTTGGTTGCGTTGGGAACTAGACTCAACGAACTACGTACTAGGCCTTTGAAACACATAGGAACTCATAATGCAACTGAACATAAATCGCCTCAAAGTTGACTAAAAACCCGTCCGAAACAATCCGTCAACCTATCCTTCTAGAATTTACGTCTAACCCCTTTCGTACGTTCTCATATGTATGGCCAGAACTACGGGGTATAACATTCTCCCCCCCTTAGAAACATTCATCCCGAATGTTCCTTCTAGGCTTACCCAAATCACAATCTCGACATAGACCCCCTTAACTATTTCTCTTGCAGATAAAGACGCTCCACATAGCCACAACATTACTTAAGCATAATTGCTAAATTAAAACTAACAATCAGGAAAGTGGGTTACCTGGAGGTGTAGGGAATAAGTGAGGATACTTCTTCCTCATGTCCTCCTCTGCTTCCCACGTCATCTCTTCCCTGTTCTCGTTCCGCCATAAGACCTTGATGGAAGCCACATCCTTTGTCCGAAGTCGCCTAACCTGACGACCGAGTATCTGTTACACCCCGTAAGTCCAGGACATGTAAAAGAGAATGTACGTAAGGAATCAAGACTTGGAAATTAGTACGAAAGGAAGAATTGTTTTTCCGACGGAAAATCTTCCGAACGCCGGAAAGGAAAAATGTTCGTTGTTGAGAATTGGATTCTCAAAATGTATTATTTGAAGAATATGGAACTTATTAATATTATGGAAATCTATTTTTACGGATTTGGTCACGTGGGGCCCACCCGAGGAATTTTACGCTTTATGGCCCACGAGGTTACTAATTTTGTGGATTTAACGAGGGCAACATGTCACGACCCGCCTTCGGCCCGTGGATCGTGCCTTACCGGCACCTAAGTAGCCATACATCGAGTAATCTGAAACATAAAGCAAGACATGAAACAGCTTTATAAAACAAGACATGACATGTGAGAAAACATCGCTTTCAAGATATATATATAATCATGTTTTAGCGCTACATCCGACTAATCGCATAACATGACTACAGCACTTAAGGAAATATACAACTATGGCGGACAGTGGCCCCGCCATACCTCGATCGCATAAAAACTATCTACAACAGGAGATCATACCAAAAGTAGAGCCTCCTAAGAGATGAGCTCCCGACACCAACGTAGATCCTAAGGATGCGGATCTAGCACTCGCTGCCCTTACCGCGGCATGAACGCAGCCCAAGGAGGTCGATAACAGTACTAAGTATGCGAAATCAGAAAGTACTTAAATGAAAACATATCATTTTAAAACCACCATACAAATATGTGTGAAACAACCAAGGAAACCGCACATAGTGCCACATCACAAACAAGAGCAACAATAGTAATCAGAATACGCCTTGTCTAGGCTGCGAATGATCGAAACAGGCCACTCGCCCACATCCTCATTCTCGCAAGCCTAACTCGACTCCGAGTCCGTGATAGGCCACTCGCACGGGCCCGCATGAGGTATAACCCCGCATCGAGGGTAGCTACTCCTGCATCGCCCCGACTCGTCCGCATGGCCACATAGACCGCATGAGGCATAACCCCGCATACTAACTCGAACTCTCAGAGTTCGCATAGGCCCTCGACCCGCATGAGGTATTCTCGAATCACGGTCCTGCATCGCCGAGTCTACCCCGCATCGGAGGGCGCTTTAACCCCTGTGATCATCTCAAGAGGTGAGTGATAGTATACTAACATAACAACTTATCTTTAAGTAACATAAGCACAACAAGGATACTCACCTATACAAACGTTACAAGATACTAACACACATAGATCATATCATGTCTACTTATCAAACCATCTTATTATTCTTTTCACAATATAAGTCCATTATAAACACATGGGCAAACTTGTTTCTTTTATCAATCTTAAGTGGTTATACTTACTTCCCATAAAGCTAGTATAACTCTTAAGCTTCGCTTAACAACCAATTAGTTCTCTTCATAATAAATGGTTCAAAGAGTCCTTTGAATTGTTTTCGCTTCTTTATTATTCAGCTTAAGCCGTGAGGCATTGCCAGACGTATTATTCGCTTAAGCCGTGAGGCATTGCCGTAAGTATTATTCAGTTAACACATGTACGCTCACCGCACTATATACATATTGTAAAATATCATGCTTTAGGAAGAATCACATACCTTCTCGTGAAATCCACCGCCAAGTCGAGTATGTCGCGCAAGCAGAATCACCTATAATAGTCACAGATATCTATCAAAGTCTAGACTATTCTCAGAGGTCATTCTAAACAGAGGGTCCTCAATTCTACGGAAAGTCGGGCAGCACAACCCTACCCGTGAGCTATATAAGTTCATCAGAAAACAAATTCTATGTAAGTACAACAGATATTCTTCTTTATACCCTTCTAAGGTGTTACATACCAATTCTATTCCTTAATAACCTTCTAGGTATTTATACTTATTCTTATTCTACAACAAGAAGTATTCTCTAATTCAAAAGAGGGTTAGGATTAGTTACCCAGTAAGCCCAATAATATCCTAGAAAAGTCGCACTGAGCAAGGTTTTGCTCCTAAGTTGTATGCTCCATGAAACCTTAGAAGTTCTTCACAACTTCTACTAAGTACTAAGGTATTTGGGCTAGGTATTTTGGGCATTATAACAATACAAGAAGGCAACTTTTCTACCAAGGAGGGGGTAGGTTTCAGCTAGGCTAGGGTGGGGTAGCCTCGCCAAGCTTCTCAAAGGAGGGGGTGTTGGACGAATTGCTTACAAAGGGAGAGGAAGGATTTTTAGACTTGAAAGCTTTTGTGGATGAAGAACTCTTCATCTCAAGAGGGGTATTTATAGGGCAAGACATGGCCAACCAATGGCCAAGATTTAGCCAAGTGCTAGGCAAGTGTAAGGTCAAGATTAGGCAAGTGTACCTAGCCAACTTGCACACAAAATATCTAACCAACTTTATGACAAGGATGGTCATCCATTTGCCCTATTGCCGTGACAAGTCCACCAATGAGAGGTGGCAAATGTCGCCTCTCGTTGGTCCAAAGTGTTACGCCTCTAAAAATCCGCAAAAATAAGAAATGACATAGCCGAATTTATCCTACGAAAGTCGTGGAAACGCTTTCGCCGGAAACCGCTCACTTTGTGAGTTGTGCCTAAAAATCGCCCAAGGCCTAACTTTAAGACCAAACTTTTGTACGTATTCCTTTACGCATATACTGAAATACGGGTATAACATTCTCCTCCTTAGAAACATTCGTCCGAATGTTCTTTCCCAAGACAGATAACGATAAGGTTCTTCAACACTTAAACAGTTTGTAAAAGCCACACACGGCCATAAACAACACTTAGGCATAAACGATAATGAAGATTTACAAGTAGGAAAGTGAATTACGGAGGGTGGGGAGCGGTGAGGATACTTCGCCTCATGTCCTCCTCGGCTTCCCACGCCATCTCCTCCTCGAGCTCGTTCCGCCACAAGATTTTGACGGAAGCCACGCCCTTCGCCCGCAGACGCCTAACCCGACGATCGATTATCGCTATGGGAATCTCTCATACGATAACCCCTGGTCACCGACATCGCCAATCGGATGTACTCTAGATGGATCCCCGATACATCTCTCAAAGATAGAAACGTGAAACACGATGCACCGCCTCCAGATCGGACGGCAGATTCAACTCATAGGCAACCTTGCCTACCTCGCGGACAATCAAACGGCCCAATGTACTGGGCCGAAGTTTCTTCTTCCCGAATCTCATCACACCCTTCATGGGTGACACCTTCAGAAAACCCAATCATCAATCGCAAACCGGATGTCGACGACGATGATCCGTGATACGACTTGGCCGACTCGAGCCATTAATAGCCGCCTCGATAAGCTTCACCTTATCCATCGTCACTTTGCACCAAATCGTCCTACTAGCCGCACTCGCCCACCTCGAACCAACCTATAGGCGATCTGCACTTCCTCCCATACAAGGCCTCATAAGGCGCCATCCGAATACCGGAGTGGTAGCTATTATTATACGCGAACTCAACTAGAGGCAAATGATCCTCCCAACTACCACTGGTCAATAACACAGCTCGCAGATATCCTCAAGAGTCCGATAGTGCGCTCGTCGCCCGTCTCGCTCTGCGGATGAAATGCGACTTGCTCACCGCCCCTAAACCCTCGAAGGACTCTCAGTTGGCCGTAAACCGGGCTCTCTGTCGATATGATCAAGTAGGACTCCATGCATTGACGATCTCTGATGTAAAGTCCGCATAATCCTCACCAAAAAGTCGCCCCGACGGAAGAAAGTGGGCTGATTTCACACCGTCGACGATAACCCATATAGAATCATGTCTCCTCCGAGTGCGAGGTAATCCCGTGATGAAGTCCATGTTGATTACCTCCCACTTCCGTGTCGGGATCTCTATCGTCAGAATAAACCACCGTGTCTCTGGTGCTCTACCTTCACTGCCGACAACACGCACCGAGCTACGAACTCGCAACGCCCTCTTCAAGCCATCCCACCAATACACAGATCTAAGGTCGTGGTACATCTTGGTCGACCGGATGGATAGAGTAACGCGCCGCGTGTGCTTCCCAAGAACTCGCCAAGTCTCAAACATCCGAACACACAACTCGCCTCAAACCTTAGCACCCCATCAAGTGCTACCTCAAAAGGACCTTGCCCTCACGAAGAGTTGTATCACGATATCGAATCAAAGCCGGATCCTCGAATCGTTGCTCTTCACCTCCTCAACGATGGAAGACGGCAACCTCACGAACTCTAACCCCATTGCTATCAGAATCAATCAAACGGACACCAAGGCTCGCTAACTGGTGCAAATTACGAACCATGTCCCTTCTCTCTAGCTGCACATCTGATAGGCTCCCCATCGACCTACGACGGCATTCGCCACAACATCGGCCTTTCGGGTGGTACAGGATGTCCACATCGTAATCCTTAAGCAACTCTAACCACCGTCTCTGTCGTAAGTTCAGCTCCCTCTGGCTGAAGATATACTGGAGGCTCTTGTGGTCTGTAAAAATATCCACGTGAACCCCATACAAATAGTGCCTCCAGATCTTCAAAGCGTGAATCATGTACCGCCAACTCCAAATCATGGGGGTAGTTCCTCTCGTGTTTCTTCACCGGTGTCGGATGCATATGCTATAACTCGCCATGCTGCATCAACACACATCCCAACCCGATGCCTGACGCATCACAATACACGACATAACCATCCGGACCTCCGAAGAGTAAGAACGGGCGGTCGTCGCCTCTTTCAAAGAATCGAAACCTCGCCACAAGCATCACCCATCAAACTTGGCCGCTTTCCGAGTCACCCTAGTCAATGGTGCAGATAGAAGCAAACTTCTCCACGAACCGATAATACTCGCAAGGCCCGTAAAATCGCGAACCTCTGCGAGTAGTAGGTCCAGGCCAAGTCCTCGATCGCCGATTCGCCGATTAACTCGAATGCCATCACCCGACAATATGCCCAAGAAACGCCACCGGTTAACCAAAACTCACATTTGGAAAACTTGGCGATAATCGCTGGTCCCGAGAATCACAAGATAGCCTCAAATGCTCGCATGCTCCCGCCCGAGCGAGAATAAACCAAGATATCATCAATGAACACTATCACAAACGTGTCCAAAAATGGTTTGAACACTCGGTTCATCAAATCCATGAATACCACGAGCATTGTCAACCCAAAAGACATGACCGAACTCATAATGCCTGCATCGTCCGGAATGCAGTCCTAGGGACATCCACCTCTCTGACTCGCACCTGATGATAGCCCGATCGCAAATCAATCTTGGAGAAACATCTCGCACCCTGCAACTGGTCGAACAAATCATCAATCCTGGGAAGGGGGTATTCGTTTAATGGTCACCTTGTTCACCGCTGTAATCGACACACATGCGCAGGCCCCGCCCTTCTTCTTCACGAACAATACCGGCGCCCCGTGGAGAAACACTAGGCCTAATGAAGCCCTTTCTCTAGCAAATCCCTGCCGATCCTTCAACTCTCTCAACTCGGCAGTGCCATTCGTATGGCGGAATGGAAATAGCCGAGTATCCGCAACACATCTATACAAAACTCGATCTCCTCTCGTGAGGGATACCCGAGGTCATCCGAAACACGTCCGGGAACTCACGACCATCTGAATCGACGGAAAATCTGGTACCGCAGCCTTCAGATCAAACACCCGAACGAGATGGTAGATATACCCTTCGCACCATCTTCCTAGCCTTGAGGTAGGAAATAAACCTACTTCGGCGATACCGCGCTCTCCCACTCAACAACCGCTCCTCGTGAAATCGAACCGCATTATTCTCTCTGCCTACATTGGCGTAGCGAAGCTAGCCAATCCATCCCCATGATCACATCGAAGTCAATCATCTCCAACTCTATCAAGTCGGCTGTGGTCCGACGATCAAATGATCACAGACAAGCTCTATATACCCGCGAGCTACCACCGAATCACCCATCGGCGTAGCTACCTCGAAAGGGTCTATGGACTCGTGCTCTATCCCTATCCTACTAGCAACAAGGGAGATATATAGGGCAGTAGAACCGGATCTATCAAAGCATACATATCAAACCCGAAACCGATAAGGTACCGTGGCGACATCGTGAGGCCTCCGATCCCGCTGGCCGACAGCATAAATGCGGTTCCGAGGACCGCTAGAATCGATCCGAGCCACGGCCTGCGCCGCGACTGACCCACGAGCACCCCGCCCGGCGAGTAATCAGAGGAGATGATGAAGCGACAACAACCTCGGCCGAGCTCTACCACCGGGCCACGCTCGGCCTGACAAGCCTCGCAGTGACCCCGCTACAATCGTAACAAGATCCAAAGTAGTACCACACTTCCCGTAATGGGATCTACCGTGATCGCCACACCGGGTGGTCCCGATCGCCGCACTCGCTACTCGACGTCAAGCCCCGGGGCCCCGGTCCGCTCAAAATTGTGGTCAGGCCGAGGGCGGTGCAGGAGTGCTCAGGCCGGCCGTGGTGCGAATCTAGATCGCCGAGGCCGCCACCACGATAACCACCAAAAGACCCTCCCGCCCCGGCCTTCGCTGCGTCGCCCACTCGTGCCGACCTGCGCGCCTCGCATCCAAGGGCGTGAGCTGCATGCGGTAATGTCCATACCTACCGAGAGAAACCCCGCATACGACTCGCCATATAGTCGCTTCAGCCCGTGACATAGCGGTGCACCCTATCCTCCATATTCGCTACCAATGCCGGGACATATCGAGCCAATGAATCAAACTCGACATTGTACTCCCGGCGGTCGCCCTCTCGCCTCGGAGTAAAAATCTATCACCCCGCGCCTCCTCATCCGTGAGGCAAGAAGTGAGTGAGGAAAGCCTCGAGAACTCATCCCAGTAGCCGGGGACGCGGTTTCCCGGATAATTCCCAAGAATCAAACCAATCGATCGCGTATCACGCAATTTACGTGACCCAAAGATCACGGACCGGTCTCCGACGCCCGATCACTCTCAAAATCCTCAAGCCGACGGATGAACTCCTGCGGATCATCCTCCGCCTCGATCCATAAAACTCCGGCGGCTCACCAAAAGTCTCGTAGCCTCAAACTCTCTCGCCGGTGAACAACGGTGCGGCCGCATCGAGCTGAATCGAACCGCGATCCAGCCTCTCTCGATCGGGCCACAACTTTAGCCAAAAGTCGGGCCATCTCTCACTAACCTCCGCCTGCATCGTGGGATGAGGTGTGGTACCGTGGTCTCGCTGGGCCGGGCGGCGTCATAGAACTCGCCGTCTCGTATAGACCGGGCACGAGCCCTCGTGACTCGGGTGTCTCGCTAGCGCCTCTCGGCCGCTTTGCCCTTAGGCCCGGTTGCCTTACGTGAGGCATAATCATACAGAAAGGAATACGTTAGAGGGTCCAACTTATAACATGACTCTAAAGCACGATCTCGAATGAGAAGAACGGAAACCAATCCTAAATATCCTATAGCCTCACGATTATTGGTGTGGTGCACAACACACCGATAATCAAGACTTACTAGATACGGTCAGACACTTTCCGAGGATTAATCGCTCGATACCACTTTTGTCACGACCGTTCGGCCCGTGGATCGTGCCTTACCGGCACCCAAGTAGCCATACATCGAGTAATCGGAAACATAAAGCAAGACATGAAACAGTTTATAAAACAAGACACAGATTATGTGAGAAAACATCGCTTTCGGCGTATATATATAATCATGTTTTAGCGCTACATCCGACAATCGCATAACATGACTACTGCACTTAAGGAAATATACAACTATGGCGACAGGCCCCGCCATACCTCGATCAGATAAAACTATCTACAACAGGAGATCATACCAAAAGTAGAGCCTCGAAGAGATGGAGCTCGACACCAACGCAGAGATCCTAAGATGCGGATCTAGCACTGCTGCCCTTACCTGCGGCATGAACGCAGCCCAAGGAGGTCGATAACAGTACTAAGTATGCGAAATCAGTAAAGTACTTAAATGAAAACATATCATTTTTAAAACCGGTTTACAAATATGTGAAACAACCAAGGAAACCGCACATAGTGCCACATCACAAACAAGAGCAACAATAGGTAATCAGAATACGCCTTGTCTAGGCTGCGAATGATCGAAACAGGCCACTCGCCCACATCCTCATTCTGCAAGCCTAACTCACGGACTCCGAGTCCGTGATAGCCACTCGTGATGGGCCCGCATGAGGTATAACCCCGCATCGAGGTAGCTACTCCTGCATCGCCCCGACTCGCTGTCCGCATGGCCACATAGACCGCATGAGGCATAACCCCGCATACTAACATGGAACTCTCGTAGCTCCGCATAGGCCCCCTGGACCCGCATGAGGTATTCTCGAATCATGGTCCTGCATCACCGAGTCTACCCCAGACGGAGGGACTAACCCGTGATCATCTCAAGAGGTGAGTGATAGTATACTAACATAACAACTTATCTTTAAGTAACATAAGCACAACAAGGATACTCACCTATACAAACGTTACAAGATACTAACACACATAGCATCATATCATGTCTACTTATCAAACCATCTTATTATTCTTTTCACAATATAACTCAGTTATAAACACATGGGCAAAATTGTAACTTTAATCAATCATAAGTGGTTATACTTACTTCCCATAAAGCTAGTATAACTCTTAAGCTTCTGTTTAACAACCAATTAGTTCTCTTCATAATAAATGGTTCAAGAGTCCTTTGAATTGTTTTGATTCTTATTATTCAGCTTAAGCCGCAGGCATCCGCACGTATTATTCAGGCTTAAGCCGTGAGGCATTGCCGTAAGTATTATTCAGTTAACACATGTACGTCTACCGTATTATATACATATTGTAAAATATCATGCTTTAGGAAGAATCACATACCTTCTAAAATCCACCGCCAAGTCGAGTATGTCGCAGAGAATCACCTATAATAGTCACAGATATCTATCAAAGTCTAGACTATTCAGAGGGTCATTCTAAACAGAGGGTCCTCAATTCTACGGAAAGTCGGGCAGACAACCCTACCCTGAGCTATATAAGTTCATCAGAAAACAAATTCTATGTAAGTACAGCAGATATTCTTCTTTATACCCTTCTAAGGTGTTACACTCAATTCTATTCCTTAATAACCTTCTAGGTATTTATACTTATTCTTATTCTACAACAAGAAGTATTCTCAAATTCAAAAGAGGGTTAGGATTAGTTACCTCGGTAAGCCCAATAATATCCTAGAAAAAGTCGCGCCTGAGCAAGGTTTTGCTCCTAAGTTGTATGCTCCAAGGAAACCTTAGAAGTTCTTCACAACTTCTACTAAGTACTAAGGTATTTGGGCTAGGGTATTTTGGGCATTATAACAATACAAGAAGGCAACTTTTCTACCAAGGGAGGGGGGGGCGGTTTCGGCTAGGCTAGTGGGGTAGCCTCGCCAAGCTTCTCAGGGAGGGGTGTGTTGGACCAATTGCTTACAAAGGGAGAGGCAACGATTTTTAGAATGTGAAAGCTTTTGTGGATGAAGAACTCTTCATCTCAAGAGGGGTATTTATAGGGCAAGACATGGCCAACCAATGGCCAAGATTTAGCCAAGTGCTAGGCAAGTGTAAGGTCAAGATTAGGGCAAGTGTACCTAGCCAACTTGCACACAAAATATCTAACCAACTTTATGACAAGGATGGTCATCCAGTTGGCCCTAGTGCCGCGACAAGTCCACCAATGACAGGCTGGCAAATGTCGCCCTCTCGTTGGTCCAACGTCTTACGTCTCTCGGAAAAATCCGCAAAAATAAGAAATGACATAGCCGAATTTATCCTACGAAAGTTGTGGAAACGTTTCGCCGGAAAACCGCTCGCTTTGTGAGTTGTGCCTAAAAATCGCCCAAGGCCTAACTTTAAGACCAAACTTTTGACGTATTCCTTTACGCATATACCGAAATACGGTATAACACAACACGTGGCACTCCACACGTGGTCTTGGACGAATTGGTGTGAGGTAAAATGGTCATTGACCATCTTGGAAGATAAGTCTTCAAGCTTGATATATTTGACCAAAGTCAACTTGTCCACATGGGCTTGATCCTAGTGAAAACCATCTAAGCCTCACATTTGTTATAATCTTGGCCATCCATAGTGTTATAAGTACTAAGCTAGTGCAAGACAAGCTCATTTTACACTTAGAAAATATCACACATTTCTTGTTCTTCCATTGTGCTCTCGGCTTTGAGCTAAAGTCCACACAAAATTTTTGTAATTTTCCTCCATTAGACACAAGACATAAACCCAATGTCCCTAAGGGTATTGTAAGGTTATCTCAATAGAAAGATTTCGGAAAAACGACATTTTCGTATTAGTCGCAAGGCGGAAACCGAAGGAGTTCTTCAACTTTGAAGTTGGAACTTGAAGATGGGTTCTTCATAGGCCTCTAAGGAGTGCTTGGAGTGGATTGGAACCTAAGGAAATGAGCTAAGAATGGCTAAGGCGCGACTTTGAATCTTGGAAATTTTAAGGGCTTGGAAAGGTATAAATTTTGTCGTTTTAGCAATTAAGTTTACTTATTGATTGTAGCTATGGATATTAGCAAGCATGAGTTATATATTATATAGTTGGATTAGTGTATCGCTATTGGAACCCTAATAATCAGAAACGAGCATGTTTAGCCTTAAGATTGGAATTCAAGTCGATTATTAGTTTAAGTCGTCACATGTTGTAAAAAAGAAGGAAATTGTAGTTATTGAAGTTGTTTATGACTATATAACATGTTTGACCTTAGAACTTGGAATTTGAAAAGGGTTGGAAAAGACTTTGAATTGTGGTTATGTTGTTAGCCGAGAATGGCTTGATTATGGACTTAGTTGGTATTAATTGTGGGGCGAATTTTACACGTAAGGCGTGTAATCCCTTTTTGTTTGGTTGTTGTTTGGAGCCTTAAATGTGGCGTGTTGGTTATTGGCCTTATCTGAAAAAGGTGGCAAAGTGAGTAGAAACAAAGGGACTGCCCGATTTTCCGTAGAATTAGAGACGATACTTAGTATTATTCTACGTTAGAGACTAGAAGTTGATAGTCTTGTTGTGACCATTATAGGTTGACACTTAATTTACGGCGTATTCGGACTTAGCACGTGGGATTAGCTTAAAAGGTATGTGAACTATCTCCTCTTCTAACATGATTCCTTAAGATAAAGAAAGTAAGTTCTACTCGTTAAATGATTCATTCCTTGGTTGTAATTGGATTGCCTAATATAGAATTTGTTCTATGTACCTTGATTGTACTTTGATGTTTAAATTGTAAGTTGTATAATCCATTGCCTTAGTGAAGTTGGATTCTTAAAAGTGAAAGTATTTTACTTAAAGTACATGTAGTCTTGAAAAGGAAGTGGTTTCCAAATCTTTCTGTGCCTTAGTTCCAAAACCTAAAGGTCATTATAATGACTTTGTGAGTCAAAGGAGTGATTTACTTACTTGTTTTAAAAGAGGAGAAATGACATGATTTAAGAGAAGTAACTTGTTTTAAAGGTGTGAGTTACTTGAGGTTTAAAAGTAGAAGAAACTTGTTTTCTATATATTAAGAGACTCAAGTATTTTGAAAGTTAAGAGACTCGATTTGAAAGTTTGTGATACTTGGTTTTAAGTATAAGTCTCTTAGTTATAAAAAGAATGAAATTGTCTAAAAACCATAAAGGGTTATAACTTGTTATACCGTATTTCAGTATGTACGTGGGACGTATGTAGAAAAATTTGAACTTTAAAGTTGGCTTGACGATTTATTTTGTGCACAACACCGGTTAGAGTCGTTTTTAAAACGCTTTTTACTAAACTTCATGGGCGGTAAATTACGGCTATGTCATTTCTAATTTTTGCGGATTTTTCCGAGACGAAACATTTTGGACCAACAAGAGGCGACACTGCACCCTCTCATTGTGGACTTAAGGCGCTTTTGGGCGATTTTGTGAGTGGAGTTGGTAGGATATTTGTGAGTTAGATGGATAAGGTGGGACCCACACACTTGTCCAAATCTTGACCTTACACTTGCCTTGCACTTGCATGATCTTGACCATTGGTTGGCCTTTGCTTGACCTATAAATACCTCCTTTGAAGACTTCTTCATCCATTCTACAAATATCCAAGTCTTTAAATTCCTCCTCTCTAAGTAGTGTTCTCGTCCTCCCCCTTGTGAGGCCTTAGCCGAGAGCACCCCTCCCCCCCTTGGCCGAGAGTACCCCCCCTCCTAGTGGGGTTGGCCGAGGGGTATACACCCCCCCTTGTGGTGTTGTCTCGTATAAATACCCCCCCTCTTGGTAGAAATACTCTCCATAGTATTGTTATTATACCCAAATTACTTTAGCCCAAATACCTTGTAGTATTCCAAAGATACCTCTTTACGTAGAGCCCGGAAATACTACCTTATGTCCTTTGTGTCTCAAACCGAAACCCTAAGGAAAACCTTCATAAGTCGGTTGAAGTGTTAGGTAGAAGTTGCGTAGAACTTCTAAGGGTTGTTTGGAGCGGGTTGGAGCGCACGGAGTAAGAGCTAAACCTTGCTCAGGAGCGACATTAAACTTGGATAATTTTGGGCTTATCGAGGTAAATATCTTGTCCCCCTATTGTAATTGGAAATTACATGATTGTTAGAATATATAGTTGAAGTATACTATATATAGAATGAATATTGAATAGAACTGAACGTGGTTTATCGGCAATGTCTTTTGACTTAAGCCTGAATTTAAAGAAAGAGAACTGAACTGTAATTACATAGGACTGTACACAGACTTGTGTAGCATTCTTGTGAAGTAGAATTGTACACGCCCGTTAGACGTATAAACCCCTGGTTGGCTTGATAGGCCTCGATAGGAGGAGATTTACGCGGTTGCGGGAGGTCTTGCCGAATTTTCAGAGAATGTTCTACGATAAGATCTAGATGTTAATAAGCGCGTGGCCTTATAGGTTTAAGTACTATGTGTGGCGATCTACTGGCAAGGAGTAGCCGTGGTTTGAGGTACTGAGCGCTTTGCTATTAGTCGATAATCGTCGCGAGGTATGTGAACCTCTTCCTATCTTTTCTAGCATGATATGTATAATAACTATGTAGTGCGGAGACGCATATGTGTTAAATGTATTTGATTGGTTTAAAACATAAAGTGTTATAACGGCTTTATGGGAAGTTGGTTATAACAACTTTATGTAAGAAAATGCTTTGTGGTTTTAAAAACTTAAGAGTTATAATAGCTTTATGGGAAGTTAGGTATAACGGCCAAGAGAGATAAATGAATGATTTATTGATTTTAGAAGTTAAGAGACTTGATCTTAAAAGATAAGAGACTTGACTTAATTAAATTAATATAAATTTTGTGTGAAACCTCATTCTGAGTAATGAGTACTTGGTTTTAAAAGGAATAATGTTTTACCGATTTGAAATCGAATGAGTATCGACAAACCATCGCAGCGTTAATAAAGGAAATGTTTTGATTAATGAAGTATTATTAAAACCGGTAGAAACCTCCATCCGTAGAAGCTAAGATGAGACAAAATGATATTACATTTCCTAGATCATGGTCGCTTAATAAGATTGATTATGAACAAGAATAACCTACTCATATAAGGCATATGTTTCTCAGATTGTTTAAAAGAGAATTATATTCTTAAATGAATAAGACTATGAACTATTTAAACCTTTCTAAGATAAGAAACGTGAACATTTGAAATTAGGCAAACTTGAACGTTTGGAAAATAATGTTGTTACTTGATTTTACAAAGGGAAGTGTTTTAGTTTACTTAAAAAAATAGTCACTCTATTTTATACTACGTATCAGGTGACTTCTGTGAAAGAAACGGATCTTTTAAAAGAGTTAATGTATGAAGTACTTTGGGGATAGATACCCGAACTTATTAGCATAAAGTACCTATTGTGAATAACTTGATTTTGTTGGTTTGTGATAGCCTGGTAATACTTTCTTGTTGATTTGATAAGTAAACATGTTAGGATGCTACGTGTGTTAGTATCTTGTGATTGTTGTGTAAGGGTCATTCTTCTTGTGGCTTACGTTGTGACGGTAAGTCCGTTGTACTATTATTATATCACCTACCCTCGATCGTTATACCGAGGGCTTGCCACCGACGCTGGTCTATACGGCTATGCGGTTCGTGAGACTACGCGAGCAGCGGTATGCTCAGATTGATCATTCCGGTGTTTAGCCCGACGCTGGGATGCTATGCGGTCCACGGACTATGCGGTCTTTTGAGACTACGCGGCCGCGAGTCCGCGGATACGGGTTAAGTCGCCTCCACGGGGTATACCTCAAAGCGATGCGGGACCATGATTCGGAATACCACGCGGTTACGCGTGACCTATGCGGAGCGGTAAGTTCGAGAATAGACGCGCACATTGATACCGCGCGAGCCGCCGCCTTTCGATCATCTGCGGTCTAGAAAGACCTCGTGATACGCTTTTTATAGCATTGTTGATGCATAGGTTTTAGTAGTTTGCCATGCCAGATTTACCGTCCGGTTTATTATGACACGTGGGACCGTGTTTTATGTATTCCTTGATGCTTTTATATCATGCGATCGCGATGAGAAGGTATTCCACGGCATGATTGATGTTGTGGGCGTGAGACCCATTATTATACTCGAGTAATGACTTGGCGTGAGTCCCCGACTTGACATCGCTTTATTGTGGAATCGTAGTTTGGTTATCATACATGTCTCGCTTTATATAGACTACTATGATTTCATTTCTGATTTTCGCCACATACTGTACCACAGATCGACTTCCTCGGGCCGCGTCATGCCGCAGTAAAGGTACGCCGCCGTTGATCCTCGCCTTAGGGTCACGCGTTTGGGAAGCTCCGCTTTCTCGAGGCTTATCTTCGTATAGTCCTCGTCGTTGTAGGTTTTTACATTCGTGGTATGGCGGCCCGTCCCGCCATTGTTGTCGTATCATTCCTAAGGTCCGTAGAATCGCCAGGCGAGTTGTATGGATGAATTCGGATTAAAGTTTTTATATTATGCCGTAAGGCAACTTTTCTTCAGATAAACATGTCTTCTTTACATTGTTTCATGTATTTGGTTTTATATTCGACATTACTCGATGTTGTATCAGACACCGGGGTAAGGCACCAGTCACGGGCCCGGGTTCGGGTCGTGACAACGGCTTTATGGGAAGTTGGTTATAACGGCTTTATGGAAGGTTTAGAAAATTGTCTATTTTGATTAAAGGGCATAAGTTGCCTAGATTGTGAAAATTTGAAGTTACTTGATTTCAAGTCTTGAAATGAGTTTTCTAAACGTGTAGTAACTTACTTTGAAAAATAGACATGCCTTGATACTACGGGTGTTAGTATCTTGGGGTTTTACATAAAAAGGAGTCTTTTGAAAAAAATGTACGTACGTAGTACTTTGGCCTGTTTAATTGAGAATAATTCTATGTGATGCCTTGATTAGTACTTTGGCTTGATAAATTGAGAATTTGTCTAAGTGTGCCTTGATTAGTACTTTGGCTTGATAAATTGAGAATTTGTCTAAGAGTGCCTTGATTAGTACTTTGGCTTGATTAATTGAGAATTAGTCTAAGTGCGCTGATAAGTACTTTGGCTTGTTAAATGAGAATTATTCTATTCAGGCCGATAAGTACTTTGGCTTGTTAAATGAGAATTATTCTATTTGTGCCCGATAAGTACTTTGGCTTGTTAAATGAGAATTATTCTATGTGTGCCTTGATAAATCGTTATACCCCGTAGTTCCGTGGTATGTATGCGAGACGACGCATTTGAGAATCGATGTAAAGATCGGAAAGGAAGAAAGAGGCGATTTTTCCACGGAAAAGTTTCCGGTTTTGTGAAGGAAAAAGGTTCGTTAACGGGAATTGATTCCCGATTTGGTATTCGGACTTCGAATATTAGAGAATTATGGAATTTTATTTTCTGAAATGGTCACGTGGGGCCCACGGAGAAATTTACTGATTTGTGGGGCCCGCTTGATTTTGAGATTTTGGCCGCTTTTGGATATTTTCGGAAGACGAAATATTTTGATTTAATCGGGGCGACACGTGTCACCCCCATGTGGCACCTTTGGGCCGAAATTATGTTTGTGCACAACACCCTGCTAGTCGTTGACGAAACGCTTTCACCTTTCGTAGGGAATTTCCGCTATGTCATTTAGTATTTTGCGGATTTTTCCGAGAGGCGAACATTTTGGACCAACGAGAGGCGACTGCACCTCTCATCAGCGGGCATAAAGGGCGTTGGACGAATCAGTGAGGTGGAGATATTTTTGGTAGATATTTTGTGTGCAAGTTGGCTAGACACATGGGTGAATCTCGCCCTACACTTGCTAGGCACTTACAGATCTCGCCATTGGTTGGCCTTGGCTTGTGCTATAAATACCCTCTAAGGTTGATGAACTTCTTCATCCATTCCTAAATGTTTCTAAGTGTAAAATCCTCTCCTCCTCAGGTTGAGTTCGGCCAGGCCTTCCCTCGTGGCCGAGAGCACCCTCTCAGGGGTGCTAGCCGAGAGTAGCGCCACTCCTAGCAGCCAGGTACCCCTAGCCTAGGTTGTTTTCGTAAAATAACCCGTGTTGTGGTGTATAAATACAATCAAAAGTATTGTTATAATGCCCAAATTACCTTAGCCTTATACCTTGTTGTATTCTAAGGTTATACCTTTACGAAAAGCCCAAATACTATTATATTTACCCACCACCAAACCAAAACCCTAGGAAAATCTCCATAGTCCGTTGGAGTATTGTGTGGTTGGTTAGAACTTGGCGGTGGTTGTAGCGGTCGAGCGCTCGGAGTTGGAGCTAAACGATTGCCCAGGATCGACTTTATCCTTGGATAATTATGGGCTTATAGAGGTAATTATCTTGTCCCCCTATTGTAATTGGATATTACATGTTGTTAGAATATATAGTTGAAGTATACTATATATGTAATCGAACGTAGTTGTTGGCAATGTCTTTGACTTAAGCCCAAGAATAAGGAATCGAATCGAATGTAATTACTTAGATCAGACATGAGACTTGTGTAGTACCGTGGAGTAGAATTGTACCGTTAGTGGTTAGATGTATAACCCCGGTTGGCTTGCAGCCTCGATGAGAGGAGATTTACGCCGCCATGGGGAGGTGTCGCCAATTTTCTGTAGAATGTTCTACGACGTTAATAAGCATTGTGGCCTTATAGGTTGGGATGCTACGTGGAATGATCCACTTGGCTTAAGGAGTAGCCGATCGTTGAGCGTTTTTGCTATTAGTCGATACTCGCCGCGAGGTATGTGAACCTCTTCCTATCTCTCCTAGCATGATATGTGTGAACTATGTAGTACGGTAGACGCATACATGTGTTTGATTGTTGTAAACATAAAGTGTTATAACGCTATGGGAAGTTGGTTATAACGACTTTATGTAGGTAAGAAAATGGGTTGTGGTTTTGAAAGGTAATCGATTTGATTATAATCGACTTGTTATGTGTTAATGAAGAACTCAAGTATTTCAAAAGGTTTATAAATCATTTTGAAAGAATATGTAGTAATGTATTTTTGAAAACTTAAGAGTTATACTAGCTTTATGGAAGTTAGGTATAACCCGCTTAAGAATGTTTTTACCGATTTTGAAATCGGATGTGTATCGACAAACCACCGCAGCGTTAACAAAAGGAAGTGTTTTGAATAATTAAGTATGATTAAAACCAAGAGAAACTTCCATCCGCATAAGCTAAGATAAGACAAAATGATATTTCCTAGATCACGGTCAGTAATAAGATTGTTATAAATAAGAATAACCTACTTACATGTAAGGCTTATGTTTCAATTGGTTAATAAAAAGGATTATATTCTTGAATGAATAAGACTATGAACTACTAAACCTTTTAAAATAAGAAACCGAACATTTGAAATTAGGCAAACTCAACGCTTGGAAAATAATGTTGTTACTTGATTTTACAAAGGTAAGTGTTTTGGTTTACTTAAAAAGATACCACTCTATTTTATACTACGTATCAGGTGACTTATGTGATAGAACTGATCTTTTGAAGATTTAATGTATGACGTTGGGTTAGATAATCGAACTTGTTAGTAGAAAGTACCTTGTGTGAACAACTTGATTGTATTGGTTTGTGATAGCCTTGTAATACTTTCTTGTTGATTTGATAAGTAAACATGTTAGATGCTACTTGTGTTAGTATCTTGTGATTGTTATGTAAGTGGGTCATTCTCTGTGCTTACATTGTTAAAAGCGTAAGTCCATCAGATCATTATTATATCACCTACCCTCGATCGGTATACCGAGGGCTTGCCACCCTTGACGCGTCTATACTACTATGCGGTCCTTGAGACTACGCGAGTCGCGTATGCTCCGGTGATCGACCGATCATTCCGGTGTTTAGCCCGACGCGGGGATTCCTACGCGTCTCCGGGGACTATGCGGTCCCCGAGGCTACGCGGCCGCGAAGTCCGTGACGATACCGGTGGTTAGCCGCTTCGACGCGGGTATACCTCGTGGTCTAGGACCGTGATTCGAGGAATACCTTACGCGGTCTGTGCGTGACCTACGCGAGTCAGCGAGAGTTCCAGAATAGACGCCGCATCGATCACCGCGGCCGATGGCCGCCGATCCTTGGCGCGCTCAGAGAGACCTCGTGATCTTTTGTGGCATTTGTGGTACTGGGGTCTTAGTAGTCGGCCATGCCTTCGCACTTACCCTGCACGCCTTATTGTGATGACTTTGAGGCGCGAGTCCTCGACTTGACATGATCGCTTAGTTGTTGGAATCGTAGTTCGCTATCATACATGTCTCCCGCTTTATATAGACTACTATGATTTCGCATGATACTTTACGCTTTCACATACTTGGTACATGCCAGACCGACCTCCTTCGGGCCGCGTTCATGCCGCAGTTGAGGTACATCGCCGTTGATCCTAGCTCTCGTGGTCACATGCTTGGGAAGCTCCGCTTTCTCGAGGCTTATCACGTATAGTCCTCGTAGTAAGTGTTTACATTCGGGGTTTGGCGGGCCCCGTCCCGCCATTGTGGTCGTATCATTCTTAGAGGTCTTTTGTAGTACCGCGCGTGGTTGGTAAAAAGGATTAAGTCGTTCATTTGTAAAAGAGTTGATGGTTATATATATGCCGAAAGGCAAGTTTTCATGCATTATTGTTTTATATTTCGTTATCTCATGTTGTTGTTTTATGTTCACATTACTCGATGTTGTGTCACTAGGTGCCCGTAAGGCACCACCACGCCCGCCGGTCGTGACAAAAGTGGTATCAGAGCGATTAATCCTCGGAAAGTGTCTACGACCGTATTCAGCAGTCTTGATTATCATGTGTTGTGCACCACATCAATAATCGTGAGGCTATAGGATATTTAGGATTGGTTTCATTCTTCTCACTCGAGATCGTGCCAGAGCCGTGTTGTAAGTTGAACCTCCGACGAAATCCTTTCCTTATCGTTATGCCCGCCGCGTAGGCAACCCGAGCCTGTGAGGGCAAGGCAAACGGCGAGCCGCGAGTAGAGTTCAGAGGTGGCGAGGCACAGCCCAATCATTACCTAGGGTAGTGCTTCATTCAGGAGTTTTGCGACGCCACTAGCCTCAAAGAGAGTTTAGCACGGCGACGCAGCTTCCATCTGCGCCATGATATTTGAACCTTCGATTCCACGGCCGAACAGAGAATATAGATTGCCAAGGACAACCTCACATTAGCTATAAATTTGGCTACGGAGAGTATACCGATGTATCGCGAGTCCGGAGGACTATCTAAAAGAGGTTGTGCAAGAGTAATTCTTCGCTAGGTTTCGAGCATGGCTCGTATGCGGGCTTATGCGCAGCAGCCGAGAAACGTAGATCGACGCGTTAACGGCGACAAGTAAGAGGCTGAGCAGCAAGGTCCTTTGGTAACTTTCAAGGTGAGTATACCTTAAGTGCTATGTTCTGATAGCAGTGTGTTAGTTGTGATTAGAATCATGGTGGGTTATCCGAGTAAGATTTTGGGGGATAGAGAAAGTGTGAGCCTTAGAGCTTTATACGCAAAGACCTTAGAGGTAAGGCCATCTCGAGAAAGGTGTAGTGTTATGTTTGACCTTTATAGGAGTGCATAGTGCACGTGAGCTATGTTCGTGGGATAAGTCCCTGAGTAGCGTGATTTGAAAGAAGGTAGTCGAGCTAGGAAGACCGCTAGGTTTTCGTAATATGATTTGTGAAATTATTCCTTCGGGGAGTTAGTGTTTCGTGAATGCCGGGTCGGGTTGAGGCTGATGCGGTCAACCCGCGGCCTTTTTGGTGGGGTCGGTTTGTGGTGGTCCCGCTGTGGTAGGTCACGAGGGTGTTAGGCCCAAGTTTAGTTAACCAGTGACGAGTTCGTGGATGCGTCGACCAGTGGTTGGGCCGATGGGGCAGCCCATCGTGTTCTTGGCCGGACCGCTCACTCAGCGATGTTGTTGTTATCTAAAAGGTTGCGAGGTTGCACGGTGCCTACCTCCACCTTATGACGAGCATGAAGTCCCGGTTACTACTGTTGCTCGAAGTTATACCAGCAGAGTTAGGAACTCAGTGAGTCTCAGACCGCATTCGCCCGCCGTTGTTTTGATTTCGTGGTAGCCGCGAGGATCGTTGTTTCCGGGGGAGTGTTTAAGCTACCATTTTAGTGTTCGGATGTCGCCTTGTGACGCCGCGGGGCAGAAATGCAAGTTGGCCGATTGGTTCGATGTTGGCGGTGGTTCAGATAGTTGGTTCAGCTTGTTCCAGCAGATCGCTGGATAGTGTGAAGCTTGTCTAGAAGAAGTTCGGCACCGTAGGAATCGTATGGATAATCGGCGACGACGCTTAGAGTTCAGCCGACGGTCGGTCTTCTGAAAGTACCACCCTGACGGTGTGACGAGTTTTGGAAATGTATGAACTTAGCCCGAGTTACTTGGGCCTTTGTGAGTTCATGTGAAGAATAGGCCGATTGCCTATATGTTAGCATTTGCCGTCCGACTTAGGAGGAAGGACGTCCGTCTTTTCGTATTGTTATGTTCGGAAAGTATCAAGATCCATCCGTAATGTTCCCAATTAATGATGACCACGTTAGAGATAGTAACCCTAGTTTTGGATACTAAAGCGATGTAAATGTGATAAGAATCCGAGTGCACGGCCTTCGTGGATCGTGATGCAGCCGGTATCATTTGTTGGGTCGTCTGAGCAAGGCTCATGACAAAGTGACAAAAGTAGTATTATTTGTGGTGATGTAGAGGTGTTTATCGTGACTTAGATGTAAGTTATGCGCAGGTGTTTCCATGGCCAGCTGTGGCAGATTGTTTCGTAAGTATAGAAGTGAAGACTATACTGGCACGTGTTCGTTTTTGAGACTTAGAAGGAACATTCGGGACGAATGTTTCTGGGGAAGAATGTTATACCTCGTAGTTCCGTGGTATGTATGCGAGGACGCACGTGCGAGAATGGCAGAAAGATTGAAAGGAAGAAAGAGGCGATTTTTCCACTAAAAGTTTCCGCTTTTGTGAAGGAAAAAGGTTCGTTAACGGGAATTGATTCCCAGATTTGGTATTCTGACTTCTGGAATATTAGAGAATTATGGAATTTTATTTTGAATGGTCACGCTGGGCCCACGGAGAAATTTACGCTTTGTGGGGCCCGCTTTGATTTTGAGATTTTGGCCGCTTTGGATATTTTCAAGACGAAATATTTTGATTTAATCGGGGCGACACGTGTCACCCCACGTGGCACCTTTGGGCAAAAATTATGTTTGTGCACAACACCCTGCTAGAGTCGCTTTTACTAAACGCTTTCACTTTCGTAGGGAATTTCCGCTATGTCATTTAGTATTTTTATGGATTTTTCCGAGAGACGAACATTTGGACCAACGAGAGGCGACTTGGCACCCTCTCATCGTGGGCATAGTGGCGGTTTGGACTAATCGGGAGGCAAGTGAGATATTTTTGGTAGATATTTTGTGTGCAAGTTGGCAGACACACGGGTGAATCTTGGCCCTACACTTGCTAGGCACTTGGCTAGATCTCGCCATTGTGGCCTTGGCTTGTGCTATAAATACCCTCTAAGGTTGATGAACTTCTTCATCCATTCCTAAATGTTTCTAAGTGTAAAATCCTCTCCTCCTCAGGTTGAGTTCGCCATGGCCTTCCCTTGCGCCGAGAGCACCTCTCTGTGGGTGCTAGCCGAGAGTAGCGCTCTCCTAGTGTTGCAAATGGGTACCCCAAGCCTAGGTTGTTTTCAGATAATACCCTTTGTCAGGTGTAGAAATACTCTCAAAAGTATTGTTATAATGCCCAAATTACCTTAGCCTTATACCTTGTTGTATTCTAAGGTTATACCTTTAAAAGCCCGTAAATACTATTATACTTACCGTCACCACCAAACCTAAACCCTAGGAAAATCTCCATAGTCCGTTGAGTATTGTGTAGTTGGTTAGAACTTAAGGGTGGTTTAGAGCGGTTGAGCGCCGAGTCGAGCTAAACGATTGCCCAGATCGACTTTATACTTGGATAATTATGGGCTTATCGAGGTAATTATCTTGTCCCCTATTGTAATTGGATATTACACGTTGTTAGAATATATAGTTGAAGTATACTATATATGAATCAACGTAGTTGTTGGCAATGTCTTTGACTTAAGCTCAAGAATAAGGAATCGAATCAATCAGAATTACTTAGGATCAGACAAGAGACTTGTGTAGTAGTACCGTGGAGTAGAATTGCACTGCTAGGGTTAGACGATAACCCCTCGTTGGCTTCAGCCTCGATGTAGGAGGAGATTTACGCCGTTGGGAGGTGCCGCGAATTTTGCAGAATGTTCTACGACGTTAATAAGTCACTTCGTGGCCTTATAGGTTGATGCTACGTGTGGAATGATCCACTGGCTTAAGGAGTAGCCGATTGGAGCGCTTTTGCTATTAGTCGATACTGCCGCGAGGTATGCGAACCTCTTCCTATCTCTCCTAGCATGATATGTGTGAACTATGTAGTACCAGACGCATACGTGTTTGATTGTTAGAAACATAAAGTTATAACCGCTTTATGGGAAGTTGGTTATAACAACTTTATAGGTAAGAAAATGGGTTGTGTTTTGAAAGGTAATCGATTTGATTATAACCGACTTGTTATGTGTTAATGAAGAACTTGAAGTATTTCAAAAGGTTTATAAATCATTTTGAAAGAATATGTGTAGTAATGTATTTTGAAAACTTAAGAGTTATACTAGCTTTATGGAAGTTAGGTATAACGGCTTAAGAATGTTTTTACCGATTTTGGAAATCAGGGACGTGTATCGACAAACCACCGCTGCAGTTAACAAAAGGAAGTGTTTTGAATAATTAAGTATGATTAAAACGAGAAACTTCCATCCGCATGAAGCTAAGATAAGACAAAATGATATTTCCTAGATCACGGTCAGAATAAGATTGTTATAAATAAGAATAACCTACTTACACGTAAGGCTTATGTTTCTCAATTGGTTAATAAAAAGGATTATATTCTTGAATGAATAAGACTATGAACTACGAAACCTTTTAAAATAAGAAACCGAACATTTGAAATTAGGCAAACTCAACGCTTGGAAAATAATGTTGTTACTTGATTTTACAAAGGTAAGTGTTTTGTTTATTTAAAAGACAATACTCTATTTTATACTACGTATCAGGTGACTTATGTGATAGAACGGATCTTTTGAAGATTTAATGTATGAAGCACGTCAGTTAGATAATCGAACTTGTTAGTAGAAGTACCTCGCGTGAACAACTCGATTGTATTGGTTTGTGATAGCCTTGTAATACTTTCTTGTTGATTTGATAAGTAAACATGTTAGGACGCCACTGTGTTAGTATCTCGTGATTGTTATGTAAGTGGTCATTCTCACGTGGCTTACATTGTTAAAAGGTAAGTCCATCAGATCGTTATTATATCACCTACCCTCGATCGTATACCACAGGGCTTGCCACCCTTGACGCGTCTATACTACCGCGCCCTTGAGACTAGCTGAGTCCGGATGCTCCGGTGATCGACCGATCATTCCGTGATTTCGCATGAGCGGTCCATGCGGTCCCAGACTACGGTCGCGGGAAATCGCGGTGAGGTGGCGGATACCGGCGGTTAGCCGCTCTCGCGGGTATACCGATACGCGTTCAGGGACCGTGATGGGGTCTTAGTAGGCTATGCCTTCATTACTTACCGCACGGTCTTATTGTGATGACTTTGGCGCGAGTCCACGACTTGACTTGGCAGGATCGCCTGGCGTTGTCAGAATCGTAGTGGTCGTGATCATAGAGGTCCGTAGTACCGTTGGGCGTTGGTAAAAAGGATTAAGCTCGTTCATTTGTAAAAGAGTTGATGGTTATATATATGCCGAAAGGCAAGTTTTCCTGATTATTGTTTTATATTTCGTTATCTCACGTTGTTGTTTTATGTTAGTGATTACTACGATGTTGCGGTCACTAGGGTGCCGAGGGTGCACGACCACGCAGCTGGTCGTGACAAGTACTTTGGCTTGGTTAATTGAGAATTATTCCATGTGTGCCTTGATAAGTACTTTGGCCTGATTAGTTGAGAATTGCCTATGTGTCTTTGGTGATAGCCTTTGAGTGCAAGTATTATGTTTTATTACGTTGCGCGACTCGGTTGGAGGCCGATCGCTTGTTGTAAGTACTTGACGACGCATCGACATGGGATTCCAATGTATGATTATTTGTAGTACTTAGGTTAAATTCCTGATTTTTATAGAAGACATGGTAGTGCTTCGCTTTGTTCGATGATCGGTTGAGATAGGGTAAGAGTAAGTGGTAAACCCCAAAGATGCTATACCACCTTCTCCAGTAAGAGTATAAGTGAGGTAAACCCCAAGACATTATACCCGTGCTTGTTTTGTTGATGGTCGGTTGAGATAGGGTAAAAGTATAAGTGAGGGTAAACCCCAAGATGCTTTACCACCTTCTCCGAGGTAAGAGTATAAGTGAGGTAAACCCCACGCTATACCACCGCTTTACCACCTTCTCCAGTAAGAGTATAAGTGAGGGTAAACCCCAAGACGCTATACCAGGTGGACTTAGTGTTCATGTATGCCTATTGGTGTATTATTATATCATGGATTTGCCGGTGATGGAAGGATTCCACGGGCATGATTGCTATTATGGGCGTGAGACCCATGGTTATATTTTAGAAATGACTTGAGGCACGTCCCCGACTTGTTATGACCGCTATGTGTTGTATCTTGTAGGTCGCTATCATACATGTCTCTGCTTTGTTGGGATCGTTATGATTTCATTACGATCATCGCTTCACATACTTGGTACATTCTTTCGATCGACTTCCTGGCCGTTTGCTCATGCCGCAGTTTAGGTACGCAGATTTGGTGATCGCGAGTGTAGGACCTGCCGTAGTTTTGGATAGCTCCTTGGCCGAGTTTATCTTTTTGGTATAAGTTCTTTGATGACAGCTTTGTACGCTTATAGGTACGTCGGGGCCTTGTCCCGTCATAGTTCAGTATAACTCTTAGAGGTCTGTATTCATATGTGGGATTGGACTCATGTACGGTGTAGTGTCTTTTGTTATGTATATTATACGGCACTTCGGCTTTGCCAGCTGCATCGATTGGTTTTATAAGAAAAAAAAAGGGGTGTTATTTAATTTCCGCAGTTTACTTAGTTGTTAAGGTAGAAGGGTGCCTGTAGGCACCAACACGCCCGGGTTCGGGTCGTGACAGAGTGGTATCGAGCGGTCACCTCAGAATGTCTACGCCGTGTCTAGTAGAGTCTTGATTATCGGTGTGGCGCGCCACACCCATAAATGCGAGGCTACAGACATTTAGGAGTCGTTTCTATTCTTCTCACTCTAAGATCGTGGCCCTAGAGTTGTGTTAGTAAGATAATTCCTCTCCGACGTAATTTTGTGTTACGATTATGCCTCCGCGAGGGCAACATACGCCAGAGTGGCAAAGGAGTAGCAGGAGCTACTAGTCGGACTGCAGAGAGTTGATAGGGCTTGTTCCTGTGGTATACCAGATGTTGTTCGCCATGAAGTTCTCCCCGCTAGGTTTTGAGATCACATCACCAGAGCCTACAGTTTCTCAGTTAGGGGAAGATTTTAGGGTCATGAAGGAAGCCATTATGTTATTGACCTAGATATAGGTGCTATAGTTTCATCAGCAGGAGGTTACTCGGCCAAGATGCATGTGTGTCAGGGGTAGAGTGCCAAAGACGAGATCTGCAGAAGAGGGCTAGACCGGTTGGTTATTCCGGTGAGTTTTGACGAGCCGCCAACAGAATGAGTGAGATATTCGTCCCACCTACCCAAAGACATACCCCAGCAGCTCACGGTGGGAGTTTGACCCCACAAGGTATTTAGGAGCTGGCCCGAGCTCCAGAGGTCGAGGTTACCGGAGGAGCGAGGATTTTCTCGCCGAGGCCACTTATTCTCGGTGTTTCCATTGTAGTAAGCGCCATTTGGGAAATGTCGTCTCGCACAGTGTTTGTTATTGTAGGCCGTCCGCCATATAATCGAGGTATGTCCTTTTAGAAGAGCACCGGTGAGGTGGCTCAGCCTATGAGGCCGATGGTTGATTCCCTTTCCTCCACAAATGCTGCCCCAGGCAGGTGTTCGGGATGTTAGCCAGCCGTGGTAGAGGTCAGGGTGGAGTTTATAGTTCTGGCGGTCCTTCGAACCGCAGAGATGACGTGACTACGGGGCAGGATCAGGAGGCGACATCGCACGGGGTTACATGTATATTTCGATTCTTTCAATCATACGATGCGCTGATAGATTCAGATTTTACCTAGCGTATATGTTTTCCCTTTGTTGCTAGAGTTGTAAAGTGATAGTACCCGCAGGTAGGATACTTTGATTAGTAAAGTGAAAAGTTAAGATCTGACAAGAATGATAAGTGAACTGAGACTATAGTTGTGTAGAGTTCACAAGTAGTAATTACCAGTGAATAGTGAGACCGATAGGGAAGGATGCATGAGAAATACTTTGGCTTATGTGACGAACCTCTAGTGAATGGGAGGATATGGTGAAGTACCTTGAGATAAGAGAGATTTATTTCGGACTAAGAATGAGAAGTTAAGTGTGACGATAGTCGGGTTATGGACTCATCTCGGTCAACCGGTAGTATGGAATGGGGTGATGTCGGTTGGTAGTGGTCCCGATGTGATAGGGCACGAGGATGCCAGCCCAAGTCGTTAATCGTCAGACGAGTTCGTGGATGTGTTCCACCGGAACTAGGCCGTAAGGACCGAGAAGAGCCTTAACGGGAACGTAAGTAACTATATGGCCAAGTTTGGGTAGTAACTCCAAGGATTGGAGAAGAGAAACAAAATTTGAGATTTTGTACGTGCACTAGATGAGTTTGAAAGTACGAGAAAATATGACAAGTGTTATACCCCGTATTTCCAGAGTATGTACGTGTCACGACCCGAACCCGGGCCCGTGACTGGTGCCTTACCCCGGGCACCCTAGTGATACAACATCAGAGTAATCAGCGGAATATAAAATAATACATGAAACCAATGTAATAAGACAGTGAAATAAGAAGACAGGCTAACCAAAAACGGTTACCTTCAGTATATATAAATAGCAAATTTGAACAGTTACATCCCTTTCTACACTCGCCCACAGCGATTACTGCACTTCTACGAATGATATGACAACAACGACGACAGGTTCTCGCCATACCCCGAATGTAAGCACCTACAACAACAGTGGGACTATACTAAGACAAGCCTCCGAGAAACGGAGCTTTCCCAAACGCTGAATCGTGACCCCAAGAGCGAGGATCAACGATCGTGTACCTTTACCGCGGCATGAACGCAGCTTCAAGGAGGTCGATAACAAAAACGAGTATGTGAAATCAAAATAAATACCGTAAATGAAATCATAGTAGTCTATATAAAGCGTGAGACATATATGATAACCAAACTACGCTCACAATAAATAAGCAAATATATTAAGCCGTGGACTCACGCGAAGTCATCACTCAAATACATAAATATGGGTCTCACGCCCACAACATCAATCATGCCCGTGGAATACCTTTCTCACCGCGATCTATGATATATAAAAGCACCAAGAGATACACGTGAACACGTGTCCCACCTGTGTCATAATAAAATCGTATGGTAAGTATGAAGGCATAGCCGACTACTAAAACCCACCGTACCAACAAGCGTCATAAATCGTATCATGAAATCTGTCTGCATCACCACATGATCAAAGCCGCCACTCGCCTGCAGATCTAATGCGCGCCTCAGCCCCGAACTTCCCGCACCCGCATAGGCCACCCCAATGGCCCGCATGAGGTATTCCCGCATCGAGGGTAGCTACTCCCAAGATCCGCTGACTTCGCACCGCATGGCCACATAGACCGCATGCCCATAAAGGACGAAACTAACTCGAACTCAGAGCCCGCATAGGCCCCCGGGACCCGCATGAGGTATTCTCGAATCATAGGTCACTAGACCCGCCCAGTCTACTCCCGCAAGACGGACGGCAGCTTTAACCTCCGAAGCAAATAAAGTAGTGGTACAATACCAACATAACGACTGATAGTGAAACTATTTAAGCGCAATCGAGGGGAAACCCCTTTACACAAACATCACAAGATACTAACACACATAGCATCCTAGCATGTTTACTTATCAAATAAACAAGAAAGTATCACAAGGCTATCACAACCCAACACAATCAAGTTATACACACAAGGCACTTTCTACTATATGATTAACAAGATCGGGTTTCTATCCCCAAAGTACTTCATATATTAACTCTTTTAAAAGATACGTTACTTTCACAAAAGTCACACGATACCCGTAGTATATGAAAATAGAGTGATTATCTTTTGAAGTAAATCAAAACACTTCTCTTTGTAAAATCAAGTAATCACATTCTTTTCCAACGTTTCAAGTTTGCCTAATTTCAATTACTCAAGTTTCTCATTTTCGAAAGGTTTCGTAGTTCATAGTCTTATTCATTTAAGAATGTAATTCTCTTTTAAACAATCGGAGGAACATAAGCCTTATATGTGAGTAGGTTATTTTTGTTCATAATCCATCTTATTAAGCAGCCATGATCTAGGAAATATCATTTTGTCTCATCTTAGCTTCTATGCAGATAGAAGTTTCTACTGGTTTCAATAATACTTAATTATTCGATACATTTTCCTTTATTAACGCCGCAGTTGGTTTGTCGATACACATTTCCGATTTCCAAATCAAGAAACATTATTCTTTTAAAACCAAGTACTCATTACTCACGAATGAGGTTTCACACGAAATTCATATCAATTCATTTAAGTTAAGTCTCTATCTTACAAGATCAAGTCTCTTAACTTCTAAAGTAAATAAAGCGCTCGCTTTATCTCTCTTAAGCCGTTATACCTAACTTCCCATAAAGCTAGTATAACTCTTAAGCTTTTAAAACCAAGTGTTACTCTTCTTTAAAAGCAGCTCTTAATTCTCTTGAACTACTTCAAGATTATTATTATTCGCTTAAGTCAAAAGACATTGCCGTATAACTACGTTCAATTAACACACGTACGTCTACCGTACTATATAGTTATACACATATCATGCTAGAAGAGATAGGAAGAGGTTCACATACCTCGCGACGATTATCGACTATTAGCAAATCGCCCACGGCTATAACCCGCTAGCCTGGTCCACCTTCTCAAGTAGCACACGCTACTAGCGTAACATTCAACCTATACAGTTATACAAGTCTATCAAAGTCTAGACTACCGGTAGAATAAATCTAGATGCAAGATCCTACGGAAATTGACAGCCCTCCCTACCCACAAACTACACAAGTCTCATCGTAATACAAATTCTTCGTAATTACAGTCATTTCTCTTCTTTAAATTAGTGCTTAAGTCCAAGGACATTGCCACAAAACTATGTTCGGTTCTTATATATATAGTATACTTCAACTATATATTCCTACAACATGTAATCTCCAATTACAATAGGGGACAAGATAATTACCTCGATAAGCCCATAATTATCCGAGTATAGATGCCGATCCCGGCAAAGTTTAGCTCCAACTCCGGCGCCCAACCCGCTCCAAACCACCTTAGAAGTTCTAACCAACTTCTATATAATACTCCAACTAACTATGGAGATATTCCTTGTGGTTCTGTTTGGACTGACTGGAAGTATAATAGTATTACTGGCTTTTCAGATAGGTATAACCTGAATAATACAAGGTATACTGCTAAGGTAATTTGGGTATAGTAACAATACTTTTGAGAGTATTTCTACCAAGAGGGGTATTTATACGAGACAACACCACAAGGAGGGTGTATACCTCGGCCTACTCCCACTGTGGGGTACTTTCGCCAAGTGGGAGAACTCTCGGCCAAGGGGCCTCCCAAAGGGGGAGGACGAGAACAACAAGAAGGGAGGGGGAGGATTTCTAAGACTTAGAACATTTTAGGATGAATAAGTCTTCAAAGGGGAGGGGTATTTATAGGTCTAGCAAAGGCCAACCAATGGCCAAGATCATGCCAAGTGCAAGGCAAGTGTAGGGCAAAGATCATGCCAAGTGCACCTTATCCATCTACCACCAAAATATCCTACCTACTACTTGACAAAAATGTCAAGGAAAATCGTCCAAGGGACGCCCACAATTTCCGCCAATGAGAGGGTGCCAAGTGGCGCCCTCTCGTTGGTCCAACACGCCTCGACTCTCGAAAAAAATCCGCAAAAATTAGAAATGTCATAGCCGGAATTTTCCTTCGCAAGTTATGTAAAACGCTTTAAAAACGACTCTAACCGGGTGTTGTGCACAAAGTGAAATCGCCAAGCCACTTTAAAGCCCAAACTTTTCTACGCACGCCCCACATACATACTGAAATACGGTATAACATTCTCCTCCTTAGAAACATTCGTCCCAATGTTCCTTCTAAGTCTCAAAACAACGCGTGCGCCAAGATAGTCTTCACTACTATACTTACGAAACAATCCCGCCACACATGGCCACGAAACAACTAGCGCGAATGCTTACATCCAAGTTCACGAGGAAACACTCTAACATCACCACAAACACCACTCTCCGGGTCTAAAATATACTTCTTTCAGATCTAAGCTCGCCATACATGCTCGCTTCTTCCCTTACGTGTCGCACTTTCTTGTACACTCGAACTCTACCACATTTCTTACCGCCTAGCCAAAACTCGGTTACTATCTCTAACGTGGTCATCATTAACTAGAACACTGGATGGATCTCCGATACTTTCCAACATAACAATTCGAAGATCGACGCATCGCCTCCTAAGTCGGACTAATTGCTAACATATAGGCAACCCGCCTATTCTTCACATGAACTCCAAAAAGGCCCAAAGTAACTCGCTAAGTTCTTCGCTTCAAAACTCGTCACACCCTAACCGGTGGTACTTTCAAGACCGATCGCCAACTCGAACTCTAGCGTGCCGCCGATAATCCGCATCGATTTCTTCGAGCCGCCAAAAACCTCCTCTAGATAAGCTTCACCCTATCCACACCGGAACAAGCCCAACCAACTATCAGAACCTTGCCAACATCAAACCAACGACCGGCAACTAACACTTCCGCCCCCAAGGCTTCATAAGCGACATCCAACACCAAATGGTAGCTTAAACGCCTCCACAGGAGACAACAATCCCCACAACTACCCCTGAAATCCAAACACTGGATACCACTTTTGTCACTTTGCCGCGAGGTTCTAGTGTCACTCCGGCGACCCAACAAATGGTACCGGACTGCATGCGATCACTGAGGCTCACCTGAGTTCTCAATCCTGCCTGGTAAAACTTTCAGAAACGAACATAGCTACAACTCCGGCTTCACCGTTCATAAGGTGAAGGTACGCACTCGCGCCTTTACAACCTTTCCGATATAGCAACACTGCAGAGTACACGGTCCGGACCAAAACACACGACGGGCTGCCCCATCGCCCGACCATCGTTGAACGATCCACGAACTCAGACGGTTAATCGAACTTGGGCCAAACACCGCGTGATCTACCACAAGGCGGAACCACCACAACCGTCACCACCATACATGCCGCGGTTGACCCGCAACACGGCCTCAACCCGACCCAAGAATGCGCAAAACATTAGCTCCCCGATCCGGAACAATCTCTCAAATCACGTTACGAAAACCTAGCGGTCTTTTTAGCTCAACTACCCTCTTTCATTCCACACTACTCAGGGACTTATCCCACAAACATAGCTCACGTGCACTATGCACTCCGACAAGGGTTAAACGTATAAATCTTTTACTCGAGATGGCCTTACCTCTAAGGTCTCTACGTATAAAACTCTAAGGCTCACACTTTCTCTATCCCCCAAATCTTACTCGGTTAACTAACCATGATTTCTAATCACAATTTACACAATAACCCTTAAGGTATACTCATCTTATCACACATACTAGTCCCTAGAGGGTTAAAGATATGTCTGTATCTACTGCTTCACTCCCCTTTGTCGTTCTAATCAAACACGCCTGCAGGCGTAGCTAAGAAGATGACAAACTACCCACCGATCACGAAGGCTAAGTCCTCCTACTAGACACTCTTCCGACATCGACTCGACGGTCGTAGTACAACAAGTACTCCATCTAAAAGACGACATTCCCGGATGACGCCCGCCATACATCGCGAACCGAAGCCCGAGTTCTCACCAACTCTCGCATACCCCGAACGCCCCAAATCCGTGGAGACCTCTCTCGACCGGTGGGTGTGCATAATCTAATCTGGCGCAGGCGACTACCGGCTTAAGGTTACCAAAGGACCTTGCCGCTCCGCCTCTTCATTGTCCTCGTTAACCCGCCGATCTCACGCTTTCACGCGCATAAGCCCGCATACGTGCCATGCTCAAGCTTCAATCAAGAATTACTCTTACACAACCTCTCTAGGTAGTCATCAAGACTCGCAGACATCCAGATACTCTCCGTAGCCAAATCCATAGCTAGTAATGTGGTCGCTTTCTTGCAATCTAAATTCATCGTTCTGGCCGTGGAATCAAGGTTCAAATATCATGGCCGCAGAGGAATCGCCGCCATGCTAAATCTCGGGCTAGCGACGCCGCAGAACTCCCAAATGAAGCACCTAACTCGGTGATGATTGGGCTCGTGCCTCGTAACCCTGAACTACTCGCAGCCTCGCCGCTTTGCCTCCTGGGCCTGGTCCGCCTCACGCGAGGCATAGCGTAAGTGGAAAGAGATACGTTAGAGGTCCAACTTACAACACACCTCTAAGGCACGATCTCAGAGTGAGAAGAATAGAAACCAATCCTAAATATCCTATAGCCTCGGACATTGGTGTGGTGCACAACACACCGATAATCAAGACTCTACAGGATACGGCCGGTAGACACTTTCCGAGGATTAACTGCTCTGATACCACTTTTGTCACACCAACGGGCCCGTGATCGTGCCTTACCGGGCACCCTAGTGATACAACATCGAGTAATGTCACGGAATATAAAACAATACATGAAACCAATGTAATAAGACAGTGAAATAAGAAGACAAAGCTAACAAAAACGGTTACCTTCAAGATATATAAATAGCAAATTTGAATAGCTATATCCTTTCTACACTCGCCCACAACAAGATATGCACTTACGAATGATATGATAACAACGACGGACAGGCCTTCGCCATACCCCGAATGTAAGCACCTACAACAACAGGGACTATACTAAGACAAGCCTCCGAGAAACGGAGCTTTCCCAAACGCTGAATCGTGGACCCTAAGAGCGAGGATCAACGACCGGTGTACCTTTACTCGCGTGATTTAACGCAGCCCCGGAGGTCGCATAACAAAATTTAGTATGTGAAATCGAAAATAAATTACGTAAATGAAATCATAGTAGTCTATATAAAGGTGAGACATGTATGATAACCAAACTACGCTCACAATAAATAACAAATATATTAAGCCGTGGACTCACGCCAAGTCATCACTCAAATACATAAATATGGGTCTCACGCCACAACATCAATCACGCCCGTGGAATACCTTTCTCATCTGGCAGCCTATGATATATAAAAGCACCAAGAGATACACATGAACACCGGTCCCACTGTGTCATAATAAAATCGTGACGGTAAGTATGAAGGCATAGCCGACTACTAAAACCCACCGTACTCAACAAGGTCATAAATCAGATCATGAAATCTGCCTGCATCATTACATGATCAAAGCCGCCACTCGCCGAGCATCTAATGCGCGCCTAGCCCCGAACTTCCCGCAGCCCGCATAGGCCACCCCAATGGCCCGCATGAGGTATTCCCCGCATCGAGGGTAGCTACTCCCCGGCATCCGCCTGGACTTCGCAGTCTGCATGGCCACATAGACCGCATGCCCATAAAGGACGCAAACTAACCTGGAACTCTCGTAGTTCCGCATAGGCCCCTGGGACCCGCATGAGGTATTCTCGAATAATAGGTCACTAGACCCGCCTGAGTCTACCCCCGCACGGAGGCACTTAACCTCCAAATAAAGCTTAGTGGTACAATACCAACATAACTACCGAGCAGTGAAACTATTTAAGCGCAATCGAGGGGAAACCCCTTTACACAAACATCACAAGATACTAACACACGTAGCATCCTAGCATGTTTACTTATCAAATAAACAAGAAAGTATCACAAGGCTATCACAACCCAACACAATCAAGTTATACACACAAGGCACTTTCTACTATATGATTAACAAGATCGGGTTTCTATCCCCAAAGTACTTCATATATTAACTCTTTTAAAAGATACGTTACTTTCACAAAAGTCACACGATACCCGTAGTATATGAAAATAGAGTGATTATCTTTTGAAGTAAATCAAAACACTTCTCTTTGTAAAATCAAGTAATCACATTCTTTTCCAACGTTTCAAGTTTGCCTAATTTCAATTACTCAAGTTTCTCATTTTCGAAAGGTTTCGTAGTTCATAGTCTTATTCATTTAAGAATGTAATTCTCTTTTAAACAATCGGAGAACATAAGCCTTATATGTGAGTAGGTTATTTTTGTTCATAATCCATCTTATTAAGCAGCCATGATCTAGGAAATATCATTTTGTCTCATCTTAGCTTCTATGCAGATAGAAGTTTGTACTGGTTTCAATAATACTTAATTATTCGATACATTTTCCTTTATTAACGCTGCAGTGGTTTGTCGATACACATTTCCGATTTCCGAAATCAGTAAAACATTATTCCTTTTAAAACCAAGTACTCATTACTCACGAATGAGGTTTCACACGAAATTCATATCAATTCATTTAAGTTAAGTCTCTTATCTTACAAGATCAAGTCTCTTAACTTCTAAAGTAAATAAAGCGTTCGTTTTATCTCTCTTAAGCCGTTATACCTAACTTCCCATAAAGCTAGTATAACTATTAAGCTTTTAAAACCAAGTGTTACTCTTCTTTTAAAAACAGTTCTTAATTCTCTTGAACTACTTCAAGATTATTATTATTCGGGCTTAAGTCAAAAGACATTGCCGTATAACTACGTTCAATTAACACACGACGCTCACCGCATTTACATAGTTATACACATATCATGCTAGAAGAGATAGGAAAAGGTTCACATACCGCGACGATTATCGACTATTAGCAATCGCCCGCTGGCTATAACCCTACTTAGCTGGTCCACCTTCTCAAGTAGCACATGCTACTTTCGCAGAACATTCATGCCACACCCCGATCCGGGCTCCGTGATCTGCCTTACCCCGGCACCCTAGTGATACATACATCGAGAAAACCAAATAAAAATAAAACATGAGTCATGAAACAAGAGATATAATAATAAAAACAAAGCAATCCAAAATAGCTTGCCTTCAGATATACATAAAACCCGACGCTTTAATCCTTTTACAACCCCGCCCACAACAAGATTACTGCACTTAAGATTTACAACGACTATGACGGATGTGCCCCGCCATACCCCGAATGTACAAGAACCTACAACTCAGTGGAACACATACCAAAAGATAAGCCTCCGAGAAACGGAGCTTCCTAATACGCCGAATCGTGATCCTAAGAGCGAGGATTCACGACCGATGTTTCACTACCGCAGATGAACGCACTCGGGCGAGGTCGCATAACAGTACCAAGTATGTGAAATCAGAAAATACCAGAAATGAAATCATAATAGTCTAGATAAAGCAGAGATATGATGATAACCAAACTACGCTCACAACATAAGAGCAGCCAAGGTGGCTCACGCCTCTAGTCATCCTCATGCCCGTGAACTCCTTCTCACCGCTGCAGCCTAGGTACAAATCATGTGATACGATATATGTGTCTCGCCATCTTATGGACCCAATATAGAAATGTGTGGAATACATTCCTGGATGACCCATTAGTCGAAATACATTCTGATGACCCAGAATCGTGAAATACATTCTGGATGAACCCAGAGTCGAGTGAAACACATTCGGATGAACCGGTCAGTGAAATACATTCCTGATTAACCGTAATCAAGTGAAATACATTCCTGATGAACCTGAATCGAGTGAAATACATTCCTGATGAACCAGAATCGAGTGAAATACATTCCTTGCACAACAAGTCGAAACGAGGCAAGTTTTACAACAACAAAGATAGGCAAGTTATACACAACTCAAAGAAACTGTGTTTTAACCCTAAAGTGTTACATACATTAATTCTTTTAAAAGATCCGCTTTCTTTCACATAAGTCACACAATACCCGTAGATAGAAATAATGACTATCTTTTAAGTAAACAAAATGCTTCCTTTGTAAAATCAAGTAACAACATTATTTTCCAAACGTCGAATCCTTACCACATTTGGGCGTTATCGCTTCGCCTAAAACCTCGGGGTTACTTATCTCTAACGTGGTCATCGTTAACTGGAACACTCGGACGGATCTTCCCATACTTTCCTAACATAACAATTCGAAAGATCCGACGTATCGCCTTCCTAAGCTCACGGCAACTAAACATATAGGCAACTCCGCATATTCTTCATACGGAACTCTAAAGCGCCCAAGCAACTCGGGCTAAGTTCCTTCGCTTTCAAAACTTCGCCAGCACCCTAACCGTGGTACTTTCGTTAAGACCGATCGTCAACTCAACTCTAAGCGCTCGCGCGATAATCCGCACGCATTTCTTCGAGCCGCCAAAAAAACCTCCTCTAGATAAGCTTCACCTATCCACACCGCTGGCTGAACAAGCTCCGAACGAATCCATTATCCAACCTTGCCAACATCAAACTAACGACATCGCAACTTCAGCACTTCCTCCGCCTCCTACAAGGCTTCATAAGTGCGGATATCCGAACATCAAATGGTAGCTTAAACGCTTCCTCCACAGAGTACACAAATAATCCCTACAATCTACCCCCGAAATCCAAACACCGGATACCACTTTTGTCACTTTGCCGCGAGTAGTTCTAGTAAGTCACCCGCAACTCCAACAAAATGGTACCGATCGCGATGCGTATCATCGTAGGCTTCACCTGAAGTTCTCAATCACCGCTCGTAAAACTTTTTTTTTTTAGGAAACGAACATAATGCCACAACTCCGGGCTTCACCTGTCATTATAAGGTGAAGGTGACGCACTTCGCGCGTTCTTTACAACCTTTTCCGAATATATCAACACCACCGAGTACACGGGTCTCCACTAAAAACACGACGGTTGCCCCTATCATGTTCGACCATCGTCGGAACGCATCCACTTAACTCAGATACCGGTTAATCGAATCTTGGGGCTAAACACCCTTGTGATCCTACCACGCGCAACCACTCACAAATCGACTCACCACCATACATGCCGCCATGGACTGACTGCCAAGCAACACGGCCTCAACCCGACCCTACATCGCGAAAACATTAGCTCTCGATCCGAACAATCTTCTCAAATCACGTTGTTTAAACCTAGCCGGGTCTTCTTTTTTAGCTCAACTCACCTCTTTCATTCCACACTACCAAAGGACTTATCCCACAAACATAGCTCACGCCGCACTATGCACCGATTGCAAGTGGTTAGAACGATAGCAAATCTTTTACTCAGACGTGCCTTACTCTAAGGTCTCTCTACGTATAAAAACCTCTAAGGCTCACACTTTCTCTCATCCCCAAATCTTACTCCTCGGCTAACTAACCATGATTTCCTAACTGCACAATTTACACAATAACCCTGGTATATACTCATCTTATCACACACATACTAATCCCTGCAGGGTTAAAGATACGACATGATTCTACCGCCACTCCCTTAGTCATTCTTAATCAAACCTGCTCAGGGCGATGAATGCCAAGGGTGAGATAAAACTACCCACCGACATCCATAAGGCTAAGTCCTCCCACTAGACACACTTCTTCCGACATCACTCTCGAATGGTCGAGGTGGGCAAACAAGTACCCATCTAAAAAGACGAGCATTCCCTGGGGTGATGACGCTCCGCTATATCAGAACTCTAAGCTCCCGAGTTCTCGACCAACCCTCGTGATACCCCGAACGCCTCGAATCCGCCGGAGGACTTTCTGCGACCGCTGGCGCGCAATTAATCGACCGTCAGCGGTGAGGCGACTCGGGCCGAAGGTTACCAAATGACCTTGCCGCTTCCGCCTCTTTCGCTGGCATCCTCGTTAACCCGCCGACTCTCACGCCGCATACCGCCACAAGATACACAAGCCCGCATATTATGCCATGCTCGCCTCAATCAAGAATTACTCTTACACAACCTCTCTTAGGTAGTCATCAAGACTCACAGTACATCGGTGATACTTCTTCCGTAGCCAAATCCATAGCTAGTAACAGGTCGCTTTCGCAATCTAAATTCATCGTTTCCTGGCCGTGGAATCAAGGTTCAAATATCATGGCCGCAGCAGGGAATCGCCGCTGCCGTGTTAAACTCTCAAGGGCTGTACTAGCGATGCCGCAGAACTCCCCAAATGAAGCACCTAACTCTCAGCGATGATTGGCATGTGCCCTCGTGAATCTTCTAACTCTACTGCAGCCTCGCCGCCTTGCCTCCCGTCCCGGTCCGCCTTACGCGAGGCATAACTGTAAGGGAAAGAGATACGTTAGAGGGTCCAACTTACAACACAAACTTCTAAGGCACGATCTCGTGAGTGAGAAAAATAGAAACCAATCCTAAACATCCTATAGCCTCCGGGATTATCGTGGTGTGCACAACACACTGATAATCAAGACTCTACTGGATACGGTCTGTAGACACTTTCCGAGGATTAACTGCTCTGATACCACTTTTGTCACGACCCGAACTCGGGCCCGTGATTGGTGCCTTACCCCGGGCACCCCAGTGATACAACATCAGAGTAATCAGCGGAACATAAAACAATACATGAAACCAGTGTAATAAGACAGTGAAATAAGAAGACAGGCTAACCAAAAACGGTTACCTTCAGTATATATATAAATAGCAAATTTGAATAAGCATATCCCTTTCACTTCTCTACAATAAGATTACATGCACTTACGAATGATATGACAACAACGACGACAGGCCGCCATACCCCGAATGTAAGCACTTACAACAACAGGGACTATACTAAGACAAGCCTCCGAGAAACGGAGCTTTCCCAAACGCTGAATGCGTGACTCCTAAGAGCGAGGATCAACGATCGGTGTACCTTTACCGGCAGATAACGCAGCCCCCCGAAGGAGGTCAGTACAACAGGTACCGAGTATGTGAAACTGAAAATAAATACCGTAAATGAAATCATAGTAGTCTATATAAAGCAGGAGACATGTATGATAACCAAACTACAGTTCACAATAAATAAGCAGTCATATTAAGCCAGGGACTCACGCCCTCGAAGTCATCACTCAAATACATAAATATGGGTCTCACGCCCACAACATCAATCATGCCCGTGGAATACCTTTCTCACTGCCGGCAGTCTATGATATATAAAAGCACCAAGAGATACACATGAACACCGTCAAAGTCCCACTGTGTCATAATAAAATCGTGACGGTAAGTATGAAGGCATAGCCGACTACTAAAACCCACCGTATCAACAAGGTCATAAATCAGATCATGAAATCTGTCTGCACGCCGTCACATGATCAAAGCCGCCACTCGCCGCGAAGTATCTAATGTGCGCGTCTAGCCCCGAACTTCCGCACTCCGCATAGGCCACCCCAATGGCCCGCGTGAGGTATTCCCGATCGAGGGTAGCTACTCCCAGATCCGTCGACTTCGCACCGCACGGCCACATAGACCGCGTGCCCATAAAGGACGAAACTAACACGAACTCGTAGCTCGCGTAGGCCCTCGGGACCCGCGTGAGGTATTCTCGAATCATAGGTCACTAGACCCGCTGAGTCTACCGCGTCGGAGGGCAAACAACCTCGGAAGCGAAAGTGAGTGGTACAATACCAACATAACGGTGATAGTGAAACTATTTAAAAAGCGCAATCGGCGGAAACCCTTTACACAAACATCACGAGATACTAACACACGTAGCGTCCTAGCGTGTTTACTTATCAAATAAACAAAGAAAGTATCACAAGGCTATCACAACCCAACCTGATCAAGTTATACACACAAGGCACTTTCTACTATATGATTAACAAGATCGGGTTTCTATCCCCAAAGTACTTCATATATTAACTCTTTTAAAAGATACGTTACTTTCACAAAAGTCACACGATACCCGTAGTATATGAAAATAGAGTGATTATCTTTTGAAGTAAATCAAAACACTTCTCTTTGTAAAATCAAGTAATCACATTCTTTTCCAACGTTTCAAGTTTGCCTAATTTCAATTACTCAAGTTTCTCATTTTCGAAAGGTTTCGTAGTTCATAGTCTTATTCATTTAAGAATGTAATTCTCTTTTAAACAATCGGAGGAACATAAGCCTTATATGTGAGTAGGTTATTTTTGTTCATAATCCATCTTATTAAGCAGCCATGATCTAGGAAATATCATTTTGTCTCATCTTAGCTTCTATGCAGATAGAAGTTTCTACTGGTTTCAATAATACTTAATTATTCGATACATTTTCCTTTATTAACGCTGCAGTGGTTTGTCGATACACATTTCCGATTTCCGAAATCAGTAAAACATTATTCTTTTTAAAACCAAGTACTCATTACTCACGAATGAGGTTTCACACGAAATTCATATCAATTCATTTAAGTTAAGTCTCTTATCTTACAAGATCAAGTCTCTTAACTTCTAAAGTAAATAAAGCGTTCGTTTTATCTCTCTTAAGCCGTTATACCTAACTTCCCATAAAGCTAGTATAACTATTAAGCTTTTAAAACCAAGTGTTACTCTTCTTTTAAAAACAGTTCTTAATTCTCTTGAACTACTTCAAGATTATTATTATTCGGGCTTAAGTCAAAAGACATTGCCGTATAACTACGTTCAATTAACACACGTACGTCTACCGTACTACATAGTTATACACATATCATGCTAGAAGAGATAGGAAAAGGTTCACATACCTCGCGACGATTATCGACTATTAGCAAATCGCTCCGCGGCTATAACCCGGCTAGCCTGGTCCACCTTCTCAAGTAGCACATGCTACTCGCAGAACATTCATGTCACACCCCGATCCCGGGCCCGTGACTGGTGCCTTACCCCGGGCACCCTAGTGATACATACATCAGAGAAAACCAGCGAAAAAAATAAAACATGAGTCATGAAACAAGAGATATAATAATAAAAAAACAGGCCAACCAAAACAGTTGCCTTCAGTATATACATAAAACCCGAACAGTTTAATCCTTTTACAACCACGCCACAACAAGATTACTGGACCTCTAAGATTTACAACGACTATGACGGACAGGCCCCGCCATACCACGAATGTACAAGAACCTACAACTCAGGAACACATACCAAAAGATAAGCCTCGGAGAAACGGAGCTTCCAATCTGTTGAATCGTGATCCTAAGGCGAGGATCCACGGCCGATGTACCTCTACTGCAGATGAACGCAGCCCGAAGGAGGTCGACAACAGTACCAAGTATGTGAAATCAGAAAATACTGTAAATGAAATCATAATAGTCTAGATAAAGCAGGAGACATGTATGATAACCAAACTACAGTTCACAACATAAGAGCAGTCAAGCCAGGGGCTCACGCCCTCTAGTCATCCCTCATGCCCGTGGAACTCCTTCCTCACTGCCGGCAGTCTAGGTACAAATCATGTGATACGTATAACAGGTCTCGGCCCATCTTATGGACCCAATATAGAAATGTGTGGAATACATTCCCGGATGAACCAGAGTCGATGAAATACATTCGGATGACCGTGTCAAGTGAAATACATTCCGGATGAGCCGTGAGTCGAGTGAAACACATTCGGATGAGCCGTGTCGAGTGAAATACATTCCCGGATGAACCGGTAATCAAGTGAAATACATTCCCGGATGAACCGGTAATCGAGTGAAATACATTCCCGGATGAACCGGTAATCGAGTGAAATACATTCCTTGCACAACAAGTCGCAAAACGTAGGCAAGTTTTACAACAACAAGCATAGGCAAGTTATACACAACTCAAAGAAACCAGGTTTTAACCCTAAAGTGTTACATACATTAATTCTTTTAAAAGATCCGTTTCTTTCACATAAGTCACACAATACCCGTAGTATAGAAATAGTGACTATCTTTTTAAGTAAACAAAATGCTTCCCCTTTTGTAAAATCAAGTAACAACATTATTTTCCAAACGTTCAAGTTTGCCTAAATTCAAATGCTCAAGTCACTTATTTTAGAAAGGTTTCATAACTCATAGTCTTAATCTCTTTTAAACCATTTGAGTAACATATGTCTTATGTGTGAATAGGTTATTCTTGTTTATAACAATCTTGCTACAACAGCCATGATCTAGAAAATGTAATATCATTTTGTCTCATCTTAGTTTCTATGCAGATGGAGGTTTCTACTGGTTTTAATAATACAACTCATTAGTCAAGACATTTTCCTTTATTAAGCTGCGGTGGTTTGTCGGTACACATTCTGATTTCCGAAATCAGTAAAACATTCTTAAGCCGTTATACCTAACTTCCCATAAAGCTAGTATAACTCTTAAGTTTTCAAAAACCAAGTATTACTCTTCCTTCAAAACGATTTATAAATCTTTTGAAGTACATCAAGTTCTTTATTATCACATAACAAGCCAGTTATAATTCACATGATTACCTTTTAAAACCACGAAGTATTTTCTTACCTACATAAAGTGTTATAACCAACTTCCCATAAAGCGTTATAACACTTTATGTTTTAAACCATCAAATACATTTAGCACGTATCGTCTCGTACTACATAGTTCACACATATCATGCTAGAAACGATTAGGAAAAGGTTCACATACCGCGGCGAGTATCGACAATAAGCAAAATGCTCCAAGTACTACAACGCACTAGACCTTTCCACTCGCCGAGTAAAATCGCTACTGTAGAACTTCCACCTCGATAAGCCCATAATTATCCAAGTTAAATGTCGATCCTTAGCAACGTTTAGCTCTACTCGTGCGCTCGATCCGCTCCAAACAACCCAGAAGTTCTAACCAACCTACTCAAATACTTGACCAACTATGAAGATTTCCTTAGGGTTTCGGTTTGAGACTAAAAGGACAAAAGGTAGTATTTCCGGGCTCTACGTATAGAGGTAACTTTTGGAATACAACAAGGTAAAGGCTAAGGTATTTTGGGCATTATAACAATACTTGGAAGACAACTTTCTACCAAGGGGGGGGGTACCTCACGAGAACACTCCAAAGTGGGGAGAAGGCCTCTCGGCCAAAGCTCCTCAAAGGGAGGACCTCTTTGTGAGAACAACACTAGAGAGGAGGGAGGAGTTCAACACTAAGTGAAATTTAGGATGAAGAAGTCTTCAAGCTTAGGGGGGTATTTATAGCAAAACCAAAGGCCAACCAATGGCCAAGATCAAGCCATGTGCAAGGCAAGTGTAAGGCCAAGATCAAGCCAAGTGCACCCTAACCCCTACTCCACAAAACACTCCACAAAACATGGCACAAAACAAGGCCAAAAATTAAGGGACCAATCGGCCAAGGCCAACCACCCTTGGCCCCATCGGCAGTCGATGAGGGGTGACAAGTGTCACCCTCCCGTTGGACCAAAAATGTTTCGTCTCTCGGAAAAATCCGCAAAAAATATAAATGACATAGCCGGAATTTTCCCAACGTAAGCTGTGGAAACGTTTCGTCGAAAAACGACTTCAATCGGTACTTGTGCCCAAAATTCGGTCCTTTGCCTAACTTAAGGCTCAAATTCTCTACGTATGTCCTTACGTACATACTCTGGAAATACGGGGTATAACAATTCAACCTATACAGGTTATACAAGTCTATCAAAGTCTAGACTACTCGGTAGAAAAAATCTAGATGCAAGATCCTACGGAAATTGGACAGCCCTCCCCTACCCGTCAAACTACACAAGTCTCATCTGATCGCCCGTAATTCTGATTCGATTCTCTTCTTTAAATTCAGGCTTAAGTCCAAGGACATTGCCACAAAACTATGTTCAGTTCTTATATATATAGTATACTTCAACTATATATTCCTATAACATGTAATCTCCAATTACAATAGGGGGACAAGATAATTACCTCGATAAGCCCATAATTATCCGAGTATAGATGTCGATCACGGCAGCGTTTAGCTCAACTCAGGCGCTCCCAACCGCTCCAAACCACCCTTAGAAGTTCTAACCAACTTCTATATAATACTCAACTAACTATGGAGATATTCCTTAGGGTTCGGTTTGTAGTGACGGGAAGTATAATAGTATTACGGGGCTTTTCGTATAGGTATAACCTTAGAATACTACAAGGTATACGGCTAAGGTAATTTGGGTATAGTAACAATACTTTTGAGAGTATTTCTACCAAGAGGGGGGTATTTATACGAGACAACACCACAAGGGGGGGTGTATACCCCTCGGCCTACCTCACTTGGGGTACTCTCGGCGATGGGGGAGAACTCTCGGCCAAGGGGGCCTCTCAAAGGGGGAGGACGAGAACAACAAGAAGGGAGGGGGAGGATTTCTAAGACTTAGAACATTTTAGGATGAATAAGTCTTCAAAGGGGAGGGGTATTTATAGGTCTAGCAAAGGCCAACCAATGGCCAAGATCATGCCAAGTGCAAGGCAAGTGTAGGGCCAAGATCATGCCAAGTGCACCTTATCCATCTACCACCAAAATATCCTACCTACTACTTGACAAAAATGTCAAGGAAAATCGTCCAAGGGACGCCCACAATTTCCGCCAATGAGAGGGTGCCAAGTGGCGCCCTCTCGTTGGTCCAACACGCCTCGACTCTCGAAAAAAATCCGCAAAAATTAGAAATGTCATAGCCGGAATTTTCCCTTCGCAAGTTATGTAAAACGTTTCGTCGAAAAACGACTCTAATCGGGTGTTGTGCACAAAGTGAAATCGGCCAAGCCACTTTAAAAGCCCAAACTTTTCTACGTACGTCCTTACATACATACTCTGGAAATACGGGGTATAACAGTACGTGTGGGCGTACGTAGAAGTTTGAGCCTTAAAGTTAGGCAAGTTTCAAAATTTTGTGCACAACCCCCGTAAAGAATCGTTTTTCGACGAAACGTTTTACAGAACTTGCGAAGGGAAAATTCCGGCTATGTCGTTTTGTATTTTTGCGGATTTTTCCGAGCGACGGAACATTTTTGGGCCAACGAGAGGGTGACACTTGTCACCCTCAAGTGGCGGTTTGGGTGGACGAAAGGGGGGCGTTTTCCTCCCTTGTTTTGTGCCTTATTTTGGCCTTGTTTTGTGCCTTGTTTTGTGCCATGTTTTGTGGAGTAGGGGTTAGGGTGCACTTGGCCTGATCTTGGCCTTACACTTGCCTTGCACATGGCTTGATCTTGTCCATTGGTTTCCCTATAAATACCCCCCCTTGCTTGAAGGTTTTCTTCATCCCTCAATTCATTCTAAGTCTTGAAAACTCTTCCCCCCTTTGTGTTGTTCTCGTCCTAGCCTCTCCCCCTCCCCCTTTGAGTGGCCTTGTGGCCGAGAGGGGTACCCTCCCCCCTTGGTAGTGTTCTAGCCGAGGGGTACCCCCCCCTAGCCTAGTTGTTTCGAGAAATATACCCCCTCCCTTGTGGTATTGAAATACTTCTCCAAGTATTGTTATAATGCCCAAAATACCTTAGCCTTATACCTTGTAGTATTCCAAAGTTACCTCTATACGTAGAGCCCGGAAATACTACCTTTTGTCCTTTTAGTCTCAAACCGAAACCCTAAGGAAATCTTCATTGTTGGTTGAAGTATTTAAGTAGAAGTTGGTTAGAACTTCTAAGGGTTGTTTGGAGCGGATTGGAGCGCACGGAGTAGGAGCTAAACCTTGCTCAGGATCGACTTTTATCTCGGATAATTTTGGGCTTATCGAGGTAAATAATCTTGTCCCCCTTATTGTAATTGGAAATTACATGTTGTAGGAATATATAGTTGAAGTATACTATATATAGAACTGAACATAGCTTTGCGGCAATGTCTTTTGACTTAAGCCTGAATATAAAGAAGAGAACTGAACTGTAATTACATAGGACTGTATTGCAGTAGACTTGTGTGGTATTCTGTATAATAGAATTGTATACGTCCGGTTGGACGTATAACCCCCCCTGGTTGGCTTGGTAGCGGCACGATAGAGAGGAGATTTCTGGCGGTTGCGGGGAGAGTCTTTGCCGAATTTTCTGTAGAATATGGAACCATGCGTTTAGAAGTTAATAGACGTTTGTGGCCTATATAGGTGGAAGTGTCTGAGTAGCGTATTCTACTTGAAGAGTGGAAAAGGCTAGCGGGTTCTGATCGTGGGCGTTTTGCTTATTGTCGATAATCGTCGCGAGGTATGTGAACCTCTTCCTATCCTTTCTAGCATGATGTTTTGTAAACTATGTAATGCGGTGAGCGTCGTGTGCTAAATGAGTTGGTTGTTTTAAAACTTAGGGTGTTATAATAGCTTTATGGGAAGTTAGTTATAACGACTCTATGTAGGTAAAAGATTGGTTTATTGATTGTAGAAGTTAAGAGACTTGATCTTGAAAGATAAGAGACTTAACTTGTTTTACTTGGTAATTAACATTTTGTTAAAAGTGTTGTGAAACCTCATTCGCGAGTAATGAGTACTTGATTTTAAAAAGAATAATGTTTTACTGATTTCGTAAATGAGAATAAGTGTCGAGCAAACCACAGCAACGCTAATAAAGGAAAATGTATTGACAAATAACTAATTGTTATTAAAACCAGTAGAAACCTCCATCTGCATAGAAGCTAAGATAAGACAAAATTGTATTACATTTCCTAGATCATGGCTGCTGTAACAAGATTGTTATAAACAAGAATAAGCGACTCACACATAAGACATATGTTACTCAATTGTTTTAAAAGAGATTAAGACTATGAGTTATGAAACCTTTCTAAAATAAGAAACTTGAGCATTTGAAATTAGGCAAACTTGAACGTTTGGAAAATAATGTTGTTACTTGATTTTACGAAGGGAAGTGTTTTGGTTTACTTAAAAAGATAGTCACTCTATTTTTATACTGCGGGTATTGTGTGACTTTTGTGAAAGAAACAGATCCTTTAATAAGAGCTAATGTATGTAGTACTTTGGGGGTTAGAACCCGGATTTGTTGTAATAAAATATAAGTCTATGCGTTTGTTGAACTTGCCTATGCTTGTTGTGATAGCCTTTGTTGTGCAAGAATTGTGTTTCTATACTCTGGCGTCTCGATGGAGCGGTTGACTTGTTGAGAACTTACTTGGGCGTGCGGCGTGTGGAGAATTCCGCAGTGCGCTCGCATTGATAGTGTTATTTTTGCTAATCGCTTTGGACATACTGACACGATGCGTGGCGCACGGGTATGGTTCCATTTTGATTGTTGTCTAGTTGTTTCCTTTTGGACATACTGACACGATGCGTAGCGCACGGGTATGGTTCCATTGGGATTGCTATCTTGTTATTCGCTTTGGACATACTGACACGATGGGTGGCCCACGAGTATGCTTCCATTTCGATTGTTATCTGGATATTTCCTTTGGACATACTGACACGATGGGTGGCCCACGGGTATGCTTCCATTGGGATGGTTCCAGGGCCATGCTTATACCGAGGTGAGATGCCGGGGCATGCGGCCGTTGTGCGGGTTAAATTCCCGGGTTATATTTGAGTGATGACTTTGAGGGCGTGAGTCCCTGACTTGACATGACTGCTTTTATGTTGTGAACTGTAGTTTTGTTATCATACATGTCTCCTGTTTTTATATAGCATTATGATTTCATTCTGATATTTTGATTTCACATACTTGGTACTGTTATCGACCTCGCTTGAAGTGCGTTCATGCCGCAGGTAGAGGTACACCAGTGTTGATCCTCGCTCTTAGGGTCACAGTTCAGCATTGGGAAGCTCCGTTTCTCTGGAGGCTTATCTTTGGTATGTTACCCTGAGTTGTAGGTTCTTATCTGATCGAGGGGTATGGCGGGGCCTGTCCGTCATGTTGTATAAAAACTCTTAGAGGTGCATGAAATCTTTGTTGTGGGCGGGGTTTGTAAAAGGATTAAAGCATTCGTTTTGAAAGAGTTGTTTATATATATTTTATTGGAAGGTAACCGTTTGGTTGCTTTGTTTTATGATCATATATCTTGTTTCTTGTTTAAATTTTATTTTCATTTGGTTTTCTGATGTTGTATCGCTAGGGTGCCCTGGTAAGGCACCAGTCACGGGCCCTGGTTCGGGTCGTAACAAAAGTGGTATCAGAGCAGTTAATCCTCGGAAAGTGTCTACAGACCGTGTCTAGTAGAGTTTTGATTATCGATGTGTTGTGCACCACATCTATAATCAGGAGGCTGAAGGACATTTAGGATTGTTTCCATTCTTCTCATTACGAGATCGTGCCTTAGAAGTGTGTTGTAAGTTGGACCTCCAGCGTATCTCGTTTTTACGATTATGCCTCGCGCAAGGCAACGAGCCCGAAGGGCAAGGCAGCCGAGAGTCTTGCTAGTGAGATCTGAGAGAGTGCGAGCGCGAGCCGGTCAAGACGAGATTGTGCTTGAGCGGCGAGTTTTGCAACGCCGACCCAGTGAGTTTAGAAGCGCGGCGGTGGCTGCTGAGACCACGATACTGAGCCTCAGTCCAGCAACACTGGAAGCGAGATGAGATGGGTACAAGGAGATGGCGATTCTTTGGCCGTGGTCGTGGCAGATATGAGATAATTTGGATCACGGTTCGATTCGATGCACGATGGGTCACCGGCGAGATAGTTTGAGGCTACGGGACTTTACGAGTTGTAGCCCACGAGTTTTATGGGTCAAGGCCCGAGGATGATCCGCGAGTTCATCAAGCGATTCTGGTCAGTCGTAGAGTGATCGAGGCGGAGACCGAGTCGGTGGTCTTAGGTTCGCATCGGTGCGTGATCCGCAATGATCGGTAGTTTGATCGTGGAGCCGTCGGGAGAGCATGCGCTTCAGCGGTATGGGACGAGTTCTCGAGGCATTCCTCACTCACTTCTTGCCTCGCGGATGAGGAGGCGCGGTAAGCAATTTATGATGCTTAGACGAGAGGCGTGCGGTTGGGAGTACAACGTGGAGTTTGACTCGTTGGCTCGGTATGTCCCCGCTTTAGTGGCAACCATGGAGGATAGAGTGCACCGCTACGTCACCGGGCTAGATGATTACTTGACAGAGGCTTGTTCAGGAGCAGCTCTTCAGCCGGGCATGGACATTGCCCGCATGCAGGCTCATGCACTAGGATGTGAGGCACGGAGAGGTCGACGGAATGACCTGGATCAGCAGAAGAGGGCCAAGACAGCAGGGTCTTTTGGCGACTTTCGAGGCGGACCGCCTCAGCAGCAGGCTAGTTATGTACCCCCTTGATCTGAGTGGTCCTCCACCGTGTTGAGCGGTCGTGGGCTCCAAAGGTTCAGATTTTCGGGAGAGCAGGGGTGTTAGCCAGCTGAAGCCACCCCTACCTCGTTGTGACCGTTGTGGTAGGCTCTATTTTGGGGAGTGTCGTGCTAATTCGGGAGTTTGTTTTACATGCGGCCAGCAGGACCATTTTGCGAGAAATTGTCCGACCAGAGGTAGCGCGGATGTAGAGACTCGGCCTTCAGGATCTATGGTTGGTTCATCACCTTCTACAGTTATGCGCCCTGTAGGACAGGCCTATGATTAGAGTAAAGCGGTGGATACAGGTATATCCTTAACCCTCTAGAGTTTTGGTATGCTTGTTATGATGATCTTATTGTGTGCTATGTACGGATAGCGTTGTGTTATTTGTGAGTTAGAAAACATGGTTAGTTGGAAGGATAAGTATGGGGGCATGGTAGGTGTGAACCTTAGAATATTTTTTTTCACGATTGAGACCTTAGAGGAAAGGTCGTCTTGAGTAAAAAATTTATTTTATGTTTGACCTTTATCAGAGTGCGTAGTATACGTGGGAGATATTTGTGTGATAAGTCCATGGGTTGTGTAAAATGAAAGTGGTGGCTTTCATGATGTGAATTAGTAAGATTGTTCCGTATCGAGGAGCAAGAGTTGGCGCGACGGAGGGTCGGGTTGAGGCGTGTGCGGGTCAACCGTGCAGATTACAGGTGAGTCGGTTAGGTGGTCCCGCCGGATGGTAGGGTCAAGAGGGTGCTAGGCCCGGTTTAGGTGACCATCGTATGAGTTCGTGGATATGTTCGACGAGCGGTTCGTGAAGGCGGGAATGGCCTTAAAGAAGATTGAGGTTAGTAGGATGACCAAGTTTGGAGGTAGTGACTCGGAGATTTTGAAGCGGCGATGACTAGAGTATGGTACGTGTACTAGAAAGAGTTCAAGTGTGCGAGAAGAGTGCGACGAGTAAGAAAGAGCGAACTGTGTTATGAGAGCGAGTGATCATTTCTTTTGAAGTGGGGGTGCGAGGGGAGCACTCTTTAAACCATAGGTGGAGGCTTGTTGTGATGTTAGAGGTAGTTCCTCGTTGGCTTGGGTTTAAGTATTTGTGCGTTTGTTATTTTTATGGCCATGTGTGGCATTGGCAACTGGTTAAAGTTAAGAGGATACGTTATCATTATACGTCAGAAGGAACATTCGGACGAATGTTTCTAAGGAGGAGAATGTTATACCAGTATTTCGGTATATGCGTGTGGGCGTGCGTAGAAGTTTGAGCCTTAAAGTTAGGCAAGTTTGAAATTTTGTGCACAACCCGTAAAGAATCGTTTTTGGTGAAACGTTTCTGAGAACTTGCGAAGGGAAAATTCGGCTATGTCGTTTTGTATTTTTGCGGATTTTTAGAGCGGAACATTTTGGGCCAACGAGAGGGTGACACTTGTCACCCTCAAGTGGCGGTTTGGGTGGACGAAAGGGGGGACGTTTTCCTCCCTTGTTTTGTGCCTTATTTTGGCCTTGTTTTGTGCCTTGTTTTGTGCCATGTTTTGTGGAGTAGGGGTTAGGGTGCACTTGGCTTGATCTTGGCCTTACACTTGCCTTGCACATGGCTTGATCTTGTCCATTGGTTTCCCTATAAATACCCCTCCTTGCTTGAAGGTTTTCTTCATCCCTCAATTCATTCTAAGTCTTGAAAACTCTCCCCCCCCCCTTTGTGTTGTTCTCGTCCTAGCCACACCCCTCCCCTTTGGTGGCCTTGTGGCGAGAGGTACCCTCCCCTTGGTAGTGTTCTAGCCAGGTACCCCTAGCCTAGTTGTTTCGAAATATACCCCCTCCCTTGTGGTATTGAAATACTTCTCCAAGTATTGTTATAATGCCCAAAATACCTTAGCCTTATACCTTGTAGTATTCCAAAGTTACCTCTATACGTAGAGCCCGGAAATACTACCTTTTGTCCTTTTAGTCTCAAACCGAAACCCTAAGGAAATCTTCATTGTTGGTTGAAGTATTTAAGTAGAAGTTGGTTAGAACTTCTAAGGGTTGTTTGGAGCGGATTGGAGCGCACGGAGTAGGAGCTAAACCTTGCTCAGGATCGACTTTTATCTCGGATAATTTTGGGCTTATCGAGGTAAATAATCTTGTCCCCCTTATTGTAATTGGAAATTACATGTTGTAGGAATATATAGTTGAAGTATACTATATATAGAATCTGAACATAGCTGCGGCAATGTCTTTTGACTTAAGCTGAATATAAAGAAGAGAAGCTGACGTAATTACATGGGTATTGCGATGACTTGTGTGGTATTACGTATAATAGAATTGTATACGTCAGGTTGACGTATAACCCCTGGTTGGCTTGGTAGCGGCCTCGATAGAGAGGAGAGATTTCTGTGATTTGCGGGGAGTCTTTGCCGAATTTTACGTAGAATATGGAACCATGCGTTTAGAAGTTAATAGGCGTTTGTGGCCTATATAGGTGGAAATGTCTGAGTAGCGTATTCTACTTGAAGAGTGGAAAAGGCTAAGGGTTCTGATCTTGTGGGCGTTTTGCTTATTATCGATAATCGTCGCGAGGTATGTGAACCTCTTCCTATCCTTTCTAGCATGATGTTTTGTAAACTATGTAGTATGCGGTGAGCGTCACGTGTGCTAAATGAGTTGGTTGGTTTAAAACTTAGGGTGTTATAATAGCTTTATGGAAAGTTAGTTATAACGACTCTATGTAGGTAAAATATTGGTTTATTGATTGTAGAAGTTAAGAGACTTGATCTTGAAAGATAAGAGACTTAACTTGTTTTACTTGATAATTAACATTTTGTTAAAAGTGTTGTGAAACCTCATTCGCGAGTAATGAGTACTTGATTTTAAAAAGAATAATGTTTTACTGATTTCGGAAATGAGAATAAGTGTCGAGCAAACCACAACAGCGCTAATAAAGGAAAATGTATTGACAAATAACTAATTGTTATTAAAACCAGTAGAAACCTCCATCTGCATAGAAGCTAAGATAAGACAAAATTGTATTACATTTCCTAGATCATGGCTGCTGTAACAAGATTGTTATAAACAAGAATAAGCGACTCACACATAAGACATATGTTACTCAATTGTTTTAAAAGAGATTAAGACTATGAGTTATGAAACCTTTCTAAAATAAGAAACTTGAGCATTTGAAATTAGGCAAACTTGAACGTTTGGAAAATAATGTTGTTACTTGATTTTACGAAGGGAAGTGTTTTGGTTTACTTAAAAAGATAGTCACTCTATTTTTATACTGCGGGTATTGTGTGACTTTTGTGAAAGAAACAGATACTTTAATAAGAGTTAATGTATGTAGTACTTTGGGGGTTAGAACCCGGATTTGTTGTAATAAAATATAAGTCTATGCGTTTGTTGAACTTGCCTATGCTTGTTGTGAGAGCCTTTGTTGTGCAAGAATTGTGTTTCTATACTACCGCGTCTCTCGATGGAGGGCCGGTTGACTTGTTGAGAACTTACTTGGGCGTCTGCAGCGGTGGAGAATTCCGCAGATGCGCTCGCATTGATAGTGTTATTTTGCTAATCGCTTTGGACATGCGACACGATCGTGGCGCGCGGGTATGGTTCCATTTTGATTGTTGTCTAGTTGTTTCCTTTTGGACATACTGACACGATGCGTAGCGCACGGGTATGGTTCCATTGGGATTGCTATCTTGTTATTCGCTTTGGACATACTGACACGATGGGTGGCCCACGAGTATGCTTCCATTTCGATTGTTATCTGGATAATTCCTTTGGACATACTGACACGATGGGTGGCCCACGGGTATGCTTCCATTGGGATGGTTCCAGGGCCATGCTTATACCGAGGTGAGATGCCGGGGCATGCGGCCGTTGTGCGGTTTAAATTCCCGGGTTATATTTGAGTGATGACTTTGAGGCGTGAGTCACGACTTGACATATTTGCTTTTATGTTGTGATCGTAGTTTTGTTATCATACATGTCTCTGTTTTTATATAGTATTATGATTTCATTTCTGATATTTTGATTTCACATACTTGGTACTGTTATCTTGACCTCGCCGAGGCTGCGTTCATCTGCCGCAGTAGAGGTACACGGTGTTGATCCTCGCTCTTAGGGTCATAGTTCGGCGTTGGGAAGCTCCGTTTCTCGGAGGCTTATCTTTGGTATGTTACCACGAGTTGTAGGTTCTTATCTGATCGGGGTATGGCGGGGCCTGTCGTCATGTTGTATAAAAACTTTTAAGTGCAGTAGTCTTTGTTGTGGCGGGGTTTGTAAAAGGATTAAACTGCATTCGTTTTGAAAGAGTTGTTTATATATATTTTATTGGAAGGTAACCGTTTGGTTGCTTTGTTTATGATCATATATCTTGTTTCTTGTTTAAATTTTATTTTCCGCTGGTTTTCTCTGATGTTGTATCACTAGGGTGCCCGGGGTAAGGCACCAGTCACGGGCCCGGGTTCGGGTCGTGACAACAAGTAAGGAAAGAAAGGAACCTCTAAGGATCCCGTGTTTGGGAAGACAGTAACCTTCGAGTTTGGTGAGAAGGGACCACGGACGGAAGGTCCATTATTATGTTCACGTATGTTGTGGTGGCCATGTGTGGCATCGTTGGTCTTGTGCATGTTTTGATTGATAGGCATAGTATAGAGTTTATGCCGGAGTTTGTATAGCTTGACAACCAACTAAGAACATTCGGGGATGAATGTTTCTAAGGGGGAAGAATGTTACACCCCGTAAGTCCAGGACATGTAAAAGAGAATGTACGTAAGGAATCAAGACTTGGAAATTAGTACGAAAGGAAGAATTGTTTTTCCGACGGAAAATCTTAGAAACAGGAAAGGAAAAATGTTCGTTGTTGAGAATTGGATTCTCAAAATGTATTATTTGAAGAATATGGAACTTATTAATATTATGGAAATCTATTTTTACGGATTTGGTCACGTGGGGCCCACCCGAGGAATTTTACGTTTTGCGGGGCCCACGAGGGTTACGGAATTTTGTGGACGAATGAGAGGGCGAAACGTGGCACTCCCACATGTGGTCTTGGACGAATTGGTGTGAGGGTAAAATGGTCATTGACCATCTTGGAAGATAAGTCTTCAAGCTTGATATATTTGACCAAAGTCAACTTGTCCACATGGGCTTGATCCTAGTGAAAACCATCTAAGCCTCACATTTGTTATAATCTTGGCCATCCATAGTGTTATAAGTACTAAGCTAGTGCAAGACAAGCTCATTTTACACTTAGAAAATATCACACATTTCTTGTTCTTCCATTGTGCTCTCGGCTTTGAGCTAAAGTCCACACAAAATTTTTGTAATTTTCCTCCATTAGCCTGAGACTTAAACCCAATGTCCCTAAGGGTATTGTAAGGTTATCTCAATAGAAAGATTTCGGAAAAACGACATTTTCGTATTAGTCGCAAGGCGGAAACCGAAGGAGTTCTTCAACTTTGAAGTTGGAACTTGAAGATGGGTTCTTCATAGGCCTCTAAGGAGTTCTTGAAGCGGATTGGAACCTAAGGAAAGGAGCTAAGAATGGCTAAGGCGCGACTTTGAATCTTGGAAATTTTAAGGGCTTGGAAATGTATAAATTTTGTCGTTTTAGCAATTAAGTTTACTTATTGATTGTAGCTATGGATATTAGCAAGCATGAGTTATATATTATATAGTTGGATTAGTGTATTGGCTATTGGAACCCTAGTCCGAAAACTAGCATGTTTAGCCTTAAGATTGGAATTCAAGTCGATTATTAGTTTAAGTCGTCACATGTTGTAAAAAAGAAGGAAATTGTAGTTATTGAAGTTGTTTATGACTATATAACATGTTTGACCTTAGAACTTGGAATTTGAAAAGGGTTGGAAAAGACTTTGAATTGTGGTTATGTTGTTAGCCGAGAATGGCTTGATTATGGACTTAGTTGGTATTAATTGTGGGGCGGAATTTTACACGTATTGTAAGGCGTGTAATCCCCTTTTTGTTTGGTTGTTGTTTGGAGCCTTAAATGTGGCGTGTTGGTTATTGTATTCGGCCTTGAAAAATGTGGCAAAGTGAGTAGAAACAAAGGAAGTGCTGCCCGATTTTCCGTAGAATTAGAGACCGTATACTTAGTATTATTCTACGTTAGAGACTAGAAGTTGATAGTCTTGTTGTGACCATTATAGGTTGACACTTCTACGTCGGCGTATTCGGCTTTGTGGATTTAGGAAAAGGTATGTGAACTATCTCCTCTTCTAGCATGATTCCTTAAGATAAAGAAAGTAAGTTCTACTCCTTAAATGATTCATTCCTTGGTTGTACTTGGATTGCCTAATATAGAATTTGTTCTATGTACTTCTTTGATTGTACTTTGATGTTTAAATTGTAAGTTGTATAATCCATTGCCTTAGTGAAGTTGGATTCTTAAAAGTGAAAGTATTTTACTTAAAGTACATAGAGTCTTGAAAAGGAAGTGGTTTCCAAATCTTTCGGCTAGTGCCTTAGTTCCAAAACCTAAAGGTCAATATAATGACTTTAGGGGAGTCAAAGGAGTGATTTACTTACTTGTTTTAAAAGAGGAGAAATGACATGATTTAAGAGAAGTAACTTGTTTTAAAGGTGTGAGTTACTTGAGGTTTAAAAGTAGAAGAAACTTGTTTTCTATATATTAAGAGACTCGAAGTATTTTGAAAGTTAAGAGACTCGATTTGAAAGTTTGTGATACTTGGTTTTAAGTATAAGTCTCTTAGTTATAAAAAGAATGAAATTGTCTAAAAACCATAAAAGGTTATAACGGCTTTATGGGAAGTTGGTTATAACGGCTTTATGGAAGGTTTAGAAAGTTGTCTATTTTGATTAAAGGGCATAAGTTGCCTAGATTGTGAAAATTTGAAGTTACTTGATTTCAAGCCTTGAAATGAGTTTTCTAAACGTGTAGTAACTTACTTTGAAAAATAGACATGCCTTGATACTACGGGTGTTAGTATCTTGGGGTTTTACATAAAAAGGAGTCTTTTGAAAAGAATGTACGTACGTAGTACTTTGGCCTGTTTAATTGAGAATAATTCTATGTGATGCCTTGATTAGTACTTTGGCTTGATAAATTGAGAATTTGTCTAAGTGTGCCTTGATTAGTACTTTGGCTTGATAATTTGAGAATTTGTCTAAAAGTGCCTTGATTAGTACTTTGGCTTGATTAATTGAGAATTAGTCTAAGTGCGCCTTGATAAGTACTTTGGCTTGTTAAATGAGAATTATTCTATTTGTGCCCTGATAAGTACTTTGGCTTGTTAAATGAGAATTATTCTATTTGTGCCCTGATAAGTACTTTGGCTTGTTAAATGAGAATTATTCTATGTGTGCCTTGATAAGTACTTTGGCTTGGTTAATTGAGAATTATTCCATGTGTGCCTTGATAAGTACTTTGGCCTGATTAGTTGAGAATTGCCTATGTGTGCTGGTGATAGCCTTTGAGTGCAAGTATTATGTTTTATTACGTTGCCGCGACTCTCGGTTGGAGAAGTATGTCTTGTTGTAAGTACTTAGACGTACCGACAGTGATGTGGGATTCCACGGGTATGCTTCCGTTATTTGTAGTACTTGAGTTAAATTCCAGGATTTTTATAGAAGACATGGTAGTGCTTCTGTTTTGTTTGATGGTCGGTTGAGATAGGGTAAGAGTATAAGTGAGGGGTAAACCCCCAAGATGCTATACCACCTTCTCCAGGGTAAGAGTATAAGTGAGGGGTAAACCCCCAAGACATTATACCCCCTGCTTGTTTTGTTTGATGGTCGGTTGAGATAGGGTAAGAGTATAAGTGAGGGGTAAACCCCCAAGATGCTTTACCACCTTATCCAGGGTAAGAGTATAAGTGAGGGGTAAACCCCCAAGATGCTATACCACCTGCTTTACCACATTCTCCAGGGTAAGAGTATAAGTGAGGGGTAAACCCCAGGCCTTATACCAGGTGGGACTTGGTGTTCATGTATGCTATTGGTGTATTATTATATCATGGATCGCCGGTGAGGAAGCGATTCCACGGGCATGATTGCTATTATGGGCGTGAGACCCATGGTTATATTTTAGAAATGACTTGAGGCACGCGTCACGACTTATTATGGCGCTTATGTGTTGTGTCGTAGGTTGGCTATCATACATGTCTCTGTTTTGTTAGATTATGATTTCATTACAGATTTACTATTTCACATACTTGGTACATTCTTACGTCTTGACCTCGCTGCGTTCATCGCGAGTTTAGGTCTTGATTTGGTGATCGACAGTGTAGGACCGCCTTTCGAGTTTTTGGATAGCTCCTTGATTCGGGAGTTTATCTTTTTGGTATAAGTTCTTTCGATGTGCTTTTGTCTGCGATTATGGATGCAGCGGGGCCTTGTCGTCATAGTTGATATAACTTTTAAGTGCGTATTCATATATGGGATTGGACTCATGTACGGTGTAGTGTCTTTTGTTATGTATATTATATGGCAGCCTGATCGGCTTCGCCGTTGCACGTACGATTGGTTTTATAAAAAAAAAAAGGGGTGTTATTTAATTTCCGCAGTTTACTTAGTTGTTAAGGTAGAAGGGTGCCCAGGTAGGGCACGATCCTGAGCTTGGGGTTGGTCGTGATGATCGCTATGGGACTCTCCTCATACGATAACCCATCTGTCACCTGGACATCACAAATCGGGTGCACTCTAGATGGATCTCCAATACATTTCCGCAACATAGACACATGGAAAGCTGGATGTCTTGCCTCGGATCGGACCGGTGGTCGGCTCATGACAACCTTGCCTACTCTCTACGGATAATCGATAAGGCCCAATGTACCGGGCTAAGTTTCCCTTTCTTTCCAAATCTCATCACGCCGCCGTGGGTGATACCTTCAGGATGACCCAATCATCTACCTCAAACTCCAAGTCTTGGCCGATGATCTGCGTCGACTTCGCCGACTACGGTGACAATAATCGCTCCTGGATAAGCTTCACCTTATCCACTGCTGAATCAAGTCTGGCCCGACCAACTGAACTTCTCCCACCTCAAACCAACCTATCGGTGACCTGCACTTCCTCCCGTATAAGGCCTCATAAGGCGCCATATGGATACTAAAATGGTAGCTGTTGTTATAAGCAAACTCCACAAGAGGTAAATGATCCTCCCAGCTACCCCTGAAATCAATAACACAAGCCCGCAAAGATATCCTCAAAGTGCGGATAGTACGCTCGGCTTTGTCCGTCGGTGCGAGGATGAAGCAGCGATCTTGAGACTCACTGTGTCCCTAATCCGCCACGGAGAGACCTCCAAGTTAGCCGGCCGGGCTCCCCATGCGAAATGATCGATATAGGCACTCCGTGCAGTCTCACAATCTCTCTGATATACAATATAGAATAATCCTCGGCCGAAAAGTCGTCCTGACTGGCAGAAAGTGGGTTGATTTCGTCAGCCTGTCGACAATAACCCAGATGGAATCATGCTTCCTCTGAGTGTGAGGTAACCCTGTAATAAAATCCATATTTACCACCTCCCTTCCAGTCGGAATATCAATAACTGCGATAGCCAGCGGGCTTCGGTGCTCAACCTTGACCTGGCGATAATTCAGACGCTGCGCCACAAACTCCATGGCGTCCTCTTCAGGCCATCCCACCAATAGACACACCTGAGGTCATGGTACATCTTAGTCGACCCCGGGTGAATAGAATAACAGTGCTGTGTGCCTCCCCCAGAATCTGCTGACGAAGTCCTGTCACATCGGGAACACACAAACGGCCCTCAAATCTTAGCGCCCCATCAGGCGCTACCTCAAATAGACTCTTCTCTTTCTGAAGAGCCGCATCACGATACCGTACCATAATCGGATCCTCATACTGTCCCCTCTTCACCTCCTCGACGATGGAAGACTCGGCAACCTCTCGAACCCGAACCCCATCACTATCAGAATCAACCAAACGAACCCCAAGGCTCGCTAGCTGATGTAACTCGCGGACCATGTCCCTCTTCTCTGGCTGCACACCTGACAGACTACCCATCGATCTGCGACTAAGGGCATCTGCAACTACATTGGCCTTCCCTGGGTGGTATAGGATATCGACACCGTAATCCTTAAGTAACTCCAACCACCGTCTCTGCCGCAAGTTCAGCTCCCTCTGGCTGAAGATATACTGGAGACTCTTGTGGTCTGTGTAAATATTCACATGAACTCCATAAAAATAATGTCTCCAGATCTTCAAGGCATGAATCACTGCTGCCAACGCTAAGTCATGTGTGGGATAGTTCTTCTCATGCTTCCTGAGCTGTCGAGATGCGTAAGCTATAACTTTGTCGTCTTTGCGTCGATCAAGCACCCAAGCCCGACACCCGACACATCACAATAAACCACATATCCTTCTAAACCCTCTGGAAGAGTAAGGATTGGGGCGGTCGTCAATTTCTCCTTCAGTAACTGGAAACTCTCCTCACAAGCATCCATCCATCGGAACTGTTACACCCCGGAAATTCCAGGATATGTTTATAAGAACGTACGTAAGAACTAAAAAATGTTAAGATTTGAGACGAGTAAAAATTTATCGGAATTATGGAATTGTCGGAAAATGAAATATTGCGACGAACGGGAGGGCGACACGTGTCACCCCCCCTTGCTTGGTCTTGGACGAAAAATACATGGATAGGATGGTCATTTGACCATAATTTAAATGACCAAGTCTTGCAAAGACTAATAGCTTGATATTGTTGACTTAGTTAAGGCCACTTGGCTAGGATCCATGTGAAACTCATCTAGGCCACCCATTTGTTCTAATCTTGACCCTTTATTATGTTATATATGTATACTAGTAGCAAGACTAGTTCCCACACTTAAGTCTTATTTCAAGAAAACTTGAAGAATGCAAAAGGGGCTCTCGGGTTTGGGGATTAAAGGGCAAGAAATTTTTTCAATTTTTGTCCAATAATCTCCCCACTTTAAACCAAGGTTCCGAAGGGTATTGTAAGGTTATCTCAATAGAAAGATCCCGGGAAAATGGAACTTGAAGATGAGTTATTCATAAGCTTCTAAGGGTTGCTTGGAGTGGATTGGAACGTCGAAAGGAGGAGCTAAAGTTGCTAAGGATCGACTTGTGCTCTTGGATCATATTTGGGCTAATTGAGGTATAACCTTCATTTTACTTTTGTAATTGAAGATTTCATGTTATGATAAGTTATAAGTGATCATGTGATATGTGTTATGAAGTTTGATAAGTGTTATGGAAATTTGGAAGCACAAAATCCGAAAATGACATGTTGAGTCATTTGAAATTGAATTACAATTTGGTCGTTTATTAGAATCGTCGCATGTTACTTACTTGAAGATTATAGTAGTTATAATCGATTGCGACTTGATATCATGTTATGCTAACAACTTGGATTGAAATGGAAATTGGATAAGAATTGGTATTGTTGCCCAAATTGCCGAATTGACATTGTAGTTTAGACTAGTTTGTTATATATTGTGGGGCGGAATTTTACATGTCTTGATTAAGCGTGTAATCCCCTATTGTTAGCTACTTTGTTGGGCCTTAAATGTGGCGTGTTTGGTTATTGAATTCGGCCTTGAAAAAGGTGGCAAAGTATGTAGAAACAAAGGAAGTGTTGTCCAATTTTCCGTAGAATTTAGTGACTTTGCACTTGGAATATTCTACGTTTGAAACTAGAAGTTAATAGACCTACTATGGTCATTATAGGTTGACATACTACGTACGGCGAATTGGATTTAGCAAGTGGATTAAACCGAAGAGGTATGTGGAACTTTCTTATCTCTTGAGCATGAATAGGTTGTAAAGGTATAGTACGGTAGACGTACAAGATTTTGACAATCTAGGTCCATTTGATATCCTTGGCTTATTTTAAGAATGTCCAAGTTGATTGAGTTAGGGAATTAACTCACTTGTTTAAATATTAAGGATATCTTTGTTTTCAAAAGTTAAGAGACTTTAAGTATGTTGAAAGTATTTTTGATACTTGTTTTGTTGGAAAGTTTAAGTATCTTGGTTATAAAGAAGTATGTAAGTTGCTAATGTATAAAGCTAGTATAACGGCTTTATGGGAAGTTGGTTATAATAGCTTTATGGAAAGTTTAAAGAGTGATTTACTCTAAGTAATTTAAGTATGTTAAATGACTTGGAATAACGAAAGACAAATTGATTTAAAGGCATCAATTGCTTAAGGTTTTAAAAGAAAGAAGTCACTTGATTTAGAAGCCCGAAAATGTATTTTCTAAAAAGGTATTGTGACTTGTCTTAAAATGTAGTTACGACTTGATACTACGGTTATTAGTATCTTGGAAGTTTTATATGAAAATGAGTCATTTTAAAGGAATAGAAGTACGTAGTACTTTGGGTTAAACTCCCGGATTTATAATGACATGTTAGTGCCTTAAGTAAACTAAAATGAGAGTGTATATGAATAAGACTAATAAGAAGTTAGGGGGATTTCTTAACTTGCTTATTTATTGTATGATAAGCCGGTAGTGCTTATGTTATGTATGATAAGTCGGTAGGGCTTATGTTATGTATGATGGCCGGTTGAGATAGGGTAAGAGTATAAATGAGGGGTAAACTCCCAAGATCGTTATACCACCTTCTCCAGGGTAAGAGTATATCTGAGGGGTAAATCCCCAAGATAGTTATACCACCTGCTTCAGGGTAAGAGTATAATTGAGGGGTAAATCCCCAAGATAGTTATACCACATGTTTCCGTGGATTTGTTACCCACGATGCGAGGAATACCTCATGCGAGTCCTTATGGGCTTATGCGGGTGAAATAGTCCCATGCGGTAGTCTGACTATCACGAGAATACCTCATGCGGGTCCACACGACTATCACGGGTGAAATAGTCCCGAGTAGGATTGCTTAATGATCTGCGGGCGGATTGTTACACCCGTAGTTCGGAAGAATGTATATGAGGGCGTCACGTGCGATGTCACGACACAAAAATTGGAAAGGAAGAAAGATGTGATTTTTCGACGGAAAAGTTTCCGGATTTTGTGAAGGAAAAAGGTTCGTTAATGGGAATTGGATTCCCAGATTTGGTATTCGGACTTTTTTGGAATATTTGAGAATTATGGAATTTTATTTCCGAAACTGGTCACGTGGGGCCCACGGGAGAAATTTACGGGTTGTGGGGCCCACTTTATTCTCGGATTTTTGTCATTTCGGATATTTTCGGAAGATGTAATATTTTGGACGAGTGGGGGGGCGACACGTGTCACCCCCATGTGGCCATGTTGGCCGAATGGCTAGAGGACATGTGGTTGGACGTTTTAGTGCCACTTGTCCCATTTTTGTGGTGGACATATGTCCCATTGTTGTGGTGGACACTTGGTTGGAAGACTTCACTCCCACATGGACCAAATCCTCACCATACACTTGCTTTGATCCTAGCCATTGATTTCTTTATAAATACCCCCCTTGTTGTAAGACTTTATTCATCCCTCACTTGAAATATTTTTCCAAGGCAAAAATTCCCCTCCTCAGCTGTGGTTCTCGTCAACACCCCCTCTTATGAAAGAATTTCTTCAAGTGTTGTTGTTATTCCAAATACCTTAGCCTAAATCCCTTGTTGTATTCCAAATTTATCCCAACATAAGAGCCCGGAAATACTACTTTATTCCATTAGTCGCAAAAGTGAAACCCTAAGAAAATCTTCATAGTTGGTTGAAGTGTTAAGAGAAGTTGTTTAGAAACTTCTAAGGGTTGCTTGGAGCGGGTTGGAGCGTAAGGAAGTGGAGCTAAACGTTGCTCAGGATCGACTTATATCGTGGATAATTTTGAGCTTATCGAGGTAATGATCTTTATCCCCCTATTGTAATTGGAAATTACATGTTGTAGTAGTTAATAATTGAGTAGAAGATATATTGGAAGGATGATTAAAAAGAATTGAAGCTGTATTCTGAGTAGACTTGTAGTATTATTGTGGGGCAGTGTTGTACACGTCCGGTTAAACGTGTAACCCCCCCTAGGAGTTGTTGGCTTGGTAGCGGGTCTTGTTAGAGGAGGAGATTAATGTGGTTGCGGGGTGGGGGGGGGGGAGGTGCTGCCGAATTTTCCGTAGAATAAGGAACCTTGTACTTAGAATTATTCTACGAAGAGATCTAAAGGTTGATAGACGTTTTGTGGCCTTTATAGGTTGAAGTACTACGAGTAGCGTATTCTACTTGAAGGGTGGAAAAGGCGAGCAAGGTTAGAGTACTTTGGAGCATTTTGCTAATTGTCGATAATCGTCGCGAGGTATGTGAACCTCTTCCTATCCTTTCTAGCATGATATTTGTGAAATATATATAGTGTGGTAGACGCACGTGTGTTTAAAGGAATTTGATTTTCCTTTTGTGTCCTTGACTTGATTCCAAAGTTAAGTGACTTGTTATGAAATATTAAGGACTTAAATTATGTTAAAAAGTTGTAAAACCTCACTCATGAGTAATGGGTGTGTGGTCTCTTAAAGAATAAAGTTATCTTGATTTCGAAAATAAGAATAGTTGTCCTTGGTTGGTTTAAAACATAAAGTGTTATAATAGCTTTATGGGAAGTTATTTATAACGACTTTATGAAAACAAAAGAATGGTTTTATCATTGGATTTAAAATGATAACTTGACATTTAAAAGTTGGAGGTTGGTTTCCTTAAAAGATATGATTTAAAGATTAATATAATTAGTTTTGAAAGTAAAGAGACTTGACTTATAAACAACTTGATTTCGGGAAAGGAGAAGTAACTTGATTTAAAGGTATAGGTTACTTGTTTTTAAAAGAGTAAGACACTTGGTTTTAAAAGTATATTGCTACTTGACTTTAAAAAGGAAAAAAGTGTCTTTGTTTTAAAGGAAGGCATGATTTTGTCTTAAAATGGTTTAAAAAGGAAGGCATGCTTTTGTCTTAAGATTGGTTTAAAAAGAAGGTATGGAAATTGTTTTGGTTTACTTAAAAGATAGTTACTCTATTTTGATACTACAGATATCGTGTGACTTTTGTGTGAGTAACTTGACTATGTTGGCTTGTGATAACCTTGTAATACTTTCTTGTTGGTTTGATAAGTAAACATGTTATGACGCTACGTGTGTTAGTGTCTTGTGACGTTTGTGTAATGGGGTTTTCTTGTTGTGCTTATGTTGTTTAACGATAAGCAGTTATGCTGGTATTATATCACTTACCCCCGTGACTTGTTATGCCGAGGGTTAGCCGCCCCCGATGCGAGAAATACCTCATGCGGGTCTGTGTGACCTATGCGGAGCTGCGGGAGTTCCAGGATGATCACTCCGGGTGTGTTACCGTCACGAGGAATACCTCATGCGATGCGTGTGACTATGCGGTGCGGAGTCGAGTTGATGCCGGGTTAGCTACCCCGATGCGAGAATACCTCATGCGGACCTAGGTGGTCTATGCGGTGCGGGAGTCGAGAATAGGCTCGCATAATGATACTATAGGCGATTGGCCTTGCTTCGATCATTAGCGGCCTAGAAAAGACGATTACATTATATCTATTTTGCTCTTGTTTATCTTTGTGGCACTATGTGCGATTAAATTGGTTGTTAAATGCGTATTTGTAATTGGTTTTAAAATGTTATGATTTTATTTGATGCTTCTGATTTCACATACTTGGTACTGTTATGCGACCTCCTTCGAGGCTGCGTTCATCCGCGGTAAGTACACCGATTGTTGATCCGCTCATAGGATCATGATTCAGCGTTTTAGGAAGCTCGTTTCTCGGAGGCTTATCTTTAGTATAGTCCACGTCGTTGTAGTACTACATTCGGGGTATGGCGAACCACTGTCCGTCGTTGTTGTTATAACATTCTTAGAGGTTTGTAAATCTTGTTGTGGGCAGGGTTTGTAAGGGATGTAACTGTTCAAGTTTTTATTTATATATACAGAAAGGTAACCGTTTTGGTTAGCCTGTTTTCTTATTTCACTGTTTATCTTTTATGATTTTTTATTTCCGCTGATTTTCTCTGATTGTCACGACCCGAACCCGGGCCCGTGACTGGTGCCTTACCCGGGCACCTAAGTAGACATACATCAGAGTAACCAGCGGAATATAAAACAAGACATGAAACAATATGAAATGAGAAACAGTTTATCTGAGAAAATCTGCCTGTCGGCATATATATATATATAAAAACTTGAACAGTTACATCCCTTTTACAAACTCCCGCCACAATAAGATTACTAAGAATGTTATAACAACAATGGCGAAGATTCCGCCATACCCCGAATGTAAGTACTACAACGAGGGACTATACGAAAGATAAGCCCTGAGACACGAGCTTCTAACGCTGAATTGTTCTATGGCGAGATCAACAATCGCGATTACCTACTACGCGGTGGCGAAAGGTCGATAACAGTACCAATATGTGAACTGAAATATCTGTAAATGAAATCATAATAGTCTATATAAAACAGAAGACATATATGATAACCAATTTTACGATACACAATATGTAAGCAGTCATGTCAAGTCAGGGACTCACGCCCTTAAAGTCATCCTTCAAATATAACCATGGGTCTCATGCCCACAATATCAATCATGCGTGGAATTCCTTCCTCACCTGGCGATCCATGATATAAAAGCACCAAGGAATACACATGAACACGAGTCCCACTGTGTCAAATAAAGCTGCGGGGTAAATGCGAAGGCATATCCGACTACTAAAACCCACAGTACCAACAATGCCATAAACTATATCACGAGGTCTTTCTAGACCGCGCCACATGATCGAAGTTGGCCACTCGCCCTCAGTATCAATGTGCGCGTCTAATCCTGGAGCTTCTGCGACTCGCGTAGGCCACCTAGGCGCGTAAGGTATTCCGTGTCGAGGTAGCTATTCCTCGGCATCGCCCCGACTCTCGTAGTCGCGTGGACACATAGACCGCGTGAGGCATTCCTCGCACACTAACACGGAACTCTCGTACCGCATAGGTCCCTGGACGCGTGAGCATCCTCGCGTGAGCGGCTTAACCCCCGATATAACATGTCAAGAGGTGAGTGGTAGAATACTAACATAACGGCTTATCGTTAAACAACAAAAGCACAACAAGGGAAACCCCTTTACACAAACATCACAAGACACTAACACACGTAGCATCCTAACATGTTTACTTATCAAACCAACAAGAAAGTATTACAAGGCTATCACAAACCAGCATAGTCAAGTTATTCACACAAGGTACTTTCTATTTTATGTCAACAAGTTCGGGTTTTTATCCCCAAAGTACTTCATACATTAACTCTTTAAAAAGACCCGTTTCTTTCACAAGAGTCACACGATACCCGTAGTATCAAAATGGAGTGACTATCTTTTTAAGTAAACCAAAACAATCTCCCTACTTCATTTTGAACCAACTTAAGACAAAAGCATGCCTTCCTTTTTAAATGAAAACACTTCAAATTTTCTGTCACGACCCGTTCCGGGGCCCGTGACTGGTGCCTTACCGGGAACCCAAGTAGACATACATCAGAGTAATCAGCGAAATATAAAAACAAGACATGAAACCAGTGTAAATTAAGACACAATTTCTGAGAAAAGTCGCCTTTCGGCATATATATATATAAACCAAAATCTGGCAGTTACATCCCAACTGTACAATAGGACTACAGACCTCTAAGGAAGTAAACAACTATGGCGGGACAGGGCCCCGCCATACCCTGAATGTACAAAACTATCTACAACAACAGGGAGATCATACCCAAAAGTCGAGCCTCCGGAGAAGATGGAGCTCCTGACACCAAAGAAAAGATCCTAAGACTGAGGATCCGCTGCATTTCCCTTTACTGCGGCATGAGCGGCCCCAGGAGGTCGATACAACAGTACCAAGTATGTGAAGCGTAAAGTACTTAAATGAAATCATATCTTTTTAAAACCGGTTTACAAATATACGAAACAAACAAGGTAACGCGCATAGTGCCATCACAAACAAGAGCAATAAGAGGTAAAGCGTAATGTCTCTTTCTAGGCTGCGAATGATCGAAGCAAGGCCAATCGCCCATAGTATCATTAAGCATGCCTAATCACGGACTCCGCGATCGCATAGGCCACTCACGTAGGCGCGTGAGGTATTCCGCGTCGAGGTAGCTCCTCGGCGTCGCCCCGGACTCGAAGTCGCGTAGCCACGTAGACCGCGTGGCCACAAGGACCGCACACTAACTGGAACTCGTAGCTCGCATAGGCCGGGACCCGCGTGAGGTATTCTCGAATCATAGTCACACTGGTGCTGAGCTATACCGCGTCGGAGGCGACAACCCGGTATCATGTCGAGGTGAGTGATATAATACTAACATAACTTTTATCGTTAAACAACATAAGCACAATAAGAATAACCTCTTTACACAAACGTTTACAAGATACTAACACACATAGCATCACAATATATCTACTCAACAAACCATCTTATTATACTTTCCAGAATCAATACAAGTCTTTCATAAACACATAAGTAAAATGTTCCTTTTATCTTTCTTAAGTCGTTATACCTAACTTCCAATAAAGCTAGTATAACTCTTAAGCTTTTTGTTTTAAAAACAAATATTCTTCTTCTTTTATAATTCTTTTGAAAGACTTCAAGATTCTTATTATTCAGGCTTAAGTCAAAAGACATTGCCGTAAAACTACGTCCAGTTAACACACGTACGTCTACCGTACTATATATATATTTTAAAATATCATGCTCAAGAGTATAGGGAGAATCACATACCTTCTCGGCGAAAACCACCTGCCAAGTCGAATATGTCGCGCGCAGTGTATCGACCTATAACAGTCAAATACGTCTATCAACGTCTAGACTATACTGTATAAAGTTCTAAGCAGAGGGTTCTCTATTCTACGGAAAATTGGGCAGCACTTCCCTACTCGTCAAACTACTCAAGTCTACTGTAAATACAGTCCATGTAAATCTGATTCAATCTTCTTTATTATACTTCTGATGTGATTTCAGTTCAATTCTATTCTTTAATATCCTTTTAAGTATCTTATACTCAAGTCTTAACTATTCTTATATGTAATATCCAATTACAGTGGAAGGACAAGGGTATTTACCTCGATAAGCCCAAAATTATCCAAGTTAGATGTCGATCCTGAACAAGGTTTAGCTCCTAAGTTGCACGCTCCGATAGCTCCAAGAAGCCCTTAGAAGTTTCTAAACAACTTCTACTTACTACTATAAGTGATTTGGGCTAGGGTATTTGGAATAGTAACTATACTTGGAAGATAACTTTCTACCAAGGGGGGGGGGGGGGGGGGGGGTTTGGCTAGAGCCACTAGGCTAGAGGGGGAAGATGTTTCGACGAGGGCCTTCACAGGGGAGGAGTGTTGGACGAAACACTACAGAGAGGGGAAGGATTTTCAAGACTTGGAGAAATGATTTGTGGATGAAGAAAACCTTCAAGTTAGGGGGGGGTATTTATAGGCCAACCAATGGCCAAGATGATGGCAAGTGGAGGGCAAGTGGAGGGTGGGGATTCACCCAAATGTCCTTATCCATCTACTACACAAAAATATCCTACCTAACCTTGACTAATGCAAGGCCACAAAATCGTCCAACTTGCCCGTGTTATGCGTCCATATGAGGTGACAAGTGTCACCTCCGTTGGTCCAAAATATTTCATCTCTCGGAAAAATCCGCAAAAATAATAAATGACATAGCCGTAATTTTCCCTTCGCAAAGTTTGGAAAACGTTTCGTCAGAAAACCATTCTTTTCGTGTGTTGTGCACAATATTTTTCGTCCCTAATGCCTAACTAAGGCTAAACTTTTGTACGTACTCCCTCACGTACATACTGCGGAAATACGAGGTATAACATTCTCCCTCCTTAGAAACATTCGTCGAATGTTCCTTCCCAAGCAGGATAACGATAAGGTTCTTTATAACTTAAGCGGTTTGCAAATGCCACACATGGCCTGATTCACTTAGCAAATATGACAATGAAAATTTACAAGTAGGAAAGTGAGTTACTGGAGGTGTGGAGAATAGGTGAGGATACTTACGCCTCGTGTCCTCCTCTGCTTCCCGTCATCTCCTCCCGAGCTCGTTCCGCCACAAGACTTTGATGGAAGCCACGTCCTTGGACGCATCGCCTAACTCGACGATCGATTATCGCTATGGGAATCTCCTCACGATAACCCCTCGGTCACTGGACATCGTCAATCGGGTGTACCTAGATGGATCCGATACATCTCCTCGGCATAGAAACATGAAACACGGATGCGCGCCTCGGATCGGACGACATATCCAACTCATGCGACGCACTGCCACTGCGGACAATCGTCACGGCCCGATGTACCTTGGTGAGTTTCCCCTTTCTTCGAATCTCATCACACCGCCATGGGTGACACCTTGAGAAAACCCAATCATCAACCTCGAACTCGGATCTGACGGCGATGATATGCGTATGACTTCCATCGACTACGGTATCGATGGCTCTGGATAAGCCACCTTATCCACTGCTGCGCAAATCTGGTCCCAGCGCACCTCGCCCACATCAAACCAACCTATCGGCGATCTGCACTTCCTCGTACAAGGCCTCATAAGGCGCCGTCGAATCTTGGAGTGGTAGCTATTATTATCGAAAACTCAACTAGAGGCAAATGATCCTCGGCTACCCACGAAGTCAATAACGGGCTCGCGGCGTATCCTCGAGTGCGGATAGTGCGCTCTGCTGTCCGTCTGCGTACGTGGATGGAATGCGATACTCGAGCTCACTGCGTCCTAAACCCATACGGAAAGACCTCCGAAGTTAGCGAAATGGGCTCCTGCATGCGATATGATCGAAATAGGGACTCCATGCGATCGACGATCTCTCGGATGTAAAGTCGGCATAATCCTCGGTAGAAAAAGTCGTCTGACGGGAAGAAAGTGGGCTGATTTATCGACTGTCGGCGATAACCCAAATAGAATCATGCTTCCTGAGTGCGAGGTAATCACGTGATAAAGTCCGTGTTGATGCTCCCACTTCCGTCGGGATCTCTATCGTCGCAACAAACCACGGGCCTGCGGTGCTCTGCCTTCACTGCGACAACACGGGCTTTGAGCCACAAACTGCGCAGCGTCCTCTTGAGCCATCCGCGATACACGGATCGGAAGTCGTGGTACATCTTGGTCGACCGGATGGATAAAGTAACGTCGTTGTGTGCTTCCCAGAACTGCTGCCGAAGTCTGCGATATCCGGAACACACAACGCCTCGAACCTTAGCACCCGTGGTGCTACCTCAAAGGACCGCTTCCTCCGCGAAGAGTCGTATCGCGGTGCAGCGTCAAAACCGGATCCTCAGCTGTTGCCTCTTCACCTCGCCGGCGATGGAAGACTCGGCAACCTCGCGAACTCGAACCCCACTGCTATCGGAATCAATCAATCGGACTCGAGGCTCGATAAGCGATGTAAATCGCGAACCATGCCTCCTCTCTGCTGCACATCGATAGACTCCCCGTCGACCTACGACTAAGAAGCATCTACCACAACATTGGCCTTCCGGGTGGTGCGGGATATCGACATCATAATCCTTAAGCAACTCTAACCACCGTCTGCCGTAAGTTCGGCTCCTGCAGGTGAAGATATCTGGAGGCTCTTGTGGTGCGTATAAATATCCACATGAACCCGTACAAATAGTGCCTCAGGATCTTGGCGTGAATCACCGCGCGACTCCAATCATGGGTGGGGTAGTTCCTCGTACTTAAGCTGTCGGGATCGTGCGCTATAACCTTGCCTGCTGCGTCAACACATCCCAACCCGATGCTGGCGTCACAATACGACATAGCCGTCTGGACCCTCGGGAAGAGTAAACGAGCGGTCGTCGATCTCAACCGATGGCGGAAACACGCTCATGACATCGATCCACTGAAACTTAGGCGCGCCTGAGTCGGCCTAGTCAATGGTGCGAGATAGAAGCAAACTTCTCCACGAACGCCGATAGTAACTGCAAGGCCCGAGCTGCGCCTGCGTCGGAGTAGTAGGTCTAGGCCAAGTCTGTTGCCTCGATCTTGGCGTATCCACCCGAATACCATCGGCCCGACAATATGCCCGAAAAGCCACGAAGCCAACCAAAACTCACGTTTGGAAAACTTGGCGTATAGCTGCTGGATTACGGAGAACTCTCGATAGTCGCCAAATGCTCGCGCATGCTCGCGCTCTGGCGAGAATAAACCAAGATGTCATCAATGAACACTATCACAAGCGTGTCCAAAAATGGCTTGGACACTCGGTTCATCAAATCCATGAATCTGCGGAGCATTGGTCAACGAAAGACATAACCACGAACTCATAATGCCCATACAGGGTCGGAATGCGATCTGGGACATCCGCCTATCGACTCGCTTTGATGATAGCCCGATCGCGGATCAATCTTGAGAACCATATCGCACCACACTGGTCGAACAAATCATCAATCCTAGGAAGGGTATCTATTCTTAATGGTCACCTTGTTCATTGCGTAATCAACACACATGCGCTTGGCGTCCGTCCTTCTTCCACGAACAATCTGGCGCTCCCGGGGAGAAACACTAGGTGCGATGAAGCCGCTTCTCGACAAATCTCTCGGTGGTCCTTGACTCTCTCAACTCGGCGGGTGCCATTACGTATGGCGGAATGGAAATAGGCAGTGTCTGCAACTGTCGATACAAAACTCATCTCCTCTCGGGAGGATACGGAGGTCGTCTGAAACACATCCGGGAACTCTCGACTCTGGGCGGCGAAAATCTGGTACGCGACCTCGATGTCGAATACCGAATGAGATGGTAGATGTACCCATACGCACCATCTTCCTAGCCTTGAGGTAGGAAATAAACCTACCCTCGGCGACACGGTGTTCCTCCCACTCGATAACGGCTCCCGAGCTGGAACCGTACCACTCTCTCCCTGCAGTCTACACTGGCGTAGCAAGAAGCTAACCAATCCATGCCCATGATCACATCGAAGTCATTCATGTCTAACTCTATCAAGTCGGCTGGTCGGCATTGCGTAAAGTCACTGGGCAAGCCCTATATACCCGTCGAGCTACCACCGAATCACCCACTGGCGTAGCTACCTCGAAAGGGTCTATGGACTCAGGCTCTATCCCTATCCTACTAGCAATAAGGGGAGATATATAGGATATAGTAGAACCCGGATCTATCAAGGCATACACATCATAACCATAAACTGATAAGGTACCTGTGACGACGTCAGGCGACGCCTCCTGGTCCTGCCGGCTGGATAAGGCATAAATGCGGTTCTGAGGACCGCTAGGCTGAGACCGCGCCACGACCTGCCGCGACCTGCTGGTCACGAGAACCACGCCTCGGGGCGAGTAGCTGTAGGAGATGAAGAAGACCGGTGAAAGACCATGTAGGTGACTCACCCTGCGGCGCCTTGGTGGACGGGCTCGCAAAAGTGACCGCTGGCGCAAGCGTAACAAACTCTCGGGCGGTACCACAATTCCGTAATGGGATCTACCGCATCGGCCACAGGGGGTGGTCCGTCGGTTATCACTCTGCTACCTGGACGTCCAAATGCGGGGCCACGGTCTATCCTCGAAGGCGGTGCGGGAGTACTCGGTGGTGTGGTGCAAATCTAGGCTAGCTTGGTAGTCCACCGAGCTACCAAAAGACCTGCCCGTCTGGCCTTCTTCTGCTGCTGTCAACCCGTCGGCTCTACGCTCCTCGCGTCAGTCGTGAGCTGCATACGGGTAATGTCTATGCTGGTGAGAGCTACACCGCACAAGATTCGGCCATATAATCATCTAGCCGGTGGCGTGGCGGTGCACCTGTCCTCGTATCTTCTACCAATGCGAGGACATATCGAGCCAGAATCGAACTTCAGCGTTGTACTCACTGCTGTGCTCCTCTGCGTCGTGACAAAAATCATCGGCCGTGCCCTCGCCATGCGGAGGCAAGAAGTGAGTGAGAAAAGCCTCGAGAACTTCGTCCCAGTAGGCGGGACGCGTGCTCTCCGGGATAACCGCGAATCAAACCAATCGACTGCGGTATCACGCAGCCTATGTGAACCGAAGATCACGGACTCGGTCTCTGAATCCTTGATCACTCGCATGATCCTCTGTAGCTGACGGATGAACTCCTGTGGATCATCCTCAGGCCTCGACCCGTAGAACTCTGGCGGGCTACATCTTAGAAAATCCCGTAGCCTCAAACTATCTGATCTCGGGTGAACGCGGCCCTTCTTTGGGCTGGAAGCTGCGTCCGGCCTATCCTCGTATGCGGCCCACGATCACGGCGATGGCGGGCCATCTCGCGTACCCTAACTCCTACGCGGTGTGGGGTGGAGGCGCGGTGCGTGGTCTCTTTGGGGCGGCGTCATGGAACTTCGCGTGCAGTATCGCCTCGGGTATGGCGGGCACGTGCCTCGTGACTCGGTGTCTACTAGCGACTCCGCCATTTGCGCCTTGCCCATACGGGCGAGTTGCCTACGTGGAGGCATAAGCATTCTGAAAGGAATACGTTAGAGGTCGAACTTATAACACAACTCTAAGGCACGATCGAGTGAGAAGAATGAAACCAATCCTAAATATCCTATAGCCTCACGATTATTGGTGTGGTGCACAATACAGATAATCAAGACTCTACTAGATACGATGCGTAGACACTTTCAGAGATTAGCGCTCTGATACCACTTTTGTCACGACCCGTTCCGGGGCCCGTGACTGGTGCCTTACCGGGGCACCCAAGTAGACATACATCAGAGTAATCGGCGGAATATAAAAACAAGACATGAAACCAGTGTAAATTAAGACACAATTTCTGAGAAAAGTCGCCTTTCGGCATATATATATATAAACCAAAATCTGGCAGTTACATCCCAACTGTACAATAGGACTACAAGACCTAAGGAAGTAAACAACTATGGCGGGACGGGGCCGCCATACCTGAATGTACAAAACTATCTACAACAACGGGAGATCATACCCAAAATTCGAGCCTGCGAGAAGATGGAGCTCACGACACCAAAGAAAGATCCTAAGGCGAGGATCGCTGCACCTTCCCTTTGCGGCATGAGCGCGGCCCGAAGGAGTCGATCTGGCAGTACCAAGTATGTGAAGCGTAAAGTACTTAAATGAAATCATATCTTTTTAAAACCGGTTTACAAATATGCGAAACAAACAAGGTAACCGCACATAGTGCCACATCACAAACAAGAGCAATAAGAGGTAAACTGTAATAGGTCTCTTTCTAGGCTGCGAATGATCGAAGCAAGGCCAATCGCCCATAGTATCATTAAGCATGCCTATTCACGGACTCCGCGATCGCATAGGCCACTCGCGTAGGCGCGCGTGAGGTATTCCCGCGTCGGTAGCTACTCCTCGGCGTCGTCCTGGACTCGTAGTCGCGTAGCCACATAGACCGCGTGGCCACAAGGACCGCACACTAACACGGAACTCGTAGCTCGCATAGGCCCGGGACGCGTGAGGTATTCTCGAATCATAGTCACACTTGCTTTGAGCTATACCCGCGTCGGAGGCGACAACCCCGGTATCATGTCGAGGTGAGTGATATAATACTAACATAACAACTTATCGTTAAACAACATAAGCCTGATAAGAATAACCTCTTTACACAGCGTTTACAAGATACTAACACACGTAGCATCACAATATATCTACTCGACAAACCATCTTATTATACTTTCCAGAATCAATACAAGTCTTTCATAAACACATAAGTAAAATGTTCCTTTTATCTTTCTTAAGTCGTTATACCTAACTTCCCATAAAGCTAGTATAACTCTTAAGCTTTTTGTTTTAAAAACAAATATTCTTCTTCTTTTATAATTCTTTTGAAAGACTTCAAGATTCTTATTATTGAGCTTAAGTCAAAAGACATTGTCGTAAAACTACGTTCGGTTAACACACGTCGTCTTAGTACTATATATATATTTTAAAATATCATGCTCAAGAGTATAGGAGAATCACATACCTACCGTGAAAACCACACGAAGTCGAATATGTCGCGCGTGTATCGACTATAACGATCAAATCGTCTATCAGCGTCTAGACTATCTTGTATAAAGTTCTAAGCGAGAGGTTCTCTATTCTACGGAAAATTGGGCGACACTTCCTACTCGTCAAACTACTCAAGTCTCTGTAAATCTGATCTATGTAAATCTGATTCAATCTTCTTTATTATACTTCTGATGTGATTTCAGTTCAATTCTATTCTTTAATATCCTTTTAAGTATCTTATACTCAAGTCTTAACTATTCTTATATGTAATATCCAATTACAGTGGAAGGACAAGGGTATTTACCTCGATAAGCCCAAAATTATCCAAGTTAGATGTCGATCCTGAACAAGGTTTAGCTCTAAGTTGCGCTCAGATAGCTCGAGAAGCCATAGAAGTTTCTAAACAACCTACACTTACTACTATAAGTGATTTGGGCTAGGGTATTTGGAATAGTAACTATACTTGGAAGACAACTTTCTACCAAGGGGGTTTGGCTATAGCCACTAGGCTAGAGGGAAGATGTTTGACGAGGGCATACAAGGAGGAGTGTTGGACGAAACACTACTGAGAGGGAAGGATTTTCAAGACTTGGAGAAATGATTTGTGGATGAAAACCTTGAGTTAGGGGTATTTATAGGCCAACCAATGGCCAAGATGATGGCAAGTGGAGGGCAAGTGGAGGGTGGGGATTCACCCAAATGTCCTTATCCATCTACTACACAAAAATATCCTACCTAACCTTGACTAATGCAAGGCCACAAAAATCGTCCAACTTGCCCATGTTGTCGTCCATATGAGGGTGACAAGTGTCACCCTCCCGTTGGTCCAAAATATTTCATCTCTCGGAAAAATCCGCAAAAATAATAAATGACATAGCCGTAATTTTCCCTTCGCAAAGTTTGGAAAACGTTTCGTCGGAAAACCATTCTTTTCGTGTGTTGTGCACAATATTTTTCGTCCCTAATGCCTAACTAAGGCTAAACTTTTGTACGTACTCCCTCACGTACATACTCTGGAAATACGGGGTATAACATTCTCCCCTCCTTAGAAACATTCGTCCCGAATGTTCCTTCCCAAGACAGATAACGATAAGGTTCTTTATAACTTAAACAGTTTGCAAATGCCACACATGGCCTGAATTGACTTAAGCAAATATGACAATGAAAATTTACAAGTAGGAAAGTGAGTTACGGAGGTGTGGGAATAGGTGAGATACTTACGCCTCGTCCTCCTCTCGCTTCCACGTCATCTCCTCTCGAGCTCGTTCCGCCAAGACTTTGTGGAAGCTCGTCCTTGGACCGCATCGCCTAACACGGCGATCGATTATCGCTATGGGAATCTCCTCATCGATAACCCCGATCCACTGGACATCGATCGGGTGTACTAGATGGATCCGATACATCTCGCCGGATAGAAACATGAAACACGGATGCCGCCTCGGATCGGACGGCAGATCCAACTCGCAGGCAACCTTGCCTACCTGCGGACAATCGATGGCCCGATGTACCTTGTGAGTTTCCCTTTCTTCCGAATCTCATCACACCGCCATGGGTGACGCCAGAAAACCCAATCATCAACCTCGAACTCCGGATCACGGCGGCGATGATCTGCGTATGACTTGTCGACTCTGGTGTCGATGCGCTCTGGATAAGCTTCACCTTATCGGCACTGCTGCACCAAATCTGGTCCCACTTGCGCACCGCCCACATCAAACCAACCTATCGATCTGCACTTCTCCCATACAAGGCCTCATGGCGCCATCCCGAATCTTTGGAGTGGTAGCTATTATTATATGAAAACTCAACTAGAGGCAAATGATCCTCGGCTACCACGAAGTCAATAACACAGCTCGCGACATATCCTCGAGTGCGGATAGTGCGCTCTGCTGTCGTATGTCTGTGGATGGAATGCGATACTCGGGCTCACTGCGTCCTAACCATACGGAAAGACCTCCAAAGTTAGCGTGGCGGGCTCCTGCATGCGATATGATCGAAATAGGGACTCCATGCGATCGGCGATCTCTCGGATGTAAAGTCGGCATAATCCTCGGTAGAAAAAGTCGTCTGACGGAAGAAAGTGGGCTGATTTCGTCGACTGTCGACGATAACCCAAATAGAATCATGCTTCGCCGGTGCGAGGTAATCACGTGATAAAGTCCATGTTGATCACCTCCGCTTCGGTCGGGATCTCTATCGTCGCAACAAACCACGGGCCTGCGGTGCTACCTTCACCGCTGCGACAACACGGGCGCTGAGCCACAAACTCGCAGCGTCCTCTTCGCCATCCCACCGATACACGGTCACGGTCGTGGTACATCTTAGTCGACCGGATGGATGAGTAACGTCGCGTGTGCTTCCCCAGAACTGCTGCGAAGTCTGCAATATCCGGAACACACAACGCCTCGAACCTTAGCACCCCATCGGTGCTACCTCGAGACCGCTTCCTCACGAAGAGGCGTATCGCGGTACGCGTCAAAACCGGATCCTCTTGTTGCCTCTTCGCCTCGCCGGCGATGGAAGACTTCGGCAACCTCGCGAACTCGAACCCAGCGCTATAAGAATCAATCAATCGGACTCGAGGCTCGCTAGCGATGTAAATCGCGAACCATGCCCTCTCTCTGGCTGCACATCGATAGACTCCCATCGACCTACGACTAGGCATCTACCAGCGTTGGCCTTCCGGGTGGTACGGGATATTGACATCATAATCCTTAAGCAACTCTAACCACGGTCTGCGTCGTAAGTTCGACTCCTGCGGTGAAGATATCTTGGAGGCTCTTGTGGTGCGTATAAATATCCACATGAACCCGTACAAATAGTGCCTCGGATCTTGGCGTGAATCACATTGCGACTCGAAATCATGGGTGGGGTAGTTCTCTCATGCTTCTTAAGTATCGGGATGCGTGCGCTATAACCTTGCCTGCTGCGTCAACACACATCCCAACGATGCCTAACGCGTCACAATACACGACATGGCGTGCGGACCTCGGGAAGAGTAAGAAGGCGGTCGTCGATCTCTCGCCGATGGCGGAAACCACGCTCGGAAGCATCAGTCCAGCGAAACTTAGCGCGCCGAGTCGGCTGAGTCGATAGTGCGAGAGATGAAGCAAACTTCTCCACGAACGTAGATAGTAACTGCGAGGCCCAGGCTGCGCCTCTGCCGGAGTAGTAGGTGCAGGCCAAGTCGTGCCTCGATCTTGGCGTATCCACGAATACCATCGGCCCGACAATATGCCCGAAAAGCCACGAAGCCACCAAAACTCACATTTGGAAAACTTGGCGTATAGCTGCTGGTCTGGAGAACTCTCGGCATAGTCGCTCAAATGTTCGCATGCTCGCTCTGGCGAGAATAAACGAAGATATCATCAATGAACACTATCACAGCGTGTCAAAATGGCTTGAACACTCGGTTCATCAAATCCATGAATACGGAGCATTGGTCAAACGAAAGACATAACCACGAACTCATAATGCCCATACGGTCGAATGCGATCTAGGGACATCGCCTCGACTACTTTGATGATAGCCCGATCGCGGATCAATCTTGGAGAACCATCTCGCACCTGCAAGCGGTCGAACAAATCATCAATCACAGGAAGGGTATCTGTTCTTATTGGTCACCTTGTTCACCGTAATCAACACACATGCGCAGCGTCGTCCGTCCTTCTTCTTGCGAACAATCTGGCGCTCCCGGGGAGAAACACTAGTGCGATGAAGCCGCTTCTCCGGCAAATCTCGGTGGTCCTTGACTCTCTCAACTCGGCGGGTGCCATTACGTATGGCGGAATGGAAATAGGTAGTGTCTGCTGGCGACATCGATACAAAACTCTATCTCCTCGGGAGGATGCGGAGTCGTCGAAACACATCTGGGAACTCTCGACTCTGGGCGGTGAAAATCTGGTACCGCGACCTCGATGTCGAATACCGAATGAGATGGTAGATGTACCCGCCTGCGCACCATCTTCCTAGCCTTGAGGTAGGAAATAAACCTACCTGCAGCGACACGGTGTTCCTCCCGCTCGATAGCGGCCGAAAGCGGAACCGTACCACTCTCTCCTGCGGTCTGTTGGCGTAGCGAAGCTAACCAATCCGTGCCCGTGATCACATCGAAGTCGGTCATGTCTAACTCTATCAAGTCGGCTGGGTCGGCATTGCGTAAATCCTTTGGGCAAGCCATATACCGTCGAGCTACCACGAATCACCCATTGGCGTAGCTACCTCGAAAGGGTCTATGGACTCGGGCTCTATCCATATCCTACTAGCGATAAGGGAGATATATAGGATAGAGTAGAACCGGATCTATCAAGGCATACACATCATAACCATAAAGCGATAAGGTACAGCGCGACGTCGGCGGCGCCTCACGGTCTGCCGTGGGTAAGGCATAAATGCGATTACGAGGCCGCTAGGCGGGACCGCGCCACGACCTCTGCTGCGACCTGGTCACGAGAACCACGCCTCGGGCGAGTAGCTGTAGGAGATGAAGACCGTGAAAGACCATGTGGTGACTCACTGCCCTCTGCGCCGCGGTCGGACGGGCTCGCAAAGTGACCTGGCGGCGCATGTAACAAACTCGGGCGATACCAGCTGTCGCAACCCGAACTTCGGGCCGTGGTGGTGCCTTACCCCGGGCACCCTAGTGATACAACATCAGAGAAAAACCAGTGGAAATAAAAACTTAAACATACAATTTAGATATGGATCAAGATAAAAGAAAATAGGCCAACCAAAACGGTTGCCTTTCAGCATATATAAATATATCAACATTTGAACAGTTACAATCCTTACAACCACGCGCTTGGCGATTACTCTGAGACACTAAGATTTATCTGACAACTATGGCGGGACGGGGCCCGCGTACCACGATGTACAAGAACCCATGGACTCGGGTAACATGCGAAGATAAGCCTCGGAAGAGCAGCTTCTCGTCTGTGAAAGGTGATCCTAAGCGGGGATCGACGGCCGATGTACCTCTACTGCGGCATGAGCGCGGCCGAGAAGGAAGTCGTCTGGCAGTACTAAGTATGTGGCCTTAAATCTCGTAAATGAGATCATAATAGTCTATGTAAAGCAGGAGACATGTATGATAACCAAACTACGATGACACATATAACGATTATATCAAGTCGAGGACTCGCGCCTCCAAATCATCACTCGTGCGAGTGGAATTCCTTCCTCAGCTGGCGATCTATGATATATCAACACGAGGAGCATACATGAACACGAGTCCCGCGTATCGTAAAAACCGTGCGGGGCAAGTATAACTACGGATCCGGCCGTACGATATCTTGTACAACCGTATCATGAAGGCGACATGTAAGTACAATAGCCTCGCGGCTCTCACTGCGCCGCGTGGCGGCGGGGCAAGTGAATCGACTCGCGCGGATCACAACCGTAAGTCCAGCTCGTCCAAACAGCGACTCGTGAAGGCGACGCGTGGCAAGTGCACTAGCCTCGCGATGTCACGACCCGAACCGGGCGTGGCGGTGCCTTACCGGGCACCTGGTGATACAACATCGAGGGTTTTCTCGAGGTTGGGCGAGAACCCGCAGAAGGGGAGGATTTCAAGACTTGGAACAATTTTTGGATGAAGAAGTTCATCACTAAGGGGTATTTATAGGTCAGCAATGGCGAACCATGACGAATCCATCAAGTGTTAGGCAAGTGTAGGGCTAGGATTAAGCCAAGTGCACCTTATCCATCTACCACCAACTTGCACAAATATCCTACCAACTCCCTGGCCCCTTTCGTCCATGCGCCCAAGCGTGCTCGATTAGAGGGTGACAAGTGTAAGCGCCTCTCGTTGATCCAAAATGTTTAGTCTCTCGGAAAAATCATAAAAATATAAATGACATAGCGGAATTTTCCTTCGCGATCTTGTAAAGCGTTTAGTCGAAAAAGCGATTCTTTTGGCACTTGTGTACAAATTAGCCACTTTGCCTACTTTAAGGCTCAAACTTTTCTCGTCGTCCTCACGTACATACTGCAAATACGGTATAAGCGTAACGACCGTTCGGGGCGTCTTGGTGCCTTATCAGGGCACCTGGTGATACATCATCGAGAGAAAAATCAGCGGAACATAAAACATGAGTCATTTAACAAGAGATATCATAAATAAGCGAAGCTGACCAAGCGATTGCCTTGGTATATCGTAAAACACGAGCAGTTTAATCCTTTACAACCACCTTGCCAGCAGGACTACTGACACTTAAGATTTACAACGACTATGGCGGGACGGGGCCACCGCCATACCACGAATGTACAAGAACCTACAACTCGAACACGTACCAAAAGATAAGCCTCGAAAGCGGAACTTCCCAATCTGACGTGATCTAAGGCGGGGATCCACGGCCGATGTACCTACACTGCGGCGTGAGCGGCCCGAAGGAGTCGATACAGTACCAAGTATGTGGCGCTATGCAATCGTAAATGAAATCATACTAGTCTATATAAAGCGAGACATGTATGATAACAAACTACGATTCTGACATAAGCGATCATCACTCGATATAACTATGGGTCTCGCGCCCGCAACATCAATCAGGTTCGCGTGTGGCGCGTGCCCGGGAATCTTGCATCGGTGTAGACATGTCCATGATGCGACAATAATACCAATGTCCCGGCGCATGCCGGAATGCGCATCGGTGTAGGCGTGTCCATGTGACCTCAACAACAAGCGGCAATCCAAATGGAAGCATACCCGTGCGCTACGCGTCGTGTCGGTATGTCGAAAGGAAAAATAAGACAACATTCCAAATGGGCGCATGCGTGCGCTACGCGTCGTGTCGGTATGTCGAAGGAAAAATAAGACAACATTCCAAATGGGCGCATGCGATGCGCTACGCGTCGTGTCGGTATGTCGAAGAAATCCTGGCGATAATCAAAATGGAAACATACGTGCGCTACGCGTCGTGTCGATATATCAGCGATTAACCGCAAGACCTTAACCAAAATGGAAGCATGCGTGCGCTACGCGTGTCGGTATGTCAAGCGATTAACAACAATAATACTATCAGCGAGGCGTGCGTGGAATTTCTCGTCGTCTGACGCGTCGAGTAAGTTCTCAACGATCAGCGACCCTGTCGAGAGCGCGGTAACACGAAACACAACGATTGTACAATAAAGGCTATCATCACAAGCATAGGCAAGTTTCACAACAACAAGCATAGGCAAGTTTCACCTGACTCAAAGTACTTTCATTTTATGCCAAAGTCGGGTTTTAACCCCAAGTACTACATCGTTAAGTTCTTTTAAAGAGATCGATTACTTTTATAAAGTCACGATACGTAGTATTAGAATGACCAACCACCTTCCATTTTCAAAATCAAGTAACAACGTTCTTTTCCTAAGTTCCGGTTGCCTAGTTTGATTACTCGAAACCTCGTTTCAAATGGTTTCATAGTTCCCAAACTTAATCACTTGATTCCTTTTTAGAACAATTGAGTAACATATGTCATATCGTGAGTAGTTTATTCTTGTTTATAACGATCTATTTACTAGACCGTGATCTAGAAAATGTAATATCATTTTATCTCATCTTATTACATGCGGATGGAGGTTTCTACTTGGTTTTAATACAATGCATCATTATTCAATACATTTTCCTTTATTAGCATTTGCGATGGTGCAGCCGATACGTTCGATTCGAAATCGGTAAAACATTATCACTTTAAAACCAAGTACTCATTACTCATGAATGAGGTTTCACACAACATCCACATTAAAACAAATAAGTTAAGTCTCTTATCTTATAAGATCAAGTCTCTTAACTTCTAACATGATAAACCATTTTCACTTACATAAGGTCGTTATAACTAACTTCCGTAAAGCTATTATAACACACATGTTTTAAACCAACCAAACACTTAGCACGTATGCGTCTACAGTACTACATAGTTCCACAACAATCATGCTAGAAAAGATAGGAAGAGGTTCACATACCTCGCGACGATTTATCGACAATAAGCAAAATGCTCCAATCTTACAACGCACTAGCCACTTTCCACTCCAGGTAGAATACGCTACTCTTAGTCTTTCACCTATAAAGGTCAGCGTCTATTAACCCCAAACACAAGTTTCTATCTTTACATAGAAAATTGTACCTCCCCATGACAGCGTAAATCTCCTCACTATCAGTAGGCTACGAAGCCTTGACGGGGGTTTACGTCTACGGGGCGTGTACAATTCTACTGATGTCTTACACAAGTCTACCTTGTCTGATCCTATGTAAATCTGATTCGATTCGATTCTTTATTCTTGAGCTTAAGTCAAAAGACATTGCGAATACTAAGTAGTTCCGTATATAGTATACTTGACTATACTACAACAAACATGTAATTTCCAATTACAATAGAGAGACAGATAATTACCTCGATAAGCCCAAAATTATCCAAGTTATAATGTCGATCACGAGCAAGGTTTAGCTCGGCTCAGTGCGCTCAAACCACTCCAAACAACCCTTAGAAGTTCTAACCAACCTACTCGCATCTTGACCAAGTATGAAGATTTCCTTGGGGTTTCGGTTTGAGACTAAAAGGACAAAAGGTAGTATTTAGGACTCTACGTAAAGAGGTATCTTTGGAATACTACAAGGTACAAGGCTAAGGTATTTTGGGCATTATAACAATACTAGGGAGTATTTCTATACCTGACAAGGGGTATTATCACGAAAACAACTAGGCTGGGGTACCCAGCTGAACCTCTGAGGGGAGGAGACCTGGCGAAGAGCGGCTTTCGAGGGAGAGGGCTCTTGGGCGAGTCGACAAGAGGAGGAGGGATTCAAGACTTGGAAACATTTGTGGATGAATGAAGTCTTCCTGAGGGGGTATTTATAGCAAACGAATGCCAACGATGGCGAAGATCGAGCCATGTGCGAGGCAAGTGTAAGGCCTTGATCAAGCCAAGTGCACTAACCCACTCCACAAAACATGGCACAAGACAAGCCACAAAACAAGGCCAAAACAAGGCACAAAACAAAGGAACGATAGGGCCAAGCGTGAGCCGATATCAATCGATTCGTGAACGATGCGTCGGCGGGCGCCCGAAACTTCGATGTGAGGTGACACATGTCACCCTCGTTGGTCCAAAATGTTCGTCTCTCGGAAAAATCCATAAAAATTAAAAAGGACATAGCGAATTTTCCTACGAAAGGCGTGGAAGCGTTTAGTCGGAAGCGACTGAGTCGACTTGTGCTGAAATGTAACCGGCGAGCCACTGGCGGGGTGACACGTGTCACCCTCTGTTGGCCTCAGCGTCTTCGAAAAAATATCCTGATGGCCAAAATCTAGAAAACAAAGTGGGCCCATGGCAGTAAATTTCTCAGTGGGCCCAGCGTGACCATTCAGAAAATAAAATTCCATAATTCTCTAATATTCGGAAGTCAGAATACCAAATCGGGAATCAATTCCGTTAACGAACCTTTTTCCTTCACAAAAGCGGAACTTTAGTGGAAAAATCCTCTTTCTTCTTTCGATCTTTCTGCGTATTCTCGTGCGTGCGTCCTCGCATACATACTCTGGAAATCGGGGTATAACAATAACATTCTCCTCGCCTGAAACATTCGTCCGAATGTTCCTTCCTGAAGCGGATATCGATGAAGCTCTTACAACAAATTGCAGCGCGCGGCAGCGCGAAATAACACCGTTATCTTCCTTCCTTACTCGTCGTGCCCTTCTCGAACACTTGAACTTTCCCGATCGTACCATACTTGGTCATTACTTAGTTCGAAAATCTGCGGGTCACTACCTCGAACTTGGTCATCTTACTAACCTCGAACTTCCTAAGGCCATTCCGGCCTTTACGAACGGCTGCAGTCGAGCGTCCACGAACTCATCGATGATCATACAAACTTGGGTCTAGCATCCTCGTGACCCTACCACTGGCGGGACCACCGAGAACTGGCCCCACCCCAAGCGGGTTCACGGTTTGACCATAAATGGTCCTAAACCCGACCCCAACCGTGCCAAACTCTTGTTCCCGTCCGGAACAATCTTACTAATTCCGTCATGAAAGCTACCACTTCCGTCTCACTACCCATGGACTTATCACACAAATAAATCCCGTATACTACTGCGCCTTATAAAGGTCAAACATAAAGCGAATCCTTTACTCGAGCGACCTTACCTCCAGGTCTCGATCGTGAAATAGTCTAAGGTTCACGCTTACCGTGCCTCATCGTATCCTTCCAACTAACCATGCATTTTAACTCGCGTATCACAATGCTATCCATTACATAGCACCTGATAATGAGATCATCATAACAAGCATACCAAAACTCTAGAGGTTAAGGATATACAGAAACTCGCTCGCTCTAATCATAGGCACTGCCTGCGGTGCATGTGTAGAAGGTGATGAACGACCCACGGATCTGAAGGTGAGTCGTAACATCGCGCTTCCCTTGGTAGGGCAGTTCCTAAAATGGCCTGCTGTCGCATGCAAAACAAACTCCCAATCTAGCACGACACTCTCCAAAATGGAGTCTACCTGATAGTCCTGTGAGGTAGGGGTGGCTTGGTGGTTAACACCCACTGCTCTCGAAAATCTGAACCGCTTGGAGCCACGACTGCGTCGAAGGCGGTGGAGGACCACTGCATGGTGGGGGTATATAACTAACTTTCTTCTTTGGCGGTCCGCCTCGAAAGCCACGAGGACCTGTAGTCACGGCCTCTTCTGGCGATCCGGTCGTTCAGTCGACCCTCCGTGCCTCGCATCTGGTGCATGAGCTGCGTGCGGGCAATGTCGTGCGGTGAAGAAACACCGCGCAAGATTCGGCCATATAATCGTCAAGCGGTGGCGTGGCGATGCACCTATCCTCCATGCTCTGCAACTAAGCGCGAGGGCATGTCGAGCGAAGAATCGAACTTCGACATTGTACTCCACTGACGGTCGCCCTCTGTCTCGGTAACAAAAATCGCCGGCGTGCCCTCGCCATCTGCGGAGGCGAAGTGCGTGAGAAAGCCCGAAAACTCATCCCATCTGCGGAAGTGCGTACTCTCCCGGGAAAGCTCAATGAATCAAACCAATCATTGCGGTATCACGCGGCCGATGCGAACAAAGGTCACAGACTCGGTTTACGAAGCCTTGATCACCGCGTGATCATTGTAGCTGCCGGATGAACTCCTGCGGATCATCCTCGAGCCTCGACGTAAAACTACGGCGGGCTACAACTCGAGAAAGTCCGTAGCCTCGAACTATACGCTCGGGGTGAACCGGTGCTCTTTGGGCCAGGCTGCTGCGTCGGCCTATCACCGTATCGGCCACGACCACGGCCGGCAAGCGGGCCATCTCGCGTAACCCGTCTCCTGCCCCGGTGTGGGGTGGAGGCTCGGTGCTGCGGTCTCGGCGGCCATTCTTTGCGGCTCAACCTCTTTGGGGTGGCGGCGTCCTGAAACCGCCGTGCGAGCCTGACCTCAGTCTTGGCCGGGCTGCGCCCTCGAACTCCTCGTATCTCACTAGCGGCTCCTCGGTGCCTTGCCTACGGGCTCTGGTTGCCTTGGCGGAGGCATAAGCGGTAAAGCGAGATCGTCGGAGGGTCGACTTACAACTGACTCAGGCGCGATCTCGGGATGAGAAGAATGGAAACCAATCCTAAATGTCCTGCTGACCTCACGATTATAGATGTGGTGCCTGACACATCGATAATCAAGACTACTAGACGCGATGCGTAGACACTTTCAGAAGTTAAGCGCTCACGATACCACTTTTGTAACGACCGTTCGGGGCGTTCGGTGCCTTATCAGGCACCCTAGTGATACATCATCGAGAAAAATCAGCGGAACATAAAACATGAGTCATTTAACAAGAGATATCATAAATAAGCAGGCCAACCAAGCGATTGCCTTGGTATATACATAAAACACGAGCAGTTTAATCCTTTACAACCACGCTGGCAGGACTACAGGACCTCTAAGATTTACAGCGACTATGGCGGGACGGGGCCGCCGTACCACGAATGTACAGAACCTACAACTCGGGAACACATGCAAAAGATAAGCCTCAGAAAAGCGGAACTTCCCAATCTGTTGTTGTGATCCTAGGCGGGGATCCACGGCCGATGTACCTCTACTGCGGCGTGAGCGGCCCCGAAGGAAGTCGATCTGGCAGTACCAAGTATGTGGCATGCAATCGTAAATGAAATCATACTAGTCTATATAAAGCGGGGGCATGTATGATAACCAAACTCTGATTCGCGACATAAAGCGATCATCACTCGATATAACTATGGGTCTCGCGCCATGACATCAATCGAGTTCGCATTATGGCGCGTGCCGAAATCTGCATCGGTGTAGACATGTCCATGATGCGACAATAATACCAATGTCCCGGCCCGCGTGCGGAATTCTGCGCCGGTGTAGACATGTCCATGTGACCTCAACAATGAGGCAATCGAAATGGAAGCATACGTGCGCTACGCGTCGTGTCGGTATGTCGAAGGAAAAATAAGACAACATTCCAAATGGGCGCATACGTGCGCTACGCATCGTGTCGGTATGTCGAAAGGAAAAATAAGACAACATTCCAAATGGGCGCATGCGTGCGCTACGCGTCGTGTCGGTATGTCGAAGAAATCCTGGCGATAATCAAAATGAAACATGCGATGCGCTACGCGTCGTGTCGATATATCAGCGATTAACCACAGACCTTAACCAAAATGGAAGCATACGTGCGCTACGTCGTGTCGGTATGTCAGCGATTAACAACAATAATACTATCAGCGAGCGTGCGGTGGAATTTCTCGTCGGCGCGACGCGTCAGTAAGTTCTCAACGATCAATGACCCTCATCGAGAGCGGTAACACGAAACACAGCGATTGTACAATAAAGGCTATCATCACAAGCATAGGCAAGTTTCACAACAACAAGCATAGGCAAGTTTCACCTGACTCAAAGTACTTTCATTTTATGCCAAAGTCGGGTTTTAACCCCAAAGTACTACATCGTTAAGTTCTTTTAAAGAGATCCATTACTTTTATAAAAGTCACGATACGTAGTATTAGAATGACCAACCCACCTTCCTTTTCAAAATCAAGTATGACATTCTTTTCCTAAGTTCGGTTGCCTAGTTTGATTACTCAAGCTTCTCGTTTTCAAATGGTTTCATAGTTCCCAAACTTAATCACTTGATTCCTTTTTAGAACAATTGAGTAACATATGTCATATCGTGAGTAGTTTATTCTTGTTTATAACGATCTATTCTGACCGTGATCTAGAAAATGTAATATCATTTTGTCTCGTCTTAACCATGCGGATGGAGGTTTCTCTGGTTTTAATACAACATCATTATTCAATACATTTTCCTTTATTAGCTTTGCGATGGTGCAGCCGATACGTTACGATTCGAAATCGGTAAAACATTATCCTTTAAAACCAAGTACTCATTACTCGCGAATGAGGTTTCACACAACGTCCACATTAAAACAAATAAGTTAAGTCTCTTATCTTATAAGATCAAGTCTCTTAACTTAACATGATAAACCATTTTCACTTACATAAGGTCGTTATAACTAACTTCCCGTAAAGCTATTATAACACCATGTTTTAAACCAACCAAACACTTAGCGTATCGTCTACGTACTACATAGTTCATGACAATCATGCTAGAAAAAGATAGGAAGAGGTTCACATACCTCGCGACGATTTATCGACAATAAGCAAAATGCTCCAATCTTACAACGCTAGCCCTTTCGCTCGGCTTGGTAGAATCGCTACTCTTAGTACTTTCACTATAAAGGTCAGCGTCTATTAACCCCAAACACAAGTTTCTATCTTTACATAGAAAATTGGCGACACTCCCACATGACAGCGTAAATCTCCTCTCTATCGTAGGCTACGAAGCCAACGGGGGTTTACGTCTACCGGGCGTGTACAATTCTACTCGATGTCTTACCAAGTCTCTTGTCTGATCTATGTAAATCTGATTGATTCGATTCTTTATTCTTGAGCTTAAGTCAAAAGACATTGCGAATACTAAGTAGTTCGTATATAGTATACTTGACTATACTCACAACAAACATGTAATTTCCAATTACAATAGAGACAAGATAATTACCTCGATAAGCCCAAAATTATCCAAGTTATAATGTCGATCTGAGCAAGGTTTAGCTCGCTCAGTGCGCTCAAACCACTCCAAACAACCCTTAGAAGTTCTAACCAACCTACTCACATCTTGACCAAGCTATGAAGATTTCCTTAGGGTTTCGGTTTGAGACTAAAAGGACAAAATGTAGTATTTAGGACTACGTAAAGAGGTATCTTTGGAATACTACAAGGTACAAGGCTAAGGTATTTTGGGCATTATAACAATACTAGGGAGTATTTCTATACCTGACAAAGGGGTATTATCTGGAAAACAACTAGGCTAGGGGGTACCTGGCTAGACCTCATGAGGAGGGAGACCTGCGACGAGGCCACTTTCAAGGGAGAGGAGCTCTTGGGCGAGAGTCGACAAGAGGAGGAGGATTCAAGACTTGGAAACATTTGTGGATGAATGAAGTCTTCACAAGGGGGTATTTATAGCAAACCCGAATGCCAACGATGGCGAATCGAGCCATGTGCGAGGCAAGTGTAAGGCCTTGATCAAGCCAAGTGCACCTAACCCTACTCCACAAAACATGGCACAAGACAAGCCACAAAACAAGGCCAAAACAAGGCACAAAACAAAGGAACCAATAGGGCCAAGCGTGAGCCACAATATCAATCGATTCGTGAACGAATCGTCACTTGGGCGCCCAGCTTCGATGTGAGGTGACACATGTCACCTCCGTTGGTCCAAAATGTTCGTCTCTCGGAAAAATCCGCAAAAATTAAAAAGGACATAGCGAATTTTCCTACGAAAATGGAAAGCGTTTAGTCGGAGCGACTCTGATCGGCACGTGCCCAAATGTAACCGGCGAAGCCACGGCGGGGTGACACGTGTCACCCTCTATTGGCCCTCAGCGTCTTTGAAAAATATCACAATGGCCAAAATCTCGAAAACAAAGTGGGCCCCAGTAGTAAATTTCTCCGTGGGCCCGCGTGACCATTCAGAAAATAAAATTCCATAATTCTCTAATATTCGGAAGTCAGAATACCAAATCTGGGAATCAATTCCGTTAACGAACCTTTTTCCTTCATAAAACGGAAACTTTTAGTGGAAAAATCGCCTCTTTCTTCCTTTCGATCTTTCTGTAGTATTCTCAAATGCGTGCGTCCTCGCATACATACTGCGGAAATACGGGGTATAACAATAACATTCTCCTCGCCAGAAACATTCGTCGAATGTTCCTATGAAGCGGATATCGATGAAGCTCTTACAACAAATTGCAGCGCGCGGCAGCGCGAAATAACACGTTATCTTCCTTACTCGTCGTGCCGCTTCCGAACACTTGAACTTTCGATCGTACCATACTTGATCATTACTTAGTTCGAAAATCTGCGGAGTCACTACCTCGAACTTGGTCATCTTACTAACCTCGAACTTCCTTAAGGCCATTCCGGCCTTCTGAACGCTACGGTCGAGCGCGTCCACGAACTCATCGATGATCATACAAACTTGGGTCTAGCATCCTCGTGACCCTACCACTGGCGGGACCACCGAACTGGCCCCACCCCAAGCCGGGTTCGGTTTGACCATAAATGGTCCTAAACCCGACCGACCGTGCCAAACTCTTGTTCCCGATCCGGAACAATCTTACTAATTCACGTCATGAAAGCTACCACTTCCGTCTCACACTACCCGTGGACTTATCACACAAATAAATCCCGCGTATACTACTCGCCCTTATAAAGGTCAAACATAAAGCGAATCCTTTACTCAAGGCGACCTTACCTCTAGGTCTCGATCGTGAAATAGTCTAAGGTTCACACTTACCGTGCCTCATGCGTATCCTTCCAACTAACCATGCATTTTAACTCGCACGTATCACAATGCTATCCGTACATAGCACCTGATAATGAGATCATCATAACAAGCATACCAAAACTCTAGAGGTTAAGGATATACGAAGCTCCGCTCGGCTCTAATCATAGGCACGCCTGCAGTGCGTAGGTATGAAGGTGATGAACCCGCCACGAGATCTGAAGGTGGTCGTAACATCCAGCGCTTCCCTTGGTAGGGCAGTTCCTCGCAAAATGGCCTGCGTCGCATGCAAAACAAACTCCCAATCTAGCGACACTCTCCAAAATGGAGTCTACCTGATAGTCCTGCGAGGTAGGGGTGGCTTGGTGGTTAACACCCGCTCTTTCTCGAAAATCTGAACCCTTGGAGCCACGACTGCGTCCCGAAGGCGGTGGAGGACCACTCTGTCTTGGTGGGGGTATATAACTAGCTTTTCTTTGGCGGTCCGCCTCGAAAGCCACAAAGGACCTGTAGTCACGGCCTCTTCTGGCGATCCGGTCATTCGTCGACCCTCAGTGCCTCGCGTCTAGTCGTGAGCTGCGTGCGGGCAATGTCGTGCGGTGAAGAAAACACCCGCACAAGATTCGGCCATATAATCATCAAGCGGTGGCGTGGCGATGCACCTATCCTCCATATCTGCAACTAAGCGCGAGGGCATATCGAGCAAAGAATCGAACTTCGACATTGTACTCACGACGGTCGCGCCTGTCTCGATAACAAAAATCGGCCGGCGTGCCCTCATCTGCGGAGGCAAGAAGTGCGTGAGAAAGCCCGAAAACTCATCCCATCTGCTTTGGAGTGCGTACTCTCCGGGAAAGCTCCGTGAATCAAACCCGATCATTGCGGTATCACGCGGCCGATGCGAACAAAGGTCCGCAGACTCGGTTTACGAAGCCTTGATCACCGCGTGATCCGGTATGCTAGCCGGATGAACTCCTGCGGATCATCCTCGAGCCTCGACGTAAAACTGCGGCGGGCTCTGACTTCGAAAGTCCGTAGCCTCAAACTATACGCTCGGGGTGAACGGCTGGTGCTCTGGGCTGGAGGCTGCTGCGTCGGCCTATCGCCATATCGGCCACGACCACGGCGGCAAGCGGAACCATCTCGCGTAACCCGTCTCCTGCCCGGTGTGGGGTGGAGGCTCGGTGCTGCGGTCTCGGCGGCCATTCTGCGGCTCTAACCTCTCTTTGGGGTGGCGGCGTCCTGAAAACCCGCCGTCGAAGCCTGACCTCAGTCTTGGCCGGGCTGCGCCTCGAACTCCTCTGTATCTCGCTAGCGGCTCCTCGGCTGCCTTGCCGCCGGGCTCTGGTTGCACTGGCGGAGGCATAAGCGGTAAAAGCGAGATCGTCGGAGGGTCGACTTACAACGACTCTAAGGCACGATCTCGGGATGAGAAGAATGAAACCAATCCTAAATGTCCTGCGGCCTCACGATTATAGATGTGGTGCGCGACACATCGATAATCAAGACTACTGAACACGGTGCGCAGACACTTTCAGAGGATTAAGCGCTCGATACCACTTTTGTAACGACCGTTCGGGGCGTTCTGGTGCCTTATCAGGCACCTAGTGATACATACATCGAGAGAAAAATCAGCGGAACATAAAACATGAGTCATTTAACAAGAGATATCATAAATAAGCAGGCCAACCAAGCGATTTGCCTTGGTATATCATAAAACACGACAGTTTAATCCTTTACAACCACGCCCGGCGGGACTACTGGACCTCTAAGATTTACACGACTATGGCGGGACGGGCCGCCATACCACGAATGTACAGAACCTCTGACTCGAGAACACATGCCAAAAGATAAGCCTCAGAAAGCGGAACTTGTCTGTTGGCTGTGATCCTAGGCGGGGATCCACGGCCGATGTACCTCTACTGCGGCATGAGCGCGGCCCGAAGAAGTCGATGCAAGTACCAAGTATGTGAGTATGCAATCGTAAATGAAATCATACTAGTCTATATAAAGCGAGAGCATGTATGATAACAAACTCTGATTCCTGACATAAAGCGATCATCACTCCGATATAACTATGGGTCTCACGCCCGCGACATCAATCGAGTTCGCATTATGGCGCGTGCCGAAATCTTGCATCGGTGTAGACATGTCCATGATGCGACAATAATACCAATGTCCGGCCACGTATGCCCCGGAATTCTGCATCGGTGTAGACATGTCCATGTGACCTCAACAAGGCGACAATCGAAATGGAAGCATGCGTGCGCTACGCGTCGTGTCGGTATGTCGAAGGAAAAATAAGACAACATTCCAAATGGGCGCATACGTGCGCTACGCATCGTGTCGGTATGTCGAAAGGAAAAATAAGACAACATTCCAAATGGGCGCATGCGTGCGCTACGCGTCGTGTCGGTATGTCGAAAGGGAAATCACTGGCGATAATCAAAATGGAAACATGCGTGCGCTACGCATCGTGTCGATATATCCAAAGCGATTAACCACAGACCTTAACCAAAATGGAAGCATACGATGCGCTACGCATCGTGTCGGTATGTCCAGCGATTAACAACAATAATACTATCAGCGAGGCGTGCGTGGAATTTCTCCGTCCTTTGCCGCGTCCAGTAAGTTCTCAACCGATCAACCGACCTCTATCGAGAGCGGTAACACGAAACACAGCGATTGTACAATAAAGGCTATCATCACAAGCATAGGCAAGTTTCACAACAACAAGCATAGGCAAGTTTCACCTGACTCAAAGTACTTTCATTTTATGCCAAAGTCGGGTTTTAACCCCAAAGTACTACATCGTTAAGTTCTTTTAAAGAGATCCATTACTTTTATAAAGTCACGATACGTAGTATTAGAATGACCAACCACTTCCTTTTCAAAATCAAGTAACAACATTCTTTTCCTAAGTTCCGGTTGCCTAGTTTGATTACTCGAAGCTCGTCATTTTCAAATGGTTTCATAGTTCCCAAACTTAATCACTTGATTCCTTTTTAGAACAATTGAGTAACATATGTCATATCGTGAGTAGTTTATTCTTGTTTATAACGATCTATTCTGGCCGTGATCTAGAAAATGTAATATCATTTTGTCTCATCTTAGCTACATGCGGATGGAGGTTTCTCTGGTTTTAATACAACATCATTATTGAATACATTTTCCTTTATTAGCATTTGCGGTGATGCGTCGATACCGTTACGATTCGAAATCGGTAAAACATTATCACTTTAAAACCAAGTACTCATTACTCACGAATGAGGTTTCACACATCGTCACGTTAAAACAAATAAGTTAAGTCTCTTATCTTATAAGATCAAGTCTCTTAACTTCTAACATCGATAAACCATTTTCACTTACATAAGGTCGTTATAACTAACTTCCCGTAAAGCTATTATAACACCTATGTTTTAAACCAACCAAACACTTAGCACGTATGCGTCTACCGTACTACATAGTTCAACAATCATGCTAGAAAAGATAGGAAGAGGTTCACATACCTCGCGACGATTTATCGACAATAAGCAAAATGCTCAGTACTACAACGCACTGGCCCTTTCCACTCCTTGGTAGAATACGCTACTCTTAATCTTTCGCTATAAAGGTCAAAGCGTCTATTAACCCCAAAACACAAGTTTCTATCTTTCTATAGAAAATTAGCGACACCCCACATGCAGCGTAAATCTCCTCACAATCGAGTGGCTACGAAGCCAACGGGGGTTTACGTCTACCGGGCGTGTACAATTCTACTCGATGTCTCACAAGTCTACTGCAATACGGTCTATGTAAATACGATTCGATTCGATTCTTTATTCTTGGGCTTAAGTCAAAAGACATTGCGAATACTAAGTAGTTCCGTATATAGTATACTTGACTATACTACAACAAACATGTAATTTCCAATTACAATAGAGGACAAGATAATTACCTCGATAAGCCCAAAATTATCCAAGTTATAATGTCGATCTGAGCAAGGTTTAGCTCATTTCAGTGCGCTCCAAACCACTCCAAACAACCCTTAGAAGTTCTAACCAACCTGCTCACATCTTGACCAAGCTATGAAGATTTCCTTAGGGTTTCGGTTTGAGACTAAAAGGACAAAATGTAGTATTTAGGACTCTACGTAAAGAGGTATCTTTGGAATACTACAAGGTACAAGGCTAAGGTATTTTGGGCATTATAACAATACTAGGGAGTATTTCTATACCTGACAAAGGGTATTATCACGAAAACAACTAGGCTAGGGGGTACCCATGGCTGGACTCATGAGGGGAGGAGACCTGCGACGAGGCCACTTTCAAGGGGAGGGCTCTTGGGCGAGAGTCGACAAGAGGAGGAGGATTGAAGACTTGGAAACATTTGTGGATGAATGAAGTCTTCACTGAAAGGGGTATTTATAGCAAACCCGAATGCCAACGATGGCGAGATCGAGCCATGTGCAAGGCAAGTGTAAGGCCTTGATCAAGCCAAGTGCACCAACCCTACTCCACAAAACATGGCACAAGACAAGCCACAAAACAAGGCCAAAACAAGGCACAAAACAAGGAACGATAGGGCCAGCGTGAGCCCGCAATATCGATCCAATTCGTGAACGATCGTCCACGGGCGCCACAGCTTCGATGTGAGGTGACACATGTCACCCTCCCGTTGGTCAAAATGTTCGTCTCTCGGAAAAATCCGCCAAAAATTAAAAAGGACATAGCGAATTTTCCTACGGTAATGGAAAGCGTTCGTCGGAGCGACTCTGATCGACTTGTGCCCAGAATGTAACCGGCCAGCCACGAGGCGGGGTGACACGTGTCACCTCTGTATGGCCCTCAAAGCGTCTTTCGAAAAAATATCCACAATGGCCAAAATCTAGAAAACAAAGTGGGCCCACAAAAGTAAATTTCTCGTGGGCCCAGCGTGACCATTCAGAAAATAAAATTCCATAATTCTCTAATATTCGAAGTCGAATACCAAATCACGGGAATCAATTCCCATTAACGAACCTTTTTCCTTCACAAGCGGAAACTTTTCCGTGGAAAAATCACCTCTTTCTTCCTTTCCAATCTTTCTGCCGTATTCTCGTACGTACGTCCTCGCATACATACTCTGGAAATACGGGGTATAACAATAACATTCTCCCCTCCTTAGAAACATTCGTCCCGAATGTTCCTTCTCGAGACGGATAACGATAAAGTTCCTCTAACAAGTTGTCGGCGCCCGCTTTGTACGTAATAACACACGTTCTCTTCCTTCCTGCCGTCGTGCCCTTCTCGAACACTTGAACTCTTCTAGTAAGCGTACCACACTTGATCATCGCTTTTGTTCCCAAAACTTTGGAGTCACTACCTCGAACTTGGTCATCTTACTAGCCTCGATCTCCTAAGACCATTCCGGCCTTTACGATCCGGCACGGTCGAACACGTCCACGAACTCATACGATGGTCATCTAAACTTGGGCCTAGCACCCTCGTGACCCTACCACTGGCGGGACCACGAGTGACCCGCCTCGAAGCAGGCGCGGGTTGGCCCTCAACATAGCTGACCGACCAGCTTAACGCGTCGCTCTTGTTCCCGATCCGGAACAATCTTACCTATCTGGTCATGAAAGCTACCACTTCCATTTTACACTACCCAGAATTTTCCCACAACTACTCCACGTATACTTATACATTGACAAAGATCACTTGCAAGTCTTGTACTCAAGACGGCCTTACATCTAAGGTCTCAGTGTAATATTCTAAGGTTTATCATTTTCTCACCCCCAGGCTTACCCTTTCTCACTCACCGGGTTTCTAAATCACATTTTAGCAAAAAGCTATCCGAACATAACACTAAACACATCATCCCAACATCAATCCATACAAAACTCAATAGGGTAAATGATATACGAAAATAGGCGGTTCGGAGGGCCGCTAAAGCTGAGAACTTCGCGCGACCTCTCGTGGCTGTAGGTGTATGAACATCCTACCTAGCTATGGAAGGTGAAGAACCATGGCCCGGTCTAGTAGTCTGTGCTATCCCACGATGCTACCTGGTCGGACAGTCTCGATCAAATGGCCACGGCGCAAGTATAGCAATCTCCCAAACGATGCGACATTCCTCTATGGGCTTTACCTGATGGTCACCTTTGAGATACGGGTGGCCTCGTTCGTGAGCACTCCTACTCCCCAATCTGAACCACAGGAGCCACGACACGCTCCTGAATATTCCCAACGTCCGACGGCGGTGGGGACCACTGTCTTGGCGGAGGCGTATAAGCGCTCTTCTTGAGGCGGTCGCCTCGAAAGTCATCAAAGGACCTGCTGTTACGGCCTCTTCTGGCGATCTCGGTCATTAGTCGATTTCTCGCTCACATCGTCAGTGGATAAGCGCATGCGGGCAATATCCATGCGGTGAAGAGCTACACGAACAACTCTGCTAGGTAATCATCGAGCCTGTAACATATCGGTGCACTCGATCCTCCATACTAGCTACTAACGCGAGGCGTCTGGGCAATGAGTCGAACTCTATATTGTACTCCCGAACCGCGCGCGGGTTCTGCGCACCAAAAATCGTCGGCCCGAGCCCTCGCCGTACGTGGAGGCAAGAAATGTGCAAGAAATGCCTCGAGAACTTCGTCCCGTAGCTGGAAGTGCATTCTCTCCGGGACGACTCCGCGAATCAAACGATCATTGCGGTATCACGCGGCCGATCGCGAACCTAGGACCACCGACTCGGTCTCCGATGCCTTGATCACTCTCGTGATTGGCGTAGTTGTTGGATGAACTCTGCGGATCATCCTCGAGCCTCGACCCATAAAACTCTGGCGACCTACAACTCGGGAAAATCCGTAGCCTCGAACTATCGATCTAGGGTGAACCACTGGTGCTCTTTGGGCTGCTGCGTCAGCCTATCCTCAAGTCGGCCTGACCACGGTCGTCGCTGGGCCCACTCTTTGTAACTCATCTCTTCTGCTCCAGACTGTGGGACTGGAGGCTCAGGTACTGTGGTTTCTGTAGAGACTGCCGCTGCTCTACTCGCAGCTCCCTCTGCTGCCTTGCCGCCGGGCCGGGTTGCCTTACGGAGGCATAGCGGTAAAGCGAAGTATGTCGGAGGGTCGATCTTATCACACAACTCTAAGGCACGATCTCGGAATGAGAAGAATGGAAACCAATCCTAAATGTCTTATAGCCTCACGATTATAGATGTGGTGCCTGACACAGATAATCAAGACTTACTAGACGCGGTGCGTAGACACTTTCAGAGGACTAACTCTATCAAGTCGGCTAAATCGACGTGCGTAAAGTCCGGGCAATCCCTATATGCGTCGAGCTACCACGAATCACCTGTTATACCGTATTTCGGGTATATGCGTGGGGCGTGCGTAGAAAAGTTTGGGCTTTAAAGTGGCTTGGCGAATTATTTTTGTGCCTGACACGGTTAAGTCGTTTTTATGAAAGCGTTTCCACGACTTTCGTAGGAAAATTCCGGCTATGTCATTTTTAATTTTTGCGGATATTTCGAGAGCGAAACATTTTGGACCAACAAGAGGCGACACTTGTCACCTCTCATTGGAGGACAGGCGGTCAAGGGTGGACGAATTTGGGTGGGTTTTTGTCAAGTAGTAGGTAGGATATTTTGGTGGTAGATGGATAAGGTGCACTTGGCATGATCTTGGCCCTACACTTGCTATGCACTTGGCATGATCTTGGCCATTGGTTGGCCTTTGCTAGACCTATAAATACCCCTCCCCTTTGAAGACTTATTCATCCTAAAATGTTCTAAGTCTTAGAAATCCTCCCCCTCCCTTCGTGTTGTTCTCGTCCTCCCTTTGAGAGGCCCTTGGCGAGAGTTCTCCCTTGGCGAGAGTACCCCTAGTGGGGTGGGCAGAGGGTATACACCCTCCACTTGTGGTGTTGTCTCGTATAAATACCCCCCCCCCCCTCTTGGTGAAATACTCTCAAAAATATTGTTATAATGCCCAAATTACCTTAGCCGTATACCTTGTAGTATTCTAAGGTTATACCTATACAAAAAGCCCAGTTATACTATTATACTTCCCGTCAGTCACAAAACCGAAACCCTAAGGAAAATCTCCATAGTTAGTTGGAGTATTATGTAGAAGTTGGTTAGAACTTCTAAGAGTGGTTGGAGGCGGGTTGGAGCGCCAGAGTTGGAGCTAAGCGTTGCCAGGAATCGACATTATACTTGGATAATTATGGGCTTATCGAGGTAAATATCTTGTCCCCCTATTGTAATTGGAAATTACATGTTGTAGGAATATATAGTTGAAGTATACTATATATAGAACTAAACATAGTTTTGTGGCAATGTCCTTGGACTTAAGCCTGAATTTAAAGAAGAGAACTGAACTGTAATTACGTGGGACTGTATTACAGTAGACTTGTGTAGTTGACGGGTAGGGAAGGGCTGCCCAATTTTCCGTAGAACCTTGCATCTAGATTTGTTCTACCGAGTAGTCTAGACTTTGATAGACTTGTATAACCTGTATAGGTTGAATGTTCTGCGAGTAGCGTGTGCTCTTGAGAAGTGGGCGAGGCTAGCGGGTTATAGCGTGGAGCGATTTGCTAATAGTCGATAATCGTCGCGAGGTATGTGAACCTCTTCCTATCTCTTCTAGCATGATATGTGTATAACTATGTAGTACGGTAGGCGTGCGTGTGTTAATTGAGCGTGGTTATGCGGCAATGTCTTTTGACTTAAGCGAATAATAAAGATCTTGAAGTATTTTCAAGATAATTAAAACATTTTTAAAAGAAGAGTAACACTTGGTTTTAAAAGCTTAAGAGTTATACTAGCTTTATGGGAAGTTAGGTATAACGGCTTAAGAGAGATAAAACGAACACTTTATTTACTTTAGAAGTTAAGAGACTTGATCTTGTAAGATAAGAGACTTAACTTCAATGAATTGATATGAATTTCGTGTGAAACCTCATTCGTGAGTAATGAGTACTTGGTTTTAAAAGGAATAATGTTTCTTGATTTGGAAATCGAAATGTGTATCGACAAACCAACTGCGGCGTTAATAAAGGAAAATGTATCGAATAATTAAGTATTATTGAAACCGGAGAAACTTATCTGCATAGAAGCTAAGATGAGACAAAATGATATTTCCTAGATCATGGTCGCTTAATAAGATGGATTATGAACAAAAATAACCTACTCACATATAAGGCTTATGTTTCTCGGGTTGTTTAAAGAGAATTATATTCTTAAATGAATAAGGCTATGAACTACGAAACCTTTCTAAAATAAGAAACGTGAACATTTGAAATTAGGCAAACTTGGACGTTTGGAAAATAATGTTGTTACTTGATTTTACAAAGGTAAGTGTTTTGGTTTACTAAAAAGAACAGTCACTCTATTTTCATATACTACGGGTATTGTGTGACTTTTGTGAAAGTAACGTATCTTTTAATAGAGTTAATGTATGAAGTACTTTGGGGATAGAAACCCGATCATCGTGTAATCATATAGTAGAAAGTGCCTTGTGTGTATAACTTGATTGTGTTGGGTTGTGATAGCCTTGTAATACTTTCTTGTTTATTTGATAAGTAAACATGCTAGGATGCTACGTGTGTTAGTATCTTGTGATGTTTGTGAAAAGGGGTTTCCCCTCGATTGCGCTTAAATAGTTTCACTATCAGCCGTTATGGTGGTATTGTACCACTCACCTTGACTTGTTTCAGGAGGTTAGGCGCCTCCTCCGTCTGGGGTGGACTTCGGTAGGGTCTAGTGACCTATGATTCGAGGATACCTCATGCGGGTCCCGAGGGCTATGCGGAGCTACGAGAGTTCGAGTTAGTATCGTCCTTTATGGGCATGCGGTCATGTGGCCATGCGATGCGAGTCGAGCGGATGCGGGAGTAGCTACCTCGATGCGAGGTTATACCTCATGCGGGCCTATGAGATTGGCCTATGCGGGCGGGAAATTCGGGGCTAGGCAGCGCGCATTAGATCTGCGAGTAGTGGCGGCTTTGATAATGTGGCGATGCAGACGGATCTCGTAATCTGATTTATGACACTTGTTGAGTGCGTGGGTTTTAGTAGTCGGCTATGCGCCGTGCCTACCATGCGGTTCTATTAGGACACAGGTGGGACCTGGTGTTCATGTGTATTCCTTGATGCTTTTATATCATAGACTGCCGGCAGTGAGAAAGGTATTCCACGGGCATGATTGATGTTGTGGGCGTGAGACCCATATTTATGTATTTGAGTGATGACTTCGAGGGCGTGAGTCCCTGGCTTGATATATTTGCTTATTTATTGTGAGCGTAGTTTGGTTATCATACATGTCTCTGCTTTATATAGACTACTATGATTTCATTTCTGATATTCGATTTCACATACTCAGTACTGTTGTCTTGACCTCGCCCGAGTGCGTTCATGCCGCAGGTAAAGGTACACCAGTCGTTGATCCTCGCTCTTAGGGTCACAGTGCAGCGTTTGGGAAAGCTCCGTTTCTCTGGAGGCTTGTCTTGGTATAGTCCCCTGTTGTTGTAGGTGCTTACATTCAGGGTATGGCGAGACCTGTCCGTCGTTGTTATCATATCATTCGTAGAAGTGCATGTGAAATCTTGTTATGGGCGAGTTGTAGAAAGGGATGTAACTGTTCAAATTGCTATTTATATATCTGAAGGTAACCGTTTTGGTTGCTTTGTCTTATTTCCTTTGTCTTATTACATTGGTTTCATGTATTGTTTTATATTCGATTACTCGATGTTGTATCACTAGGGTGCGGGGTAAGGCACGATCCGGGCGGGTTGAGTCGTGACAAAAGTGGTATCGAGCGATTAATCCTCGGAAAGTGTCTCTGAACCGTATCCGATGAGTCTTGATTCTCGGTGTGTTGTGCACCACGCCAATAATAAGGAGGCTATAGGATATTTAGGATTGGTTTCTATTCTTCTCACTCTGAGATCGTGCCTTAGAGTTGTGTTGTAAGTTGGACCCTCTAACGTATCTCTTTCCCACCTGTTATGCCTCGCGTAGAGGCAAGCCGGGCCCGGAGAGGCAAAGCGGCCGAGGAGGCTGCGAGTAAATCTGAGAGGGTTACGAGGCAGCCTGAGCCCAACCATCACTCCGAGTTAGGTGTTTCGTTTGAGGAGTTACGCGGCGTCACTAGCCCAATGAGTTTTGCAGCGGCGGCGATTCCTACTGCGGCCATGACATTTGAACCTTGATTCCACGGCCGGGGCGAAGAATATAGATTGCAAAGCGACCTGTTACTAGCTATGGATTTGGCTACGAGAGCATACCGATGTCTGCGAGTCTTGATGACTACCTAAGAGAGGTTGTGCAAGAGTAATTCTTGATTGAAGCGAGCACGGCACGTATGCGGGCTTATCGCGATGGTAGAAAGCGTGAGATCGGCGGGTTAACGAAGGGCGAGAAGGCGGAACAGCGAGGTCGCTTTGGTAACTTTCGAGGCAAGTCGCCTCGCGTGCAGATTAGATTATGCACACCGCGGTCGAGAGAGGTCCTCCGTGGATTCGGGGCGTTCGGGGTATCAGGAGTTGGTGAACTCCGGGGCTTAGGTTCTGGTATGGCGAGCGTCATCGGGAATGTCGTCTTTTAGATGGGTACTTGTTGTACTACGGCCGTCAGTCGATGTCGGAAGAGTGTCCTAGTAGGAGTACTTATCCTTCGGGATCGGTGGGTAGTTGTCATCTTCAGCTATCGCCTACAGGCGGGTTTGATTAGAATGACTAAGGAGTGAAGCGATGAATCTGAGCATATCTTTAACCCTCAGAGTTTTGTATATGTGATAAGGTGAGTATACCTTAAGTGTTATGTTCGGATAACATGAGTGTAAATTGTGATTAGAAATCTTGGTTAGTTAACCAAGTAAGATTTGGGGATAGAAAAGTGTGAGCGTAGAGTTTTATACGTAGAGACCTTAGAGGTAAGGCCATCTCGAGTAAAGGCGTATGTCTATGTTTGACCACTTATAGGAGTGCATAGTGCACGTGAGCTATGTTGTGGGATAAGTCACGAGGTTGTGTGGAATGAAGAGGGTAGTTGAGCTAAGAAGACGGTTAGGTTTTCGTAGCGTGATTAGTGAAGTTGTTAGGATCGGGAGCAAGTGTTTCTGCGAGTGGGTCGGGTTGAGGCCATGCGTGAGTCAACCGCGACTGTTGTATGGTGGGGTCGGTTGTGGTGGTCCGCGGTGGTAGAGTCACGAGGTGTTAGGCCCAGTTTAGTTAACAGCGTACAAGTTCGTGGATACGTCAGGCCGATGGTCGGGCGATGGGTCGGCCGTCGTGTCTTTGATCAAGACCATTTACTCGGCGAGAGGTTATGCGAGGCGTTATATCGAGAAAGGTTGTAAGGCTGCAGGTGCCTACCTTCACCTTATGTGAGCAGTGAAGCCAGTTGTGGCTATTTTCGTTTTGAAAGTTTTACGAGCGGGGTTAGGAACTGGTGAGTCTCGAGAATCACATTCGCCCTCGGGCGGTGTTTGATTTTCGGGGTAGTTGCAAGGATTGTTGTCTCTATTGAAGGAGTGTTTTTAGCTACCATTTGTGTTCGGATGTCGCCTTATGAAGCCTTGTAGGGGCGGAAGTGTAAGTTGCGATCGTTGGTTTGATGTTGGCGAGGTTGGATAGTTGGTTGAGCTTGTTCCAGCCGGTGTGGATAGGGTGAAGCTTATCTAGAGGAGGTTTTTGGCAGCTCAAAGAAATCGTGCGGATTATCGGCGACGACGCTTAGAGTTCAGGTTGACGATCGGTCTTCCTGAAGGTACAACCCCGGTTAGGGTGTGACGAGTTTTGGAAAACAGAGGGAACTTAGCCCGAGTTACTTTGGGCCTTTTTTTTTGAGTTCATGTGAAGAGTAGGCCAGGTTGCCTATATGTTAGCATTTGCCGTCCGACTTAGAAGGCAGTACGTCCGGTCTTTCGTATGGTTATTCGGGAAAGTATCGGAGATCCATCCAGAGTGTTCCCAGTTAATGTTGACCACGTTAGAGATAGTAACCCCGAGTTTTGGGAACTGAAGCAGTATCAGAAATGTGGTAGGTTATGAGAAAGAGTTCGAGTGTACAAGAAGTGTATGACAGCCTCAGGGATCGCATGCAGCCCGGTACCATTTGTTGGGTCGCCGGAGTGACATTAGAACCTCGCGGCAAAGTGACAAAAGTGGTATCGGGAAGAAGCGAGCATGTATGGCGAGCATAGATGTGATCATTTCTTTTATAAAGAGAAGGTGCGAAGGAAGTATATTCTAGACCCCGGAGAGAGGTGTTTTGTGGTGATGTTAGAGGTGTTTCCTCGTGGACTTGGATGTAAGTATTTTGCGCAAGTTGTTTCTGTGGCCATGTGTGGCAGGATTGTTTCGTAAGTATAGCAGTGAAGACTATACTGGCGCACGTTTGTTTTGAGACTTAGAAGGAACATTCGGGACGAATGTTTCTAAGAGGAGAATGTTATACCGTATTTCGGTATATGCGTGGGGCGTACGTAGAAAAGTTTGGGCTTTAAATGTTATACCCCGTTGTTGCAGGGTATGTATGTGAGGACGTACGTACGAGTGTACGGCAGAAATTTTGAAAGGAAAGAAAGATGTGAGTTTTCGACGGAAAAGTTTCCGGTTATTTGTGAAGAAAAAGGTTCGTTAATGGGAATTGGATTCCCAGTTTGGTATTCGGACTTCTGGAATATTAGAGAATTATGGAATTTTATTTTGGAAATGGTCACGTGGGGCCCACGGGAGAAATTCTGATTTTGTAGGGCCAGCTTTGTTTTGAGATTTTGGCCATTGTGGATATTTTTAGAAAAGCGTTTTTAGGGCGGTGGGAGGGTGACACGTGTCACCCCGCCTGGTGGCTTGGCCAAGTTACATTTGAGCGCAGTGCGGCTAGAGTCGTTTTTCGAAAGCGTTTCCACGACTTTCGTAGGAAAATTCCGACTATGTCGTTTTGTATTTTGCGGATTTTTCCGAGAGACGAAACATTTTGGACCAGCGGGAGGGTGACATGTGTCACCTCGCATTGGAAGCAAGTGGGCGTCGAGTGGAAGAGGTGGTTCCGCAATTGGCTTGATCTTTGTGGCTCACGTTTTGGCCTATTGGTTCCTTGTTTTGTGCCTTGTTTTGGCCTTGTTTTGTGGCTTGTCTTGTGCCGTATTTTGTGGAGTAGGGGTTAGGGTGCACTTGGCTTGATCAAGGCCTTACACTTGCCTTGCACATGGCTTGATCTTGGCCGTTGGTTGGCATTTGGGTTTCTTATAAATACCCCTTAGTTGATGAACTTTCTTCATCCAAAATCATTTTCAAGTCTTGAAATCTCTCCCCCTTTGTGAGTTGAAATCGTCCAAAGCCCTCCTCCCCCTTTTGTGGAGCTTTGGCAGAGGCCACTTTGAGTGAGGCTTGGCAGTGGGGTACCCACACAGCCTAGTTGTTTCGTATAATACCCACTTGTTGTGGTATAGAAATACTCCCTAGTATTGTTATAATGCCCAAAATACCTTAGCACTTGTGCCTTGTAGTATTCCAAAGATACCTCTTTGCGTAGAGTCGGAAATACTACCTTTTGTCCTTTTAGTCTCAAACCGAAACCACAAGGAAATCTTCATAGTTGGTTGAAGTATGTGAGTAGAAGTTGGTTAGAACTTCTAAGGGTTGTTTGGAGTGGTTTGGGCGCTCGGGTGGAGCTAAACCTTGCTCGGGATCGACATTATAACTTGGATAATTTTGGGCTTATCGAGGTAATTATCTTGTCCTCTATTGTAATTGGAAATTACATGTTTGTTAGGATATATAGTTGAAGTATACTATATATGGAACTATACTTAGTATTATGGCAATGTCTTTTGACTTAAGCTGAAGAATAAAGCCCGAGCTGTATTTACATGGGGTGTATTGCGGTAGACTTGTGTAGGGTATGCGGCGTCCGGTTAGGCGTGTTAACCCACACTGGTTGGCTTGGTAGCGACCTCGATAGAGGAGGAGATTTCTGTTGTTGCGGGAGAGTCTTTGCAATTTTCTATAGAAAGATAGAAACTTGTGTTTTGGGGTTAATAGGCGTTTGTGACCTTTATAGGTAAAAGTACTAAGAGTAGCGTATTACACTCGAGGAGTGGAAAGGGCTAGCAAGGTTGTAGTACTTGGAGCATTTTGCTTATTGTCGATAAATCGTCGCGAGGTATGTGAACCTCTTCCTATCTCTTCTAGCATGATATGTGTGAACTATGTAATGCGGTAGGCGTACGTGTGATGCTTGTGTTTGATTGTTCTTAAAACATAAAGTGTTATAACGGCTTTATGGGAAGTTGGTTATAACGACTTTATGTAGGTAAGAAAATACTTTGTGGTTTTAAAAGGTAGCGATGTGAATTATAGCGGCTAGTTATAATAAAGAACTTGATGTATTTCAAAAGATTTCTAAATCGTTTTGAAGGAGAGTAACACTTGGTTTTAAAGGTTTTAAAAAGAGTTATACTAGCTTGATGGGAGTTAGGTATAATGTCTTAAGAGAGGTAAAGAAAATGGTTTCTTGATGTTAGAAGTTAAGAGACTTGATCTTATAAGATAAGAGACTTAACTTATTTGTTTTAATGTGGATGTTTATGTGAAACCTCATTCGTGAGTAATGAGTACTTGGTTTTATTTAAAGGATAATGTTTCTTGATTTGGAAATCGTAATGTGTATCGACGGACCAACTGCGGCGTTAATAAAGGAAAATGTATTGAATAATGATGAATTGTATTAAAACCGGTAGAAACCTCCATCTGCATAGAAACTAAGATGAGACAAAATGATATTACATTTTCTAGATCATGATTCTTTGTAATAAGAATGTTGTAAACAAGAATAACCTACTCTCGCGTGAGACTTATATTACTCGATTGTTCTAAAAGCGGAATCAGTGATTAAGTTTATGAACTATGAAACCATTTGAAAATGAGAAGCTTGAGTAATTGAAACTAGGCAAGTGGAACTTAGGAAAGAATGTTGTTACTTGATTTTGAAAAGGAATGTGGGTTGGTCATTCTAATACTACGGGTATCTGGTGACTTTAATAAGTAATGGATCTATTTTAAAAAGAACTTAACGTACGTAGTACTTTAGGGTTGAAACCAGGACTTTGGCAAATGAAAGTAATTTGAGTTGTGTGAAACTTGCCTATGCTTGTTGTTGTGAAACTTGCCTATGCTTGTTGTTGTGAAACTTGCCTATCTTGTGATGATAGCCTTTGTTGTGCAAGTGTGGTATTTACGTATTCTGGCGTCTCGATAGAGGGCGGTCGACTTGTTGAGAACTTACTTGGACGTCTTGGCGGTGATGGAGAATTCCGCGGGTATGCTCGCTTGATAGTGTTATTCCATGGACTAGCTCTCCGTGAGGTTTCTTCTTGTTCGGCTGGGTATCGGTGGTCGGCTCTGCCGTCTTGCCCGTCTCGTGGTGATTCGGCCTTGGTATCGGTAGTCGACCCTCGCACTTGCCCGTTCGATATAGTGACGAAGTTTCGTGATCTGACCTTGGTCACAGTGGTCACCCTCGTACTTGCCGGTCGGTGCGTGGCCGGCCTTGGTATCCGATGAGTCGGCTCGCGCTTGCCGTATCGGCCGTGTTTTAGTTGCATTGTATTATTGATGCGGTCGGATCTGGTAGTTATACTTGTCTGCGGTTTTATAACACCAGTGGGACATGGTGTTCATGTATAATCCTTGGTATGGTTATATCATAAAGCTATGGCGGTGAGGAAGAAATTCCACGACGCAGTGATAATTTGGAGGCGTGAGTCCTGTCTTGATGCTTGGTTATATGTTATATCTTGTAGTTTGGTCATCATACATGTCTCTGCTTTATAGACTATTATGATTTCATTTCTGATATTCTGATTTCACATACTTAGTACTGTTGTCTTGACCTCGCTTGGGCTGCGTTCATCTGCAGGTAAGTACGTCGGTATCGATCCGCGTTTAGGATCTCATTTGACATTTTGGGAAGCTCGTTCCGTCGGAGGCTTATCTTTGGTATGTTACCACAGTGCATGTAAGTTCTTATGCGTTCGGGGTATGGCGGGGCCACTGTCGTCATAGTTGTTGTATAAATCTTAAGTGCGTAATCTTGTTGTGGGCGGGGTTGTAAAAGGATTAAGCTATTCGGGTTTTATGTATATCCGAGGCAAGCTGTTTTGGTTGCTGTTTATTTATTATATCTCTTGTTTCATGATTCATGTTTTATTTTCATTTGGTTTTCTCGATGTTGTATCACTAGGGTGCCGGGGTAAGGCACGATGTGGGCTGGGTTCGGGCGTTACAAAGTGGTATCGAGCGATTAATCCTCGGAAAGTGTCTGACCGTGTCTAGTAGAGTCTTGATTATCGATGTGTTGTGCACCACATCTATAATCGGAGGCTGCGAGACATTTAGGATTAGTTTCCATTCTTCTCGTTACGAGATCGTGCCTTAGAGTGTGTTGTAAGTTGGACCCTGCAGCGTATCTCGTTTTTACGATTATGCCTCGCGCGAGCAACGAGCCAGAAGGCAAGCGGCGTAGTGCTTGCTAGTGAGATCTGAGAGAAGTGCAGCGCGAGCGAGCGATGCACGAGTTGTGCTTGACGGCGGGTTTCACGCGCCGCCCGGCCCAGCGAGTTTAGAGCGCGGCGGTGGGCGTGAGACTCTGATACACGAGCCTCGGTCCGCGATGCAGGCGAGAGGAGATGAGTTACAAGAGTGGGCGATTAATGGCGGGGTTGTGGCAGACTTGAGGATAAATTTGACACAGCGGTTCGATGCACCGATGGTTCACCTAGATCGGATAGTTCGAGGCCGGGATTTTACGAGTTGTAGGCGCGAGTTTTATGGGTGAGGCACGAGGATGATCGCGAGGAGTTCATCAAGCGATTCTGACGGATCATGAGTGATCAAGGCATCGGAGATCGAGTCGGTGGCTTAGGTTCACATCATTGCGTGATACCGCGATCGGAGTTTGATTCTTGGGAGCTGTCGAGGAGAGCATGCACTTCAGCGGTATGGAGCGAGTTCTCGAGGCCTTTCTTGCACATTTCTTGCCTCCCGGATGAGGAGGGCTCGGGCAGATTTTTGGTGTTCTGGCGAGCAGTGCGGTTCGGGAGTACAATGTGAGTTCGACTCGTTGGCGTGCGTCCGCGTTAGTGCTAGTATGGAGGATCGAGTGCACCGATATGTTCTGAGGCTCGATGATTGCCTTGCGAGAGAGTTGTTGGTGTAGCTCTTGGTAGGGCATGGACATTGCCGCGTGCAGGCGTATACACTTGGATGTGAGGAGCGGATAAATCGACGGAATGACGAAAGTCAGCAGAAGAGGGCCAGAACAGCCGGGTCCTTTGGTGATTTTCGAGGCGGACCGCCTCGAAGACAGACTAGTTATGTACCTCGTCGGTCTGCAGTGGTCCTCGCGGCTTTCGGGACGCCGGGATATTGAGGCGGTCGGGGCTCCCGGGTTTCAGATTTTCGAGGAAGCGAGTGCTCGCGGATGAGTGCCCTTGTCTCGGTGTGGCCGTTGTGGAAAGCTTCGTAAGGGAGGGTGTCGTACTAACTCGGGAGATTGTTATTTTTGCGGCCAACAGGGCCATCGGCAAGAAGCGTCAGGCGAGTAGCGGTAGGATAGCATGGACTACTAGAGCGATTGCGGGTTCTTCACCTTCCGTAGCAGGGCGGGATGTTCGCACACCGGAAGGCCGGTAAGTCGCGGTGGGAGTTCCCGATTAGCGGTCCTCGAACCGCCTAGTTTGGTATATCCTTAACCTCTAGAGTTTTGTTTATGTTGTTGATGTGTTTAATGTTATGTTTGGATAGCTTTGTGCTAAAATGTGATTTAGAAACACAGTTAGTGAAAAGGGTAAGTCCACAGGTAGTGTGAGATGGAAGTGGTAGCTTTCATGATGTGAAATAGTAAGATTGTTCGGATCGGGAACAAGAGTTGGGCGCGTTGGGGTCGGGTTTAGGACCATTTCAGGTCAAACCGTAACCCGGTTTGAGGTGGGGCCAGATTCAGGTGGTCCCGCCAGTGGTAGGGTCACGAGGATGCTAGGCCCAAGTTTGTATGATCATCGTATGAGTTCGTGGGCGCGTTCGACCGAAGCGGTTCAGAAGGCCGGAATGGCCTTAAGGAAGTTTGAGGTTAGTAAGATGACCAAGTTTGAGGTAGTGACTCGGAGACTTTCGAGCGAAGTAATGGCGAGGTATGGTACATACGGGAGAGTTCAAGTGTTCGAGAAGCGGCACGACGAGTAAGGAAGGAAGATAACGTGTGTTATTTGCATTGCCAAGCCGTGGCGTTGACAACTTGTTAGAGGAACTTCATCGATATCCGTCTTGAGAAGGAACATTCGACGAATGTTTCTAGAGGAGAATGTTATACCCGTTGTTGCAGGTATGTATGTGAGGGCGACGCAGTGTGCACGCGAAATTTTGAAAGGAAAGAAAGATGTGAGTTTTACGGAAAAGTTTAGGTTATTTGTGAAGAAAAGGTTCGTTAATGGGAATTGATTCCCGATTTGGTGTCGGACTTCTGGAATATTAGAGAATTATGGAATTTTATTTTGGAAATGGTCACGTGGGCCCACGGAGAAATTTACTGTTTGTGGGCCCACTTTGTTTTGAGATTTTGGCCATTGTGGATATTTTTAGAAAGACGTTTTTAGGGCGGTGGGAGGGTGACACGTGTCACCCCGCTAGTGGCTTGGCCAAAGTTACATTTGGGCAGTAGTGCAGACTAGAGTCGTTTCCGGCGAAACGTTTCCATTGCTTTCGTAGGAAAATTCCGGCTATGTCGTTTTGTATTTGCGGATTTTTCCGAGAGCGAAACATTTTGGACCAGCGGAGGGTGACATGTGTCACCTCGCATTGAAGCAGTGGGCGTCAGTGGAAGAGGTGGTTCACGAATTGGCTTGATCTTTGTGGCTCACGTTTGGCCCTATTGGTTCCTTTGTTTTGTGCCTTGTTTTGGCCTTGTTTTGTGGCTTGTCTTGTGCCATGTTTTGTGGAGTAGGGTTAGGTGCACTTGGCTTGATCAAGGCCTTACACTTGCCTGCACGTGGCTTGATCTTGGCCGTCGTTGGCATTTGGGTTTGCTATAAATACCCCTTAGTTGATGAACTTTCTTCATCCAAAATCATTTTCAAGTCTTGAAATCTCTCCCCCTTTGTGAGTTGAAATCGTCCAAAGCCCTCCCTCCCTTTGTGGAGCTTTGGTAGAGGCCACTTGAGTGAGGCTTGCCAGTGGGGTACCCACTCAGCCTAGTTGTTTTAGTATAATAACCCTTGTTGTGGTATAGAAATACTCCCCTAGTATTGTTATAATGCCCAAAATACCTTAGCCTTGTGCCTTGTAGTATTCCAAAGATACCTCTTTGCGTAGAGTCCGGAAATACTACCTTTTGTCCTTTTAGTCTCAAACCGAAACCCTAAGGAAATCTTCATAGTTGGTTGAAGTATGTGAGTAGAAGTTGGTTAGAACTTCTAAGGGTTGTTTGGAGTGGGTTGGGCGCTGAGTGGAGCTAAACCTTGCTCAGGATCGACATTATAACTTGGATAATTTTGGGCTTATCGAGGTAATTATCTTGTCCCTCTATTGTAATTGGAAATTACATGTTTGTTAGGATATATAGTTGAAGTATACTATATATGGAACTATACTTAGTATTATGGCAATGTCTTTTGACTTAAGCCTGAAGAATAAAGAACTGAACTGAACTGTATTTACATAGGACTGTATTGCAGTAGACTTGTGTAGAATTGTACGCGTCCGGTTAGACGTGTTAACCCCCCCCCTGGTTGGCTTGGTAGCCGACCTCGATAGAGGAGGAGATTTACGCTGTTGCGGGGGGGGGAGGTGCTGCCGAATTTTCTATAGAAAGATAGAAACTTGTGTTTTGGGGTTAATAGACGTTTGTGACCTTTATAGGTAAAAGTACTAAGAGTAGCGTATTCTACTCGAGGAGTGGAAAGGGCTAGCAAGGTTGTAGTACTTGGAGCATTTTGCTTATTGTCGATAAATCGTCGCGAGGTATGTGAACCTCTTCCTATCTCTTCTAGCATGATATGTGTGAACTATGTAGTACGGTAGACGCATACGTGTTAGCTGTGTTTGATTGTTCTTAAAACATAAAGTGTTATAACGGCTTTATGGGAAGTTGGTTATAACGACTTTATGTAGGTAAGAAAATACTTTGTGGTTTTAAAAGGTAATCGATGTGAATTATAGCGGCTAGTTATAATAAAGAACTTGATGTATTTCAAAGATTTCTAAATCGTTTTGAAGGAGAGTAACACTTGGTTTTAAAGGTTTTAAAAAGAGTTATACTAGCTTGATGGGAGTTAGGTATAATGTCTTAAGAGAGGTAAAGAAAATGGTTTCTTGATGTTAGAAGTTAAGAGACTTGATCTTATAAGATAAGAGACTTAACTTATTTGTTTTAATGTGGATGTTTATGTGAAACCTCATTCGTGAGTAATGAGTACTTGGTTTTATTTAAAGGATAATGTTTTCTTGATTTGGAAATCGTAATGTGTATCGACAGGACCACTGCGGCGTTAATAAAGGAAAATGTATTGAATAATGATGAATTGTATTAAAACGGTAGAAACCTCCATCCGCATAGAAACTAAGATGAGACAAAATGATATTACATTTTCTAGATCATGGCTGCTGTAATAAGAATGTTGTAAACAAGAATAACCTACTCTCACGTGAGACTTATATTACTCAATTGTTCTAAAACGGAATCAAGTGATTAAGTTTATGAACTATGAAACCATTTGAAAATGAGAAGCTTGAGTAATTGAAACTAGGCAAGGCGAACTTAGGAAAAGAATGTTGTTACTTGATTTTGAAAAGGAATGTGGGTTGGTCATTCTAATACTACGGGTATCGGGTGACTTTAATAAGTAATGGATCTCTTTTAAAAAGAACTTAACGTACGTAGTACTTTAGGGTTGAAACCCGGACTTTGGCAAATGAAAGTACTTTGAGTTGTGTGAAACTTGCCTATGCTTGTTGTTGTGAAACTTGCCTATGCTTGTTGTTGTGAAACTTGCCTATCTTTGTGATGATAGCCTTTGTTGTGCAAGTGTGGTATTTCAGACTGCAGCGTCTCGATAGAGTGGTCGACTTGTTGAGAACTTACTCGACATGTCGCGGTGATGGAGAATTCCACGGGTATGCTCGCGCTGATAGTGTTATTCCATGGACTAGCTCTCGTGAGGTTTCTTCTTGTTCTACTGGTATCCGGTGGTCGGCTCAGACTTGCCGTCTCGTGACCGATTCGGCCTTGGTATCCGTAGTCGACCGTGACTTGCCCCGTTCAAGATAGTGGCGGTTTCGTGATCTGACCTTGTCCCCGTGGTCACCGTACTTGCCGGTCAGTGCGTGACCGCCTTGTATCCTGAGTCGGCTCGCGACTTGCCCGTGATCGGCCGTGTTTTGGTTGCATTGTATTATTGATGCGGTCGGATCCGGTAGTTATACTTGTCTGCACGGTTTTTATAACACAAAGGGACATGGTGTTCATGTATAATCCTTGGTATGGTTATATCATAAAGCTAGTGAGGAAGAAATTCCACGCACGAGTGATAATTTGGAGGCGTGAGTCTGTCTTGATATAATGGTTATATGTTATATATTGTAGTTTGGTCATAATACATGTCTCCTGCTTTATATAGAATATTATGATTTCATTTACTGATTTTCTGATTCACATACTTGGTACTGTCGACTTCCTCGGGGCGCGTTCATGCCGCAGTAGAGGTACATCTACCTGTCGATCCTCGTTTAGGATCTCATTTCAGCATTTTGGGAAGCTCCGTTCCGTCGAGGCTTATCTTTGGTATGTTACCCGAGTGCGTAAGTTCTTACGTTCGGGGTATGGCGGGCCCTGTCCGTCATAGTTGTTGTATAAATCTTAGAAGTGCAGTAATCTTGTTGTGGCGAGGTTGTAAAAGGATTAAACTGTTCAGGTTTTATGTATATACTGAGGGCAACTGTTTTGGTTGGCCTGTTTATTTATTATATCTCTTGTTTCATGATTCATGTTTTATTTTCCGCTGGTTTTCTCTGATGTTGTATCACTAGGGTGCCCGGGGTAAGGCACCGATGTGACGCCTGGTTGGGCGTTACATTAAAGTGGCTTGGCGAATTATTTTGTGCACAACACGGTTAGAGTCGTTGATTAAACGTTTCCACAGCTTTCGTAGGGAAAATTCCGGCTATGTCATTTTTAATTTTTGCGGATATTTCCGAGAGACGAAACATTTTGGACCAACAAGAGGGCGACACTTGTCACCCTCTCATTGGAAGGACTTGGGCGGTCAAGGGTGGACGAATTTGGGTGGGTTTTTGTCAAGTAGTAGGTAGGATATTTTGGTGGTAGATGGATAAGGTGCACTTGGCATGATCTTGGCCCTACACTTGCTATGCACTTGGCATGATCTTGGCCATTGGTTGGCCTTTGCTAGACCTATAAATACCCCTCCCCTTTGAAGACTTATTCATCCTAAAATGTTCTAAGTCTTAGAAATCCTCCCCCTCCCTTCTTGTTGTTCTCGTCCTCCCCCTTTGAGAGGCCCCCTTGGCCGAGAGTTCTCCCCATGGCCGAGAGTACCCCTACAGTGGGGTAGGCCGAGGGTATACACCCCTTGTGGTGTTGTCTCGTATAAATACCCCTCTTGGTGAAATACTCTCAAAAGTATTATTATAATGCCCAAATTACCTTAGTCAGTATACCTTGTAGTATTCTAAGGTTATACCTATACAAAAGCCATTATACTATTATACTTCCCGTCACCACAAAACCGAAACCAAGGAAAATCTCCATAGTTAGTTGGAGTATTATGTAGAAGTTGGTTAGAACTTCTAAGGGTGGTTTGGAGGTTGAGCGCACGAGTTGAGCTAAGCGTTGCCAGAATCGACATTATACTTGGATAATTATGGGCTTATCGAGGTAAATATCTTGTCCCTATTGTAATTGGAAATTACATGTTGTAGGAATATATAGTTGAAGTATACTATATATAGAACTAAACATAGTTTTGTGGCAATGTCCTTGGACTTAAGCACAATTTAAAGAAGAGAATCGAATTGTAATTACGCAGGATCAGACATGAGACTTGTGTAGTTGGTAGGGAAGGGTGCCCAATTTTCCGTAGGACCTTGCATCTAGATTTGTTCTACCGAGTAGTCTAGACTTTGATAGACTTGTATAACTGTATAGGTTGAATGTTCTGCGAGTAGCATGTGCTACTTGAGAAGTGGACGAGGCTAAATAGGGTTATAGCCATGAGCGATTTGCTAATAGTCGATAATCGTCGCGAGGTATGTGAACCTCTTCCTATCTCTTCTAGCATGATATGTGTATAACTATGTAGTGCGGTAGGCGTCGTGTGTTAATTGAACGTGGTTATGCGGCAATGTCTTTTGACTTAAGCCCGAATAATAAAGATCTTGAAGTATTTTCAAGATAATTAAGAACTGTTTTTAAAAGAAGAGTAACACTTGGTTTTAAAAGCTTAAGAGTTATACTAGCTTTATGGGAAGTTAGGTATAACGGCTTAAGAGAGATAAAACGAACGCTTTATTTACTTTAGAAGTTAAGAGACTTGATCTTGTAAGATAAGAGACTTAACTTAAATGAATTGATATGAATTTCGTGTGAAACCTCATTCGTGAGTAATGAGTACTTGGTTTTAAAAGGAATAATGTTTCTTGATTTGAAATCGAAATGTGTATCGACAAACCAACGCGGCGTTAATAAAGGAAAATGTATCGAATAATTAAGTATTATTGAAACTAGAAACTTATCTGCATAGAAGCTAAGATGAGACAAAAGGATATTTCCTAGATCATGGCTGCTTAATAAGATGGATTATGAACAAAAATAACCTACTCACATATAAGGCTTATGTTTCTCAGGTTGTTTAAAAGAGAATTATATTCTTAAATGAATAAGGCTATGAACTACGAAACCTTTCTAAAATAAGAAACGTGAACATTTGAAATTAGGCAAACTTGAGCGTTTGGAAAATAATGTTGTTACTTGATTTTACAAAGGTAAGTGTTTTGGTTTACTAAAAAGAACAGTCACTCTATTTTCATATACTACGGGTATTGTGTGACTTTTGTGAAAGTAACGTATCTTTTAAAAGAGTTAATGTATGAAGTACTTTGGGGATAGAAACCCGATCATCGTGTAATCATATAGTAGAAAGTGTCTTGTGTGTATAACTTGATTGTGTTGGGTTGTGATAGCCTTGTAATACTTTCTTGTTTATTTGATAAGTAAACATGCTAGGATGCTACGTGTGTTAGTATCTTGTGATGTTTGTGAAAAGGGGTTTCCCCTCGATTGCGTTTAAATAGTTTCACTATCAGCCGTTATGGTGGTATTGTACCACTCCCCTTGACTTGTTTCCGGAGGTTGGCGCCTCCACGCGGTAGACTCAAAGCGTCTAGTGACCTATGATTCGAGGATACCTCATGCGGGTCCTGAGGGCCTATGCGAGCTACGAGTTCCGGTTAGTATCGTCCTTTATGGGCATGCGGTCATGTGGCTACGCGATCGCGAGTCGAGCGGACGCCGGGAGTAACTACCGATGGGGTTATACCTCATGCGGACCTATGAGATTGGCCTATGCGGAGTCGCGGAAGTTCGGGCTAGACGCGCGACATTAGATCTCGCGCGAGTGGCGGCTTTGATCATGTGACGAATGCAGACAGATCTCGTGATATAGTTTATGACCTTGTAATCGTGGGTTTTTAGTAGTCGGCTATGCCTTCGTATTTACCCTCAGACGGTTCTATTAGGACACGGTGGGACACGGTGTTCATGTGTATTCCTTGGTGCTTTTATATCATAGACTGGCGGTGAGGAAGGTATTCCACGCATGATTGATGTTGTGGGCGTGAGACCCATATTTATGTATTCGAGTGATGACTTGAGGCGTGAGTCACGGCTTGATATGACCGCTTATTTATTGTGGAAGCGTAGTTTGGTTATCATACATGTCTCGCTTTATATAGACTACTATGATTTCATTCTGATATTTCGCCACATACTAATTTGTTATCGACCTCGCCGAGGCTGCGTTCATGCCGCAGTAAAGGTACACGATCGTTGATCCTCGCTCTTAGGGTCGCACGGCGTTTGGGAAAGCTCCGTTCTCGGAGGCTTGTCTTGGTATAGTCCTGTTGTTGTAGGTGCTTACATTCGGGGTATGGCGGGCCCTGTCGTCGTTGTTGTCATATCATTCGTAGAGTGCAGAATCGTTATGGGCGAGTTGTAGAAAGGGATGTAATCGTTCAAATTGCTATTTATATATACCGAGGTAACCATTTTTGGTTGCTTTGTCTTATTTCACCGTCTTATTACATTGGTTTCATGTATTGTTTTATATTCCTGATTACTACGATGTTGTATCACTAGGTGCCGGTAAGGCACGATCCACGCCCGGTTGGTCGTGACACCCACTGGCGTAGCTACCTCGAAAGGGTCTATGGACTCAGGCTCTATCCCTATCCTACTAGCAATAAGGGGAGATATATAGGATAGAGTAGAACCCGGATCTATCAAGGCATACACATCATAACCATAAACTGATAAGGTACCTGTGACGACGTCAGGCGACGCCTCCTGGTCCTGCCGGCTGGGTAAGGCATAAATGCGGTTCTGAGGCCCGCTAGAACTGGGACCCGCGCCACGACCTCTGCCGCGACCTGATGGTCCATGAGAACCCTGCCCTCCTGGGCGAGTAACTGTAGGAGATGAAGAAGACCCGGCGAAAGACCATGTAGGCTGACTCCTACCCTCTGCGCTGCCCTTGGTCGGACAGGCTCTCGCAAAGTGACCCTGCTGGCCGCAACTGTAACAAACTCTCGGAGAGGACATCGCCACAACCCGAACTTCGGGCTGGATCGTGCCTTACCGGCACCTGGTGATACAACATCAGAGAAAAACCAGCGGAAATAAAAACTTAAACATACAATTTAGATATGGATCAAGATAAAAGAAAATAGGCCAACCAAAACGGTTGCCTTTCAGCATATATAAATATATCGACATTTGAACAGTTATAATCCTTACAACCACGCCCACAGCGATGCTGCACTCTAAGATTTATCTAACAACTATGACGGACAGGCCCGCCATACCACGATGTACAAGAACCTCTGCACTGTGGTAACATACCAAAGATAAGCCTCGAAGGAAGGAGCTTCCAATCTGAAAGGTGATCCTAAGCGGGATCGACGGCCGATGTACCTCTACTGCGGCATGAACGCAGCCGAAGGAGGTCGATAACAGTACAAGTATGTGAAATCAGAATCGTAAATGAGATCATAATAGTCTATATAAAGCAGGAGACATGTATGATAACCAAACTACAGTACACATATAACAGTTATATCAAGTCAGGGACTCACGCCCTCCAAATCATCACTCGTGCCCGTGGAATTCCTTCCTCACTGCCGGCAGTCTATGATATATCAACACCAAGGAGCATACATGAACACCAGGACCCACCTGTGTCATAAAAACCGTACGGGGCAAGTATAACTACCAGATCCGACCGTACCAATAATACTGTACAACCATATCATGAAGCTGACACATGGCAAGTACAATAGCCTCCACCAGCTCCTCCCTGCGCCACGTAGCTGACGGGGGCAAGTGAATCGGCTACGCACCAGATCACAACCGTAAGTCACGAAGCTCCATCCAAACACTGACTCGCGAAGCTGACACGTGGCAAGTGCACTAGCTGTCACGACCCGAACCCGGGCCCGTGACTGGTGCCTTACCCCGGGCACCCTAGTGATACAACATCAGAGAAAATCAGCGGAAATAAAAACTTAAACATTTAAATAGACATGGATCAAGATAAAGAAAATAGGCCAACCAAAGCGGTTGCCTTTCAACATATATATATATAGACATTTGAGCAAGCATAATCCTTACAACCCTACCCACAATAGTGCTCTGCACTTAAGATTTTTACAACAACTATGGCGGACAGGGGCTCCCGCCATACCACAGAATGTACAAGAACCTCTGACTCGGGGTGACATACCAAAGATAAGCCTCGAAGGAACGGAGCTTCCCAATATCTTTGAAAGGTGATCCTATGGCGGGATCGACACCGATGTAACTCTACCGCGGCATGAACGCAGCCCCTCAAGGAGGTCGATAACGGTACCAAGTATGTGAAACGTAAAATATCAGAAATAAAATCATAGCGATCTATATAAGCGGAGACATGTATGATAACCAAACTACAATACACCACATTTAAGCGGTCATATCAAGTCGTGGACTCACGCCTCCAAATCATCACTCGTGCGTGGAATTCCTTCCTCACCGCCGGCGATCTATGATATAACAACACGGAGTATATATGATCACGAGTCCCACTGTGTCAATAAAACCGTCACGGGCAAGTATAACTACCGATACGGCCGCACGGTAGATCGCATACAACCATATCATGAAGGCGACACGCGCAAGTGCACTAGCCTCCGCGAGATCCACTGCGTCACGAGGCGACGGGGCAAGTGAATCGCCAGCACCCGATCACAACCGTAAGTCACGAAGCTCCATCCAAACACTGACTCGCGAAGGCGACACGCGTGGCAAGTACACTAGCCTCCACCAGATCCACCGCGCCACGTGGCGACGGGGCAAGTGAATCGCCAGCACCCGATCACAACCGTAAGTCACGATACTTCGCCGCGAAGCTGACACGTGGCAAGTGCAATAACCGCTACCAGATCCAACTGCGTCACGTAGCTGACGGGGGCAAGTAAACAGGCTACGCACCCGATCACAACCGTAAGTCACGATACTTCGCCATAACCATAATGGTCACATGTCCACAGAATCCATCAACAGTGTGGACATGCCCATGTAACAATGCTAATGGAAGCATACCCGTGGAATCTCCCGTCACTGCCGGTACGTCCAAGTAAGTTCTTAACAAGTCAACCGGCCCTCCATCGAGAGACGCGGTAGAACACAATTCTTGCACAACAAAGACTATCTCAATAAACATAGGCAAGTTACACAACAACAAGCATAGGCAAGTTACACAACAACAAGCATAGGCAAGTTATACACAACTCAAAGTACTTTCATTTTATGTCAAAGTCCGGGTTTTAACCCTAAAGTACTACGTACGTTAAATTCCTTTTAAAGAGATTCATTCCTTTTATAAAAGTCACCCGATACCCGTAGTATTAAAATAGAGTGACTCACATTTTTAGGTAAACCAAAACACTTTCCTTTTCAACCACATTCTTTTCCCTAAGGTTCCAGTTTGCCTAATTTCAATTACTCAAGTCTCTTTATTTTAGAAAAGTTTCATAGTTCAATGTCTTAATCTCTTTTAAAACAATTGAGTAACATATGCCTTATATGAGTGTAGGTTATTCTTATTCATAATCAATCTTATTAAGCAGCCATGATCTAGGAAATGTAATATCATTTTGTCTCATCTTAGCTTCTATGCAGATGGAGGTTTCTACTGGTTTTAATATAATACTTCATTAGTCATTACATTTCCCTTTATTAACGCTGCAGTGGTTTGTCGATACTCATTCTGATTTCCGAAATCAGTAAAACATTATTCCTTTTAAAAACCAAGTACTCATTACTCACGAATGAGGTTTCACACAAATTTCATATGAATTCATTTAAGTCAAGTCTCTTATCTTTTAGGATTAAGTCTCTTAACTTCTAAAAATCAGTAAACCATTCTCTTTATCTCTCTTAAGACGTTATACCTAACTTCCCATAAAGCTAGTATAACTCTTATGTTTTCAAAACCAAGTATTACTCTTCTTTCAAAAAGGTTTCTTAATTCTTTTGAAAATACTTCAAGATTCTTATTATTCAGGCTTAAGTCAAAAGACATTGCCGTACAACTATATTCAGTTAACACACGTACGTCTACCGTACTATATATATATATATATATTCTTGTAAAATACTTCCAGATTCTTATTATTCAGGCTTAAGTCAAAAGACATTGCCACACGTACGTCTACCGTACTATATATATATTCTTGTAAAATATCATGCTCGAGAGTATAGGAAGAATCACATACCTCGCGACGATTATCGACTATAAGCAAAACGCTCCACGGCTATAACCCGGCTAGCCTTGTCCACCTTCTAAGTAGCACATGCTACTTGCAGAACATTCAACCAATAAAGGTTATCACCATCAGAATACAAATTCTATGTAAATACAGTTTAATCTTCTACCATATTCTTCTGATGTGATTTCAGTTCAAGTCTATTCTGTAATATCCTTCTATTACAGTTCAATTCTCTTCTATGAATCTTATATTCATTACTATACTACTACAGTATGTAATTCCCAATTACAATAGAAGGACAGTAGTATTTACCTCGGTGAGCCCAAAATTATCCAAGTATATAAGTCGCTCCTGAGCAACGTTAAGCTCCTACTCCGTGCGCTCCAACCCGCTCCAAACAACCCTTAGAAGTTCTACGCAACTTCTACTTAACACTTCAACCGACTATGAAGGTTTTCCTTAGGGTTTCATTTTTGTGACTGAGGGAGAGTATAATAGTATTTCTGGGCTCTACGTATAGAGGTGACTTTGGAAAGTACTACAAGGTATATGGGCTAAGGTATTTGGGCATTATAACAATACTTGGAGAGTATTTCTACACCACAAAGGGGGGTATTATACGAAAATAACAAGGCAATGGGGGTTTGCCTCGGCTAGGCTCATGAGGAGGGGTTTCGCCAAGGTTTTCTCGAGGGTTGGGCGAGAACCACAAGAAGGGGGGAGGATTTCAAGACTTGGAACAATTTTTGGATGAAGAAGTTCATCACTAAGGGGTATTTATAGGTCAAGCAATGACCAACCAATGGCCAAGATCCATCCAAGTGCTAAGCAAGTGTGAGGATACGATTAAGCCAAGTGCACCTTATCCATCTACCACACCAACTTGCACAAATATCCTACCAACTCCCTTGACCCTTTCGTCCACGCCCAAAGCGTGCTCCAATTAGAGGGTGACAAGTGTCGCCTCTCGTTGATCCAAAATATTTCGTCTCTGAAAAATCCGCAAAAATATAAATGACATAGCCGGAATTTTCCTTCGCAGTCTTGTAAAACGTTTCGTCCGAAAACGATTCTTTTGGCACTTGTGTACAAATTCGCCACTTTGCCTACTTTAAGGCTCAACTTTTCTACGACGTCCTCACGCATACTGGAAATACGGGTATAACGGCCGACTCCTGCGCCACGTGGTGACGGGGCAAGTGAATCGGCTAAGCACCGGATCACAACCGTAAGTCACGATACTTCGCCGCGAAGGCGACACGTGGCAAGTGCAATAACCTATACGGATCCACTGCGCCACGTGGTGACGGGGCAAGTAAACAGCTACGACCGATCACAACCGTAAGTCACGATCTTCGCCATAAATAACCATAATGGTCACGTGTCCACATCATCGGTGTAGACATGCCCATGTAATAATAATAATGGAAGCATACGTGGAAGCTTCGTCACACGCCGATGCCCAAGTAAGTTCTCAACAGGTCAACCGGCCCTCCATCGAGAGACGCAGTAGAATAGGAACACAATTCTTGCACAACAAAGACTATCTCAATAAGCATAGGCAAGTTATACAACAGCAAGCATAGGCAAGCTACACACCAACAAGCATAGGCAAGTTACACAACAACAAGCATAGGCAAGTTATACACAACTCAAAGTACTTTCATTTTATGTCAAAGTCCGGGTTTTAACCCTAAAGTACTACGTACGTTAAATTCCTTTTAAAGAGATCCATTCCTTTTATAAAAGTCAATCGATACCCGTAGTATAAAATAGAGCGACTCACATTTTTAGGTAAACCAAAACACTTTCCTTTTCAACCACATTCTTTTCCCTAAGGTTCCAGTTTGCCTAATTTCAATTACTCAAGTCTCTTTATTTTAGAAAAGTTTCATAGTTCAATGTCTTAATCTCTTTTAAAACAATTGAGTAACATATGCCTTATATGAGTGTAGGTTATTCTTATTCACAATCAATCTTATTAAGCAGCCATGATCTAGGAAATGTAATATCATTTTGTCTCATCTTAGCTTCTATGCAGATGGAGGTTTCTACTGGTTTTAATATAATACTTCATTAGTCATTACATTTCCCTTTATTAACGCTGCAGTGGTTTGTCGATACTCATTCTGATTTCAAATCAAAAACATTAATCCTTTTAAAAACCAAATACTCATTACTCACGAATGAGGTTTCACACAAATTTCATATAAATTCATTTAAGTCAAGTCTCTTATCTTTTAAGATTAAGTCTCTTAACTTCTAAAAATCAGTAAAACATTCTCTTTATCTCTCTTAAGACGTTATACCTAACTTCCCATAAAGCTAGTATAACTCTTATGTTTTCAAAACCAAGTATTACTCTTCTTTCAAAAAGGTTTCTTAATTCTTTTGAAATACTTCAAGATTCTTATTATTCAGCTTAAGTCAAAAGACATCGCTGATAACTATATTCAGTTAACACACGTACGTCTACCGTACTATATATATATATTCTTATAAAATACTTCCAGATTCTTATTATTCAGGCTTAAGTCAAAAGACATTGCCACACGTACGTCTACCGTACTATATATATATTCTTGTAAAATATCATGCTCAAGAGTATAGGAAGAATCACATACCTCGCGACGATTATCGACTATAAGCAAAACGCTCCACGGCTATAACCCGGCTAGCCTTGTCCACCTTCCAAGTAGTTCATGCTACTCGCAGAACATTCAACCAATAAAGGTTATCGATCAGAATACAAATTCTAAGTAAGTCTGATTTAAACTTCTAACTCTAATATTCTTCTGATGTGATTTCAGTTCAAGTCTTTTCTGTAATATCCTTCTATTACAGTTCAATTCTCTTCTATGAATCTTATATTCATTTCTATACAACTACAGTATGTAATTCCCAATTACAATAGAAGGACAGTAGTATTTACCTCGATGAGCCCAAAATTATCCAAGTTTAACGTCGATCCTGAGCAACGTTTAGCTCCTACTCCGAGTGCTCCAATCCGCTCTAAACAACCCTTAGAAGTTCTACGCAACTTCTACTAAACACTTCAACCGACTATGAAGGTTTTCCTTAGGGTTTCGTTTTTGTGACTGAGGGGAAGTATAATAGTATTTCCGGGCTCTATGCATAGAGGTAACTTTGGAAAGTACTACAAGGTATTTGGGCTAGAGTATTTAGGGCATTATAACAATACTTGGAGAGTATTTCTATACCACAAAGGGGGGTATTATACGAAAACAACTAGGCTAAGGGGGTGGTGCTCTCGGCCAAGGCTTCTCAAAAGAGGGGGGGTGGCTTTGGACGAACTCAACTTACAAAGGGGAAGGGATTTCAAGACTTGGAAAATGATTTTAGGATGAAGAAGTTCATCAACTTAGGGGTATTTATAGGTCAAGCATCACAACCAATGGCGTGTCACGTTCGCCCGGCCCGTGGATGATGTCTTACCCGCACCCAAGTAGTCATACATCGTAGAAAATCAGCGGAACATAAAACAATAACATGAAGCCAATGCAATAAGCGATGGAATAAGAAGGCAAAGCAACTAAAAGCGGTTACCTGTATATATAAATAACAATTTGAGCATATCCCATACAACTCGCCACAACAAGATTTTCTGCACTTAGGAATGATACACAAGAACAATGGCGGACAGGGCCCCGCCATACCCCTGACTGTAACAACCTACAACGACCGGGGACTATACCCAGATAAGCCTCCGGAGAAACGGAGCTTCCCAAATGCTGAACTGTGACCCTACGAGCGAGGATCAACGATTGGCGACTTTACTGCGCAGATGAACGCGGTCCCTCAAGGAGGTCGATGCAACAGTACCAAGTATGTGGCGAAAATCAGTAAATGAAATCATAGTAGTCTATATAAAGCAGGAGACATGTATGATAACCAAACTACAGTTCACAATAAGCAGTCATGTCAAGTCAGGGACTCACGCCCTCAAGTCATTACTCAAGTATAAATAATGGGTCTCACGCCCACAACATCAATCATGCCCGTGGAATACCTTCCTCACTGCCGGCAGTCCATGATATAAAAGCATCAAGGAATACACATAAACACCAGGTCCCACCTGTGTCATAATAAAACCGTACGGGTAAGTGCGAAGGCATAGCCACTATTAAGACCTACGCACCAACATTGCTATAAAGCAGTATCACGAGGTCTTTCTAGACCGCACTACATGATCGAAGCCGCCACCGCTCGCAGATCACCGCGCTGCCTATCCTCGAACTTACCGCACTCCGCATAGGTCACACATGCACCCGCATGAGGTATTATCGAATCATGGTCCTGCATCGCTGAGGTATACCCCGCACGGAGGCAGCTTAACCCCAGATCCGCTGACTTCCGCAGCCGCATAGTCCTCAAAGACCGTGATACCTCAAAGACCGCATAGGGCATCCCCGATCGGGCTAAACACGGAATGATCAATCACGAGCATAACGCTGCTCGCATAGTCTCATAGACCGCGTAGCCGTATAGACCGCGTCGGGTGGCAAGCCCTCGGTATAATAAGTCAAGGGGGTATGTGATACAATAACAGTACAACGGGCTTAACGTTTAACAACGTAAGCACAACAAGAATGACCCCCTTACATAACGATCACAAGATACTAACACACGTAGCACCCTAACATATTTACTTATCAAATCAACAAGAAAGTATTACAAGGCTATCACAGACCAACAAAATCAAGTTATTCACACAAGGTACTTTATGCTAATAAGTTCGGGTATCTATCCCCAAAGTACTTCATACATTAACTCTTTTAAAAGATTCGTTTCTTTCACAGAAGTCACACAATACCCGTAGTATGAAATAGAGTGACTATCTTTTTAAGTAAACCAAAACACTTCCCTTTGTAAAATCAAGTAACAACATTATTTTCCAAACGTTCAAGTTTGCCTATTTTCAAATGTTCACGTTTCTTATTTTAGAAAGGTTTCGTAGTTCATAGTCTTATTCATTTAAGAATATAATTCTCTTTTAAACAATCTGAGAAACATATGCCTTATATGTGAGTAGGTTATTCTTGTTCATAATCAATCTTATTAAGCAGCCATGATCTAGGAAATGTAATATCATTTTGTCTCATCTTAGCTTCTATGCATATGGAGGTTTCTACTGGTTTTAATAATACTTCATTAATCAAAACATTTCCCTTTATTAACACTGCAGTGGTTTGTCGATACTCATTCTGATTTCCGAAATCAGTAAAACATTATTCCTTTTAAAAACCAAGTACTCATTACTCATGAATGAGGTTTCACACAAAATTCATATTAATTTAATTAAGTCAAGTCTCTTATCTTTTAAGATCAAGTCTCTTAACTTTTAAAATCAATAAATCATTCATTTTATCTCTCTTAAGCCGTTATACCTAACTTCCCATAAAGCTATTATAACTCTTAAGCTTTTTAAAACCACAAAGCATTTTCTTACCTACATAAAGCTGTTATAACCAACTTCCCATAAAGCCGTTATAACACTTTATGTTTTAAACCAATCAACTACATTTAACACATGTACGTCTACCGTACTACATAGTTATTTCACATATCATGCTAGAAAAGATAGGAAGAGGTTCACATACCTCGCGACGATTATCGACTAATAGCAAAACGCTCCAAGTACCTCAAACCGCTTCGGCTACTCCTAAGCCAAGTAGATCGCGCCACACATAGTACTTGAACCTATAGAGGCCACAAGGTGCCTATTAACATCTAGATCTCAACGTAGAATATTCTCAGAAAATTGGAAAGACCTCCCCGCAACCGTAAATCTCCTCTCTATCGAGGCGGCTATCAAGCCAACCACGGGGGGGTTATACATCTAACCTGACGTGTCTGATTCTACCCATAGTAATGCTACACAAGTCTAATGTCTGATCTATGTAATTACGATTCGATTCTTTCTTTAAATTCAGGCTTAAGTCAAAAGACATTGCCGCAAGACTATGTTCAGTTCTATATATAGTATACTTCAACTATATAATCCTACAACATGTAATTTCCAATTACAATAAGGGGACAAGAATATTTACCTCGATAAGCCCAAAATTATCCGAGATAAAAGTCGATCCTGAGCAAGGTTTAGCTCCTACTCCGTGCGCTCCAACCCGCCTCCAACAACCCTAGAAGTTCTACGCAACTTCTACTTAACACTTCAACCGACTTATGAAGGTTTTCCTTAGGGTTTCGGTTTGAGACACAAAGGACATAAGGTAGTATTTCCGGGCTCTACGTATAGAGGTATCTTTGGAATACTACAAGGTATTTGGCTAAGGTAATTTGGGTATAGTAACAATACTATGGAGAGTATTTCTACCAAGAGGGGGGGTATTTATACGAGACAACACCACAAGGGGGGGGTGTATACCCCTCGGCCAACCCCACTAGGAGGGGGGTACTCCCAAGGGGAGGGCTCTCGCCAGGGCCTCACCATGGGAGGGAGGCTAGACGAGACACTACAAGAGAGGGAAGGATTTTAGACTTAGGAAATTATTTTGGAGGAAGAAGTCTTCAAAGGGGAGGGGTATTTATAGGAAGACCAAGGGTCAAGATCTAGCCAAGTGGGGGGCAAGTGGAGGGCCAAGATATGCCCAAGTGCCCCCTAGACCCTACTCCTTAAAACCCTCACAAATATCCTACCAACTATTTGACAAAAAGCCAACCCATTTCGTCCACCCTTTACCGCCCAACGTCCATCAATGAGAGGGTGACAAGTGTCGCCCTCTCGTTGGTCCAAAATGTTTCGTCTCTCGTAAAAATCCGAAAAAATTAGAAATGACATAGCCGTAATTTACCCTCCGCGTTTTGTTTAAAACTTTTCGTCGAAAAACGACTCTAACCGGGTGTTGTGCACAAAATATTTCGGCCAAGCCTACTTTAAAGCCCAAACTTTTCTACGTACGCCCCACGCATATACTGAAATACGGTATAACATTCTCCTCTCTTAGAAACATTCGTCCCGAATGTTCCTTCTAAGTCTCAAACAAACGTTCGCCAAGATAGTCTTCACTACTATACTTACGAGAACAATCTCGCCACAATCGCCGAAACACCTGCGCAAATACTTACATCCAAGTCCACGAGGAAACACCTCTAACATCACAAAAGCACTCACCCGAGGTCTAAAATATACTTCCTTCGCACCTTCTCCATACAAAAGAAATGATCACCTCTATGCTCGCAATACATGCTCGTTTCTTCCCTTACGCGTCGTACCCTTCTTGTACACTCGAATTCTTTCTCATAACTTACCATATTTCTGTTACTGCTTCAGTTTCCAAACTCGTCACACCCTAACTACATTCTGCTGAAACAGGTATGAACCAACAATCTGAACCTTGCCAACATCGAACCAATCGACCGGCAACTTACACTTCCGCCCCTACAAGGCTTCATAAGGCAAAAACCGAACACTGAAATGGTAGCTAAAAAGACTCCCTCAACAGGAGACAACAATCCTCACAGCTACCCCTGAAATCAAAACACTGGCCCGAGGACGAATACGATACGGAGACTCACCTGAGTTCCTAACTCTGCCTGGTAAAACTTTCAGAAAACGAAAAATAGCCACAACCTGGGCTCCACTGTCTGCCATAAGGTGAAGGTAGGCACCCCGTGCAGCCTTACCACCTTTCTGATGTAACATCTCGCATAACCTCTCGCGAGTAACCTGCTCGACTAAAAGACCGGATGGTGACCCATCGCCTGTCACGACCCGAACCCGGGCCCGTGACTGGTGCCTTACCCCGGGCACCCCAGTGATACAACATCAGAGTAATCAGCAGAACATAAAACACAATATGAAATAATGTAAAGGAAACACATGTTTATCTGAAGAAAAGTTGCCTTTCGGCGTAAATATATAAAAACTTAGATCCGAACAGTTACATCCCATTACAACCCCGCCACAATAAGATTACTGCACCTACGAGGATATGACAACAACGACGGACAGGGCCCGCCATACCACGAATGTAAGCACCTACAACAACAGGGGACTATGCGAAGATAAGCCTCCGAGAAACGGAGCTTTCAAACGTCAATCCGTGACCCTAAGAGCGAGGATCAACGATCGGTGTACCTTACCGCGATGAACGCACTCAAGGAGGTCGATAACAGTACCAAGTATGTGAACGAAAATGCGTAAATGAAATCATAGTAGTCTATATAAAGCGAGAGACATGTATGATAACCAAACTACGCTTAACAATAAATAAGCGGTCATGTCAAGTCGTGACTCACGCCATCAAAGTCATCACTCAAATATAACAATGGGTCTCACGCCCACAACATCAATCATGCGGTGGAATACCTTCCTCACCGGCAATGGCGATATAAAAGCATCAAGGAATACATGAACACCGGTCCCACCGTGTCCTAATAAAACCGCATGGTAAATGCGAAGGCATAACCGACTACTAAAACCCACAGCATCAACAAGGTCATAAATCGTATTATGAGATCTGTCTAGGCCGTCACATGATCAAGCCGCCACTACCGCAGTGTATCTAATGCGCGCGTCTAGCCCTCGAACTTGTCGAGCCCGCACGGGCCACCCAATGGCCCGCATGCAGGTATTCCTCGCATCGAGGGTAGCTACTCCGGCAGTTGTCCTCGACTCGCCGTCCGCGTGGCCACGCATCGCATGACCATAAAGGCCGCACACTAACACCGAACTCTCGTAGCTCGCACGGGTCACTGTAACCGCATGAGGTATTCTCGAATCATAGGTCACACGCACTACCGAAGTCTACCCCGTGACGGAGGCGCTTAACCCCTAATCATGAGTGATACAATACTATCATAACACTTATCGTTTAAGCAACATAAGCACAATCGGAAAACCCTTTACACAAACATCACAAGATACTAACCCACGAAGATCCTAGCATGTTTACTTAACAAATCAACAAAAAGTATTACAAGGCTATCACAAACCAACACAATCAAGTTATACACACAAGGTACTTTCTACTATATGATTAACAAGATCGGTTTTATCCCCAAAGTACTTCATAGATTAACTCTTTAAAAGATACGTTACTTTCACAAAAGTCACACAATACGTAGTATATGAAAATAGAGTGATTATCTTTTCAAGTAAATCAAAACACTTACCTTTGTAAAATCAAGTAACAACATTATTTTCCAAACGCTCAAGTTTGCCTAATTTCAAATGTTTCCGCTTTCTTATTTTAGAAAGGTTTCGTAGTTCATAGTTTTATTCATTTAAGAATATTATTCTCTTTTAAACAATCTGAGAAACATAAGCCTTATATGTGAGTAGGATATTCTTGTTTATAACAATCTTATTACAGCAGCCATGATCTAGGAAATATCATTTTGTCTCATCTTAGCTTCTATGCAGATGGAAGTTTCTACTGGTTTTAATAATACTTCATTAATCAAATATTTCCCTTTATTAACGCTGCAGTGGTTTGTCGATAGACATTCTGATTTCTGAAATCAGTAAAACATTATTCCTTTCAAGACCAAGTACTCATTACTCACGAATGAGGTTTCACACAAAATTCACATTAAGTCAAGTCTCTTATCTTTTAAGATCAATAACTCATTCATTTTATCTTTCTTAAGCCGTTATACCTAACTTCCCATAAAGCTAGTATAACTCTTAAGTTTTTAAAACCAAGTATTACTCTTCTTTCAAAAACAGTTCTTAAGTCTCTTGAATTACTTCAAGATCTTTATTATTCGGGCTTAAGTCAAAAGACATTGCCGTACAACTACGTTCAATTAGCACGCGTACGTCTACCGTACTATATATATATTCTTTTAAAATATCATGCTCAAGAGAATAGGAAGAATCACATACCTCGCGACGATTATCGACTATTAGCAAATCGCTCCACGCCATAACCCTACTTAGCCTGGTCCACCTTCTCAAGTAGCACATTCTACTCGCAGAACATTCAACCTATACAGGTTATACAAGTCTATCAAAGTCTAGACTACTCGGTAGAATAAATCTAGATACAAGATCCTACGGAAAATCGGGCAGCACTTCCCTAACCGTCAAACTACACAAAGTCTACTGTAATACAGTCCTACGTAATTACAGTTCAGTTCTCTTCTTTAGATTCAGGCTTAAGTCCAAAGACATTGCCGAAAAACTATGTTCAGTTCTATATATAGTATACTTCAACTATATATTCCTACAACATGTATTTACAATTACAATAGGGGGACAAGATAATTACCTCGATAAGCCCATAATTATCCAAGTATAGATGTCGATCCTTAGCAACGCTTAGCTCCTACTCCGGGTGCTCCAACCCGCTCCAAACAACCCTTAGAAGTTCTACGCAACTTCTTCTTAATACTCCAACCAACTATGGAGATTTTCCTTAGGGTTTCGGTTTGAGACAAAAAGGACATACGGTAGTATTTCCGGGCTCTACGTATAGAGGTATCTTTGGAATACTACAAGGTATACGGCTAAGGTATTTTGGGTATAACAACAATACTTTTGAGAGTATTTCTACCAAGAGGAGGGGTATTTAGACGATACAACACCACAAAGGGGGGGGTGTATAACCCTCGGCCAACCCCACTAGGGGGGGTACTCTCGCCGAGGAGGAAGGGCTCTCGCCAAGGGCCTTCTCAGGGAGGCTGGACGAGAACCACACCACAAGGGAGGAGAATTTTAACACTTAGGAAATTTTAGGAATGGATGAAGAAGTCTTCCAAAGGGGGTATTTATAAGAAGCCAAGGCCAACCAATGGCCAAGATCGTACCAAGTGCAAGAGCAAGTGTAGGGCCAAGATTCACCCGTGTGTCCTTATCCATCTACCACCAAAATATCCTACCAACCCCCCGACCAACAAGGCCACCAATCGTCCACTTTATCACACCAATGAGAGGTGCCAAGTGTCGCCTCTCGTTGGTCCAAAATGTTCGTCTCTCGGAAAATCCGCAAAAATAAAAATGATATAGCCGAATTTTCCTTCGCAAGATCAGTAAAACGCGTTTAAAACGACTCTAATCGTGTCAGGCACAAAAATAAATCGACAAGCCACTTTAAAGCCCATACTTTTCACGCACGCCCCACGCATATACTGCGGAAATACGGGGTATAACATTCTCCCCTCCTTAGAAACATTCGTCCCGAATGTTCCTTCTAAGTCCCAAAACAAACGCGCGCCAGTATAGTCTTCACTACTATACTTACGAAACAATCCTGCCACACTTGGCCACAGAGACACCTGCGCAAATTCTTACATCCAAGCCCACGAGGAAACACCTCTAACATCACCACAAACACCTCTCTCCGGGGTCTAAAATATACTTCCTTCGCACCTTTTCTTTACAAAAGAAATGATCACATCTAAGCTCGCCATACATGCTCGCTTCTTCCCTTTCGTGTCGTACCCTCCTTGTACACTCGAACTCTTTCTCATAACTCACTACATTTCATCGCTTGCTTTTCCAAAACTTCGGTTACTATCTCTAACGTGGTCATCACTAACTGGGAACACTCTGGATGGATCTCCGATACTTTCCCGAACATAACAATACGAAAGACCGGACGTACAAACTCCTAAGTCGGACGGCAAATGCTAACATATAGGCAACCTAGCCTATTCTTCACATGAACTCAAAAAGGCCCAAAGTAACTCGAGCTAAGTTCCCTCTGTTTTCCAAAACTCGTCACACCCTTTCCGGGGTGGTACCTTCAAGAAGACCCACGGTCAACCTGGACTCCAAGCGTTGTCGTAGATTATCCGCACGACTTCTGTTGACTCTAAGCTGCCAATAACCTCTTCTGGATAAGCTTCACCCTATCCCCATCCTGCTGAACACGTATGAACCAACTATCTGAACCTTGCCAACGTCGAACCAATCGACCGACAACTTACACTTCCGCCCCTACAAGGTGTCACAAGGCGATATCCGAACACTGAGATGGTAGCTAAAAACACTCCCTCGCCAGGAGACAACAATCCTCACAGCTACCTCAAATTCAAACATCGCCAGAGGCGAACGCGATTCAGTCTCACCGAAGTTCCTAACCCGCTCGTAAAACTTTTAGAAAACGAAAATAGCCACAACTGGCTTCACTGTCATTATAAGGTAAGGTAGGCACCCCGCAGCCTTACAACCTTTCTCGATATATCAACATCGCCGAGTAAACGGTCCCGAAAAACACGATGGGCTGCCCCATCGCCCAACCATCGTTGAACGCATCCACGAACTCGTACGCTGGTCAACTAAACTTGGGCCTAACACCCTCGTGACCCTACCACCCGGCGGGACCACCACAAACTGACCCCACCACCATACATGCCGCGGGTTGACCCGCAACATGGCCTCAACCCGACCCGGCAACGCGCACAATACTAGCTCCCCGATCCGGAACAATCTCACTAATCACGTTATGAAAACCTAGCGGTCCTCTTAGCTCAACTACCCTCTTTCATTCCACACTACTCAGGGACTTATCCCACAAACATAGCTCACGTGCACTATGCACTCCGATAAGGATCAAACATAACACTACACCTTTACTCGAGATGGCCTTACCTCTAAGGTCTCCACGTATAAAACTCTAAGGCTCACACCTTCTCTATCCCCCAAATCTTACTTGGTTAACTAACCAAGATTTCTAATCACAATTTACACAATGCTATCAGAATATAGCACTATGATATACTCATCTCTAGAGGGTTAAGGATATATCTATATCTACTGCTTCACTCCCCTTAGTCGTTCTAATCAAACTCGCCTCAGCAGGCGATAGCTAGGGAAGATGACGAACTACCCACCGATCCTCAAGGCTAAGTCCTCCTACTAGACACTCTTTCGATAATGCACTCGACGGTCGTAGTACAACAAGTACCAACTAAAGACGACATTCCCGATGACGTCACACCGTGAACCTAAGCCCGGAGTTCGACCAACTCCTCGCATACCGAACGCCCCAAAATTGTGGAGACCACTCGACCGGGCGAGGTGCATAATCTAATTCACGCGAGGTGACTCACCTAAAGTTACCAGGACCATTGCCGCTCGCCCTCTTCGCCTCGTTAACCCGCCGATCTCTACGCTTTCTACCGGCCGTGCATAAGCCCGCATACGTGCCATGCCGCTTCAATCAAGAACTACTTGCACAACCTCTCGTTGATATTCATCAAGACTCGCGTACATCGATATACTCGGTAGCCAAATCCATAGCTAGTAATGTGGTCGCCTCTGCAATCTAAATTCATCGTTCTGGCCGCGAATCAAGGTTCAAATATCATGGCCGCAGTAGGAACTGCCGCCGCCGTGCTAAACTCTGCTGGGGCTAGTGACGTCGCATAACTTCCCAAATGAAGCACCTAACTTAGGTGATGGTTGGGCATGTGCCCTCGTAACCCTCTGTACTCTACTCGCAGCTCCCACGGCTGCCTTGCCCTCCTGGGCCCGGGTTTGCCCTACGCGGAGGCATAACGGCAAGGGAAAGAAATACGTTAGAGGGTCCAACTTACAACACGACTCTAAGGCACTATCTCAGAGTGAGAAGAATAGAAACCAATCCTAAATATCCTATAGCCTCGATTATCGCGTGGTGTACAACACACCGATAATCAAGACTCCATCGATACGGCTCAGACACTTTCCGAGGATTAATCGCTCGATACTACTTTTGTCACGACCAACTCGCCCGTGATCGTGCCTTACGCCGCACCCCAGATACAACATCGAGTAATCTGAACATAAAACACAATATGAAATAATGTAAAGGAAACACATGTTTATCTCAAGAAAAGTTGCCTTTCGCGTAAATATATAAAAAAACTTAGATCCGAACAGCTACATCCCATTACAACCCCGCCACAACAAGATTTGCACTTCTACGAGGATATGATAACAACGACGGATGGCTTCCGCCATACCTCGAATGTAAGCACCTACAACAACAGGACTATACCAAGATAAGCCTCCGAGAAACGGAGCTTTCAAACGCCGAATCGCGACCCTAAGAGCGAGGATCAACGATCGGTGTACCTTACTCGCGATGAACGCAGCTTCGGGCGAGGTCAAGACAACAGTACCAAGTATGTGAAATCAAAATATCAGAAATGAAATCATAGTAGTCTATATAAAGCAGAGACATGTATGATAACCAAACTACGCTTCACAATAAATAAGCGACATGTCAAGTCGTGGACTCACGCCTCAAAGTCATCACTCAAATATAACAACGGGTCTCACGCCACAACATCAATCATGCCCGTGGAATACCTTCCTCACCGCGGCAGCTATGATATAAAAGCATCAAGGAATACATACGAACACCGTGTCCCACCTGTGTCCTAATAAAACCGCATGCAGGTAAGTACGAAGGCATAGCCACTACTAAAACCCACGCATCAACAAGGTCATAAATCAGATCATGAGATCTGTCTGCACCGTCACATGATCAAAGCCGCCACTCGCTCATGATCTAATGCGCGCGTCTAGCCCCGAACTTGTCGTAGCCCGCACGGGCCACCCAATGGCCCGCATGAGGTATTCCTCGCATCGAGGGTAGCTACTCCCGCAGCTGCCCCGACTCGCCGTCCGCATGGCCACACGCATCGCATGACCATAAAGGCCGCACACTAACCTCGAACTCGTAGCTCCGCACGGGTCACACTGCACCGCATGAGGTATTCTCGAATCATAGGTCACATGCACTACCGAGTCTACCCCGACGGAGGCGCTTTAACCCCTAATCACGAGTGATACAATACTATCATAATGACATCGCTTAAGCAACATAAGCACAATCAAGGGAAAACCCATTTACACAAACATCACAAGATACTAACCCACGTAGCATCCTAGCATATTTACTTAACAAATCAACAAGAAAGTATTACAAGGCTATCACAAACCAACACAATCAAGTTATACACACAAGGTACTTTCTACTATATGATTAACAAGATCGGGTTTTTATCCCCAAAGTACTTCATACATTAACTCTTTAAAAGATACGTTACTTTCACAAAAGTCACACAATACCCGTAGTATATGAAAATAGAGTGATTATCTTTTGAAGTAAATCAAAACACTTACCTTTGTAAAATCAAGTAACAACATTATTTTCCAAACGTTCAAGTTTTCCTAATTTCAAATGTTTCACGTTTCTTATTTTAGAAAGGTTTCGTAGTTCATAGTTTTATTCATTTAAGAATATTATTCTCTTTAAACAACTGAGAAACATAAGCCTTATATGTGAGTAGATATTCTTGTTTATAACAATCTTATTACAATGACCATGATCTAGAAATATCATTTTGTCTCATCTTAGCTTCTATGCATGGAAGTTTCACCGGTTTTAATAATACTTCATTAATCAAATATTTCCTTTATTAACGCTCGCAGTTGGTTTGTCGATAGACATTACGATTTCAAATCAAGAAACATTATTCCTTTCAAGACCAAGTACTCATTACTCACGAATGAGGTTTCACACAAAATTCACATTAAGTCAAGTCTCTTATCTTTTAAGATCAATAACTCATTCATTTTATCTTTCTTAAGCCGTTATACCTAACTTCCCATAAAGCTAGTATAACTCTTAAGTTTTTAAAACCAAGTATTACTCTTCTTTCAAAAACAGTTTTTAAGTCTCTTGAATTACTTCAAGATCTTTATTATTCGGGCTTAAGTCAAAAGACATTGCCGTACAACTACGTTCAATTAGCACGCCAGACGCCTACCGTACTATATATATATTCTTTTAAAATATCATGCTCAAGAGGATAGGAAGAATCACATACCTCGACGATTATCGACTATTAGCAAATCGCTTCCACGGCTATAACCCGCTTAGCTGTCCACCTTCTCAAGTAGCACATGCTACTCGCAGAACATTTAACCTATACAGTTATACAAGTCTATCAAAGTCTAGACTACTCGGTAGAATAAATCTAGATACAAGATCCTACGGAAAATCGGGCAAAGACTTCCCTAACCACAACTACACAAAGTCCATCAGAATACACCCCACGTAATTACAGTCAGCTTCTTCTTTAGATTCAGCTTAAGTCCAAAGACATTGTAAAAACTATGTTCATTCTATATATAGTATACTTCAACTATATATTCCTACAACATGTATTTACAATTACACAGGGGACAAGATAATTACCTCGATAAGCCCATAATTATCCAAGTATAGATGTCGATCCTTAGCAACGCTTAGCTCCTACTCCGGTGCTCCAACCCGCTCCAAACAACCCTTAGAAGTTCTACTAACTTCTTCTTAATACTCCAACCAACTATGGAGATTTTCCTTAGGTTTCGGTTTGAGACAAAAGGACATACTGTAGTATTTCCTGCCTCACGATAGAGGTATCTTTGGAATACTACAAGGTATACTACTAAGGTATTTTGGGTATAACAACAATACTTTGAGTATTTCTACCAAGAGGAGGGTATTTAGACGATACAACACCACAAAGGGGGTATAACCCGGCCAACCCCACTGTGGGGTACTCTCGCCAAGGGGAGTGGGAAGGCTCTCGGCCGGGCCTTCTCAAAGGAGGCTAGGACGAGAAACACACTACAAGTGAGGGAGGATTTTAACACTTAGGAAGTTTTAGGAATGGATGAAGAAGTCTTCCAAAGGGGTATTTATAAGACAAGCCAAGGCCAACCAACGGCCAAGATCATGCCAAGTGCAAGGCAAGTGTAGGCCAAGATTCACCCACGTGTCCTTATCCATCTACCACCAAAATATCCTACCAACCCCGACCAACAAGGCCACCAATCGTCCACTTTATCACACTCAATGAGAGTGCCAAGTGTCGCCTCTCGTTGGTCCAAAATGTTACGCCTCTGACAAATCCGCAAAAATAAAAATGATATAGCGAATTTTCCTTCGCAAGTTGTGTAAACGCTTCATTTAAAAACGACTTAATCGGGTGTTGTGCACAAAAATAAATCGCCAAGCCACTTTAAAGCCCAACTTTTCTACGCACGCCCCACGCATACTTGGAAATACGGTATAACAGCCCGACCATCGGGTCGAACGATCCACGAACTTGTACGTTGTTAATCGAACTCGCCTAACACCTCGTGGACCTACCACAAGGGACCACCACAACCGACCCACCACCATACAAAGCCGCGGTTGACCCGCAACATGGCCCCAACTCAGTGCGATGATGATCACGTGCCTCGTAACCTCTGCACTCTACTCGCAGCTCCTCGGCCGCTTTACCTCCCTGCCCGGGTTTCTACGCGAGGCATAGCGGTGGAAAGAAATACGTTAGAGGTCCAACTTACAACAAAGATCTAAGGCACGATCTCAGAGTGAAGAATGGAAACCAATCCTAATATCCTATAGCCTCGATTATTGGTGTGGTGCACAACACACCGATAATCAAGACTTCATCGATACGGTCAGACACTTTCCGAGGATTAATCGCTCGATACCACTTTTGTCACGACCGCCCCGGTTCAGAATCGTGCCTTACCCGCACCCAAGTAGTCATACATCGAGAAAATCAGCGAACATAAAACAATAACTGAAGCCAATGCACAAGACAGGAATAAGACAAAGCTAACCAAAAACGGTTACTTCCGTATATATAAATAACAATTTGAAAAGTTACATCCCATACAACTCGCCCCATAAAGATTACATGCACTTAGAATGATATTTAGAATAACAATGGCGGTATTCCGCCATACCCCAATGTAAAACCTACAACGACAGGACTATACTAAGATAAGCCTCCGAGAAACGGAGCTTCCCAAACGCTGAATCGTGACCAAGAGCGAGGATCAACGACTAGCGACTTTACCATGCAGATGAACGCACTTCAAGGAGGTAAGCATAACAGTACCAAGTATGTGAAATCAAAATATCAGAATGAAATCATAGTAGTCTATATAAAGCAGAGACATGTATGATAACCAAACTACGCTCACACAAGGCCACGCTGTCGTGGACTCACGCCAAGTCATTACTCAAGTATAAATAATGGGTCTCACGCCACAACATCAATCATGCCTGTGGAATACCTTCTCATCGCGGCGATCCATGATATAAAAGCATCAAGGAATACACATAAACACCGTGTCCTACACGTGTCATAATAAAACCAGACGGTAAGTGGCGAGGCATAGCCGACTACTAAGACCCACGACCAACAATGCTATAAAATCGTATCACGAGGTCTTTCTAGACCGCACTACACGATCGGCCGCCACTCGCCCGCAGATCAATGTGCGCCTATCCTAGAACTTACCGCAGCCTCAAGATAGGTCACATCGTCACGACCCAACCGGGGCGTGGATCGTGCCTTACCCGGCACCCCAAAGAGTCATACATCGTAGAAATCACTAATATAAAGACAATACATGAAACCAATGTAATAAGACAATGAAATAAGACAAAGCACAAAAAAAGCGGTTACCTTTCAAAGATATATATGAATAACAATTTGAATAGCTATATCCCTTTACTACCTCGCCACAATAGCATTACATGCACTCTAAGAGTAACATGACAACTATGGCATCAGGCCCGCCATACCCCGAATGTAAGCACCTACTACGACAGGGACTATACCACCGATAAGCCTCCGAGAAACGGAGCTTCCAAACGAATCGTGACCCGAGCTAGGATCAACGATCGCGTACTTCAACTCGCAGATGAACGCAATTTCAAGGAGGTCAAGATAACAGTACCAAGTATGAACAAATATCAGAATGAAATCATAGTAGTCTATATAAAGCAGTGAGACATGTATGATAACCAAACTACGCCACAATAAATAAGCAAATATGTCAAGTCGTGACTCACGCCTCAAAGTCATCACTCAAATATAACAACGGGTCTCACGCCACAACATCAATCACGCCCGTGGAATACCTTCCTCACCGCCAGCTTATGATATAAAAGCACCAAGAAATACACACGAACACCGTGTCCCACTGTGTCATCATAAACCGTGACGGTAAGTACGAAGGCATAGCCACTACTAAAACCTACAAGACAAACAAGGTCATAAATCAGATCATGAGATCTGCCTAGACCGCACATGATCAAAGCCGCCACGCCCGCAGATCTAAATGCTGGCTTCAGCCTCGAACTTACAACAAGGGAAACCCCTTTACACAAACATCACAAGATACTAACACACGTAGCATCCTAACATGTTTACTTTATCAAATCAACAAGAAGTATTACAAGACTATCATAAACCAACACAATCAAGTTATTCACACAAGGTACTTTCTGCTTTATGTTAACAAGTTCGGGTTTTTATTGTCACACCCCGAACCCCGGGCTCGTGACTGGTGCCCTACCTGGGCACCCTTCTACCTTAACAACTAAGTACATTGCGGAAATTAATAACAGCTCATTTTTTTTTTCTTTTAAAACCAACGTACGTGCAAGGCAAAACCGACTAGGCTGCCATATAATACATAAACGAAAGACACTACACCGTACATGAGTCCAATCCCATATATGAATACAGCACTTGTGAGTTAAATCAACTATGACGGACAAGGCCTCACTGCATCCATAATCGCATAAAAGCTCAGATCAAAGAACTTATACCAAAAATATAAACTCCCAATGTATGAGCTATCCAAAACTCGAAAGGTGGTCCTACACTCGCCGATCACCAAATCACAGACCTAAACTCGCAGATTTAACGCACTCAAGGAGGTCAAGACGAAGAATGTACCAAGTGTGGAGCAGTAGGCATCGTAATAAAATCATAACATCTAAACAAAGCAGACATGTATGATATCCAACCTACAAGACATAACACATAAGCAATATATCAAGTCGGACGCAGCCTCAAAGTCATTATCAATATAGCCACGGGTCTCACGCCCATAATATCAATCATGCCCGTGGAATCCTTCCTCACCGCGGATCCATGATGTAATAACACCAATAAGGATACATGAGCACCCACCCACTCCGTGTCCTAAATACCACGGTCTCATGCCCTAATCCCACATCGTAAAAGCATGACCATGGGTAAAACAAACAACCGGGACATATATGATAATCAAATTACAACACATTGTGCCTTACTAACAATGAGAGTAAACAAGAGTATCCTTACAATATAAACTAGGAAGCTCATGATCAAACAGACCATCCGCGCGCAGATCATTTAGCCATCCTACTCCTCGGGACTATTTCACCCGTATAGCGTGGACCCGTGAGGTATTCCTCGTGATAGGACTATTTCACCCGCATAAGCCCTTACTGACTCGCATGAGGTATTCTCGCATAGGTCGGACTCGCCCGCACGGGACTATTTCACTGCATAAGCCTACAGACTGCATGAGGTATTCTCATCGTGGGTAGCAAATCCACTAATTACAAATGCCACCAACCCGGAATGACCCCGAACGACCGATATAACAATAGCACACAACCGGCTATTTCAAAGACACATAGGCAAATCCTTAATTACAAGCCAAAGTCCTTACTAAGGCACACTTAGAATAATTCTCTTTAACAAGCCAAAGTACTTATCTAGGCACACTTAGACAAATTCTCAATTTATCAAGCCAAAGTACTAATCAAGGCATACATAGAATAATTCTCTTTTAATGTCAAAGTACTTATCAAGGCACACTTAGACAAATTATCAATTTATCAAGCCAAAGTACTAATCAAGGCATACATAGAATAATTCTCTTTAACAAGTCAAAGTACTTATCAAGGCACACTTAGACAAATTCTCAATTTATCAAGCCAAAGTACTAATCAAGGCATACATAGAATAATTCTCTTTTGACAAGTCAAAGTACTTATCAAGGCACACTTAGACAAATTCTCAATTTATCAAGCCAAAGTACTAATCAAGGCATACATAGAATAATTCTCTTTAACAAGTCAAAGTACTTATCAAGGCACACTTAGACAAATTCTCAATTTATCAAGCCAAAGTACTAATCAAGGCATACATAGAATAATTCTCTTTAACAAGTCAGTACTTATCAAGGCACACTTAGATAAATTCTCAATTTATCAAGCCAAAGTACTAATCAAGGCATACATAGAATAATTCTCTTTTAACAAGTCAAAGTACTTATCAAGGCACACTTAGACAAATTCTCAATTTATCAAGCCAAAGTACTACGTACGTACATTCTTTTATAAAATACTCATTTCTATTTAAAGCCCCAAGATACTAACACCCGTAGTATCAAGGCGTGTCTATTTTTCAAAGTAAGTTACTACACTTTTAGAAAACTCATTTCAAAGCTTGAAATCAAGTAACTCCAAATTTTCACAATCTAGGCAACTTATGCCGATTAATCAAAATAGACAAATTTCTAAACCGTCCATAAAGCCGTTATAACCAACTTCCCATAAAGCCGTTATAACCCTTTATGGTTTTAGACATATCCATTCCTTCAATAGCCAAGAGACTTATACTATTAAAACCAAGTATCACATACTTACAAATCAAGTTCTTAACTTTCAAAATACTTCAAGTCTCTTAATAGTTAGAAAACAAGTTTTCTTCTACTTTTTAAACCTCAAGTAACTTCACCCTTAACACAAGTTACTTCTCTTAAATCATGTCATTTCTCCTCTTTTAAATCAAATAAGTAAATCACCTTTGACTCCTAAAGTCATTATAATGACCTTTAGGATTTTGGAACTAAGGCACTAGCCAAAAGATTTGGAAACCACTTCCTTTTCAAGTCTCTATGTACTTTAAGAAAAATACCTTCACTTTTAATAATCCAAACTTCACTAAGGAAATGGATTATACAACTTACAATTTAAACATCAAAGTACACTCAAGGAAGTACATAGAACAAATTCTATTTTAGGCAATCCAAATACAAGCAAGGAATGGATCATTCAAGGAGTAGAACTTACTTTCTTTATTCTAAGGAATCATGCTAGAAGAGGAGATAGTTCACATACCTTTTCGGCTAAATCCTCAAGCTAAGACGAATACGTCGTACGTAGAAGTGTCAACCTAAAATGGTCACAACAAGACTATCAACTTCTAGTCTCTATGTAGAATAATACTAAGTATTTAGTCTCTAATTCTACGGAAAATCGGGCAGCACTTCCTTTGTTTCTACTCACTTTGCCACCTTTTTCAAGGCCGAATACAATAACCAACAAGCCACATTTAAGGCTCCAACAACAACCAAACAAAGGGGATTACACGCCTTACAATACGTGTAAAATTCCGCCCCACAATTCATACGAAATAGTCTAAGGCACACTAGCCAATTCTCGGCCAACTTACATAGCAACACTAAGTCTTTCCAATCCTTTTACAATTCCAAGTTCTAAGGTCTAACATGTTATATAGTCTAAACAACTTCAACAACTACAAATTCCTTCTTTATACAACATGCGACGCTTAGACTAATAATCGACTTGAATTGTAATATTTAAGCTAAACATGCTAGTTTTCGGATTAGGGTTCCAATAGCCAATAAACATATCAAACTTCATACTATATAACACATGCTTGCTAAAATCCATAGCTACAACAATAAGTAAGCCTTAACTATTAAAACGACAAAATTTATACCTTTCAAAGCCCTTAAAATTTCCAAGATTCGAAGTCGCGCCTTAGCAATTCTTAGCTCCTTTCCTTAAGTTCCAATCCGCTCCAAGCACTCCTTAAGCCTCACAAGAACCCATATTCAAGTTCCAACTTCAAAGTCAAGAACTCCTTAGTTTCCGCCTTGCGACTAACGTGAAAATACGTTTTTTCCGAAATCTTTCTATTGAGATATCCTTACAACACTCTTAGGAACCTTGGGTTTAAGTCTAGTGGCTAATGGATCAAAACTACAAAATTTGTCTCTAAAAACCCTTTGCCGAGAGCTCTTAGTGGAGTCTTCAAAGTTTTTCAAATAATTCTAAGTGTAAAAGAGCTAGTCTTGCACAAGTAGTATACTAATAACATAATGGAGGGCTTGGATAATAACACTTGTGAGGCTAAGATGAAAATCACATGGATCAAGCTTATGTGGCAAGTTGACAAGTCAACAATGTCAAGCTTAGCAAGACTTATCTTCCACCATGGTAAATGACCATTTTACCCTTGGAATAATTCGACCAAGACCATGTGGGGGTGCCATGTGTCGCCTCTCATTCGCCCATAAAATTCAGAACCTCGTGGGCCCCACAAAACGTAAAATTCCTCGGGTGGGCCCCACGTGACCAAATCCGTAAAAATAAATTTCCATAATATTAACAAGTTCCATACTCTTCAAAAAAATGCATTTTGAGAATCCAATTCTCAATAACGAACATTTTTCCTTTCCGACGTCCGGAAGGTTTTCCGTCGGAAAAACAATTCTTCCTTTCGTACTAATTTCCAAGTCTTGTTTCCTTACGTACATTCTCTTATACATGTCCTGGACTTACGGGGTGTAACATTTATCCCCAAAGTACTTCATACATTAACTCTTTAAAAGATACGTTGCTTTCACAAAAGTCACACAATACCCGTAGTATATATAAAAATAGAGTGATTATCTTTTGAAGTAAATCAAAACACTTCTCTTTGTAAAATCAAGTACAACATTCTTTTCCAAACGTTCAAGTTTGCCTAATTTCAATTACTCAAGTTTCTCATTTTCAAAAGGTTTCGTAGTTCATAGTTTTAATCCTTTAAGAATATAATTCTCTTTTAAACAATCTGAGAAACATAAGCCTTATATGTGAGTAGGATATTCTTGTTTATAACAATCTTATTACAGCAGCCATGATCTAGGAAATATCATTTTGTCTCATCTTAGCTTCTATGCAGATGGAAGTTTCTACTGGTTTTAATAATACTTAATTATTCATTACATTTTCCTTTATTAACGCTGCAGTGGTTTGCCGATACACATTCGATTTCCAAATCAAGAAACATTATTCCTTTAAAACCAAGTACTCATTACTCACGAATGAGGTTTCACACGAAATTCATATCAATTCATTTAAGTCAAGTCTCTTATCTTTAAGATCAAGTCTCTTAACTTCTATAACCAATAAATCATTCATTTTATCTTTCTTAAGACGTTATACCTAACTTCCCATAAAACTAGTATAACTCTTATGTTTTCAAAACCAAGTGTTACTCTTCTTTAAAAAACAGTTCTTAATACTTTTCGAAATACTTCAAAGTTCTTATCATTCAGCTTAAGTCAAAAGACATTGCCGCACAACTACGCTCGCTTAACACGCTGCACGCTCACCGTACTATATATACTTCTTTAAAATATCATGCTCAAGCGTATAGGAAGAATCACATACCTCGCGACGATTATCGACTATTAGCAAATCGCCCATCGCTATAACCCGCTAGCTGGTCCACCTTCTCAAGTAGCACATGCTACTCGCAGAACATTCAACCTATACAGGTTATACAAGTCTATCAAAGTCTAGACTACTCGGTAGAATAAATCTAGATACAAGATCCTACGGAAAATCGGGCAAAGACTTCCTATCCACAACTACACAAAGTCTATCAGAATACACCCTACGTAATTACAGCTCAGCTTTCTCTTTAGATTCAGGCTTAAGTCCAAAGACATTTCCGAAAAACTATGTTCAGTTCTATATATAGTATACTTCAACTATATATTCCTACAACATGTATTTCCAATTACAATAGGAGGACAAGATAATTACCTTGATAAGCCCATAATTATCCAAGTATAGATGTCGATCCTTAGCAACGCTTAGCTCCTACTCCGGGTGCTCCAACCCGCTCCAAACAACCCTTAGAAGTTCTACGCAACTTCTTCTTAATACTCCAACCAACTATGGAGATTTTCCTTAGGGTTTCGGTTTGAGACAAAAGGACATACTAGAGTATTTCCTGCTCTACGATAGAGGTATCTTTGGAATACTACAAGGTATACTGCTAAGGTAATTTTGGGTATAACAACAATACTTTGAGAGTATTTCTACCAAGAGGGGGTATTTATACGAGACAACACCACAATGGGGTGTATACCCTCTACTAACCCCACTGTGGGGTACTCTCGATGGGGAGGGCTCGCCAAGCGGGCCTCACCAGGTGAGGGAGGCTAGGACGAGATACTACAAGAGAGGGGAGAGGATTTTAGACTTAGCACAATTTTGATGAAGAAGTCTTCAAAGGGAGTGGGTATTTATAGGTCAAGCAAAGGCCAACCAATGGCCAAGATCATGCCAAGTGCAAGGCAAGTGTAGGGTCAAGATTCATCCATGTGCATCTTATCCATCTACCACCAAAATATCCTACCAACTACTTGACAAAAAGCCAAGCAATTCGTCCAAGTCATTACCGCCACTCCTACCAACTGTAGGGTGACAAGTGTCGCCTCTTGTTGGTCCAAAATGTTTCGCCTCTAAAAATCCGCAAAAATTAAAAATGTCATAGCCGAATTTTCCTTCGCAAGTTATGTAAAACGTTTCGGCCGAAAAACGACTCTAACCGTGTTGTGAACAAAAATAATCGGCCAAGCCACTTTAAAGTCCAAACTTTTTCTACGTACGTCCTTACGTACATACTCTGGAAATACGGGGTATAACATTCTCCCCTCCTTAGAAACATTCGTCCCGAATGTTCCTTCTAAGTCCCAAAACAAACGCGCGCCAGTATAGTCTTCACTACCAAACTTACGAGAACAAACCTGCCACACCTGGCCACAGAAACACCCGCGCAAATACCTCCATCCAAGTCCACGAGGAAACACCTCTAACATCACCACAAATACCTCACCCGGGTCTAAAATATACTTCTTTCGCACCTTCTCTTACAAAAGAAATGATCACATCTATGCTCGCCATACATGCTCGCTTCTTCCTTACGTGTCGCACTTCTTGTACACTCGAACTCTTACCACATTTCTCATATCGCTTGGCCTTCCAAAACTCGGGTTACTATCTCTAACGTGGTCATCACTAATCGGGAACACTGACGGATCTCCGATACTTTCCGAACATAACAATACGAAGACTGACGACGCATCGCCTCCTAAGTCGGACGGCAAATGCTAACATATAGGCAACCCGCCTATTCTTCGCATGAACTCAAAAAGGCCAAAAGTAACTCGCTAAGTTCACTGCTTTCCAAAACTCGCCACACCCTATCCACAAATTACCGGAACAAGCTCAACCAACTATCTCGAACCTTGCCAACATCGAACCAATCGACGCAACTTACACTTCCGCCTACAAGGCTTCATAAGGCGACATTCAAAACTGAAATGGTAGCTTAAACACTCCTCCACAGAGACAACAATCCTACAACTACCCGAAATTCAAACATCGCCCGAGCGAACGCGATTCGAAGTCTCACCGAGTTCCTAACCTCGCTCGGTAAAACTTTAGAAAACGAAAATAGCCACAACCGGGCTTCACTGTCACATAAGGCGCGGGTAGGCACCTGCAGCCTTTACAACCTTTCTCGATAAATCAACATCGCCGAGTAAACGGTCCCGACCAAAAACACGACGCCGCCCCATCGCCCGACCATCGTTGAACGATCCACGAACTCAGACTGGTTAACTAAACTTGGGCCTAACACCGCGGACTTACCACCCGGGCGACTACCACAACCGACCACCACCAAACAGCCGCGGTTGACCCGCAACGTGGCCTCAACCCGACCCGTCAACGCCAGCAAGACACTAGCTCCCGATCCGAAAACTCTCACTAATCACGCATTTAAAACCCAGCGCCTTCTTAGCTCAACCGCCTCTTTCATTCCACACTACTCGTGACCTATCCCACATACATAGCTCACGCAAGACAATGCACTCCGATAAGGTTAAACACAAATGAAATCTTTTACTCAAGATTGCCTCGCCTAAGTGTCTCCACGTATAAAGCTCTAAGGCTTACACTTCCTATCCCCCAATCTTTCCCGGTTACTAACCATGATTTCTAATCACAACTAACATACTTCTATCAGAACATAGCACTTATGATATACCCATCTTATCACAAATACTGATCTCTAGAGGGTTAAAGATATGCCCGACCCATCGCTTCACTCCCTATGTCGTTTAGTCAAACTCGCCTGCAGGCGCATAGCTAAGGAAGGTGACGAACTACCCATCGATCCTGAAGGCTAAGTCTTCCTACAAGGACACCCTTTCGACATCAGACCCTGACGGTCGCAGGTACAACAAGTACCAACAAAAAGATGACATTCCCCGGGATGACGCTCGCCACATCGCGAACGGAAGATCCGAGCTCACCAACTCTCGCATACCCGAACGCCCCAACCCCGCGAGGACCACTGCAGACCGGTGGATGTGCATAATCTAACCACGCGAGGTGACTACCAAAGTTACCAAAGGACCTTGCCGCTCGCCTCTTCTCGCCTCGTTAACCCGCCGATCTCTACGCTTTCCGCTGCATAAGCCCGCATACGTGCCATGCTCGCTTCAATCAAGAACTACTTGCACAACCTCTCGCTGATATTCATCAAGACTCGCAGACATCGATATACTCTCCGTAGCTAAATCCATAGCTAGTAATGTGGTCGCTTTCTTGCAATCTAAATTCATCGTTTCTGGCCGTGGAATCAAGGTTCAAATATCACGGCCGCAGCAGAACCGCCGCCGCGGTTAAAAACTCGCTGGGCTAGCGACGACGCAGAACTCCCGAATGAAGCACTACCCTAGGTAATGATTGGGCTCGTGCCTCGTAACCTTCTCAGATTTACTCGCAGCCTCCTCGGCCGCCTTGTCCTCCCGGGCTCGGTTTGCCCTACGCGAGGCATAACTGTAAGTGGAAAGAAATACGTTAGAGGTTCAACTTACAACATGCCTCTAAGGCACGATCTCAGAGTGAGAAGAATAGAAACCAATCCTAAATATCCTATAGCCTCGATTATTGGGGTGCGCACAACACACCGATAATCAAGACTCTATCGATACGCCTCAGACACTTTCCGAGGATTAATCGCTCGATACCACTTTTGTCACGACCTAACCGGCCCGTGGATCGTGCCTTACCCGCACCCCAAAGAGTCATACATCGTAGAAATCATAATATAAAGACAATACATAAAACCAATGTAATAAGACAAGAAATAAGAAGACAAAGCTAACAAAAAAACGGTTACCTTTCGATATATATGAATAACAATTTGAATAGCATATCCCTTTTACGGCTCCGCCACAACAAGATTTCATGCACTTAAGAGTAACATGACAACCACGGCGACAGTGGCCCCGCCATACCCCGAATGTAAGCACCTACTATGACAGGGACTATACCACTGATAAGCCTCCGAGAAACGGAGCTTCCCAAACGCCGAATCGTGACTCGAGCTAGGATCAACGATCGTGTACTCAACTCGCAGATTTAACGCACTTCGGGCGAGGTCGATAACAGTACCAAGTATGTGAAATCAAAATATCAGAAATGAAATCATAGTAGTCTATATAAAGCAGAGACATGTATGATAACCAAACTACGCTTCACAATAAATAAGCGGTATGTCAAGTCGTGACTCATGCCTCAAAGTCATCACTCAAATATAACAACGGGTCTCACGCCCACAACATCAATCATGCCCGTGGAATACCTTCTCACCGCGGCTATGATATAAAAGCACCAAGGAATACACATGAACACCAGTCCCACTGTGTCATCATAAACCGTGACGGTAAGTACGAAGGCATAGCCGACTACTAAAACCTACAAGCATAAACAAGGTCATAAATCAGATTACGCGACCGCTTGCATCGCCACATGATCAAAGCCGCCACTCGCCCGCAAAGATCTAATGCGCGCGCTAGCCTGGAACTTCCCGAATCTCCGCATAAGTCACTCCGATTGCCCGCATGAGTTATTCGCCGAATCGACGGTAGTTACTCCCCGGCAACGTCCTGGACTCGTAGTCCGCCTGCCCACTTAGACCGCATGCCCATAAAGGCCGCACACTAACTCGAACTCAGAGCCCGCATGGGTCACATGCACCGCATTTAGGTATTCTCGAATCATAGGTCACATGCACTCCCGAGTCTACCCCGCATCGGAGGGCAGCTTAACCCCCGGAATCATGAGTGATATGATACTAACATAACAGCTTATCGTTAAACAACACAAGCACAACAAGGGAAACCCATTTACACAAACATCACAAGATACTAACACACGTAGCATCCTAACATGTTTACTTTATCAAATCAACAAGAAGTATTACAAGACTATCACAAACCAACACAATCAAGTTATTCACACAAGGTACTTTCTGCTTTATGTTAACAAGTTCGGGTTTTTATCCCCAAAGTACTTCATACATTAACTCTTTAAAAAATACGTTGCTTTCACAAAAGTCACACAATACCCGTAGTATATATAAAAATAGAGTGATTATCTTTTGAAGTAAATCAAAACACTTCTCTTTGTAAAATCAAGTACAACATTCTTTTCCAAACGTTCAAGTTTGCCTAATTTCAATTACTCAAGTTTCTCATTTTCAAAAGGTTTCGTAGTTCATAGTTTTAATCCTTTAAGAATATAATTCTCTTTAAACAACTGAGACACATAAGCCTTATATGTGAGTAGGATATTCTTGTTTATAACAATCTTATTACTGACCATGATCTAGAAATATCATTTTGTATCATCTTAGCTTCTATGCATGGAAGTTTCTCCGGTTTTAATAATACTTAATTATTCATTACATTTTCCTTTATTAACGCCGCAGTTGGTTTGCGATACACATTCTCGATTTCCAAATCAAGAAACATTATTCCTTTAAAAACCAAGTACTCATTACTCACGAATGAGGTTTCACACGAAATTCATATTAATTCATTTAAGTCAAGTCTCTTATCTTTTAAGATCAAGTCTCTTAACTTCTATAACCAATAAATCATTCATTTTATCTTTCTTAAGACGTTATACCTAACTTCCCATAAAGCTAGTATAACTCTTATGTTTTCAAAACCAAGTGTTACTCTTCTTTCAAAAATGCTTTAATAATTTTTGAAATACTTCAAAGTTCTTATCATTCGTGCTTAAGTCAAAAGACATTGCCAGACAACCACGCTCGCTTAACACGTGCACGCCTACCGTACTATATATACTTCTTTAAAATATCATGCTCAAGCGTATAGAAGAATCACATACCTCGCGACGATTATCGACTATTAGCAAATCGCTTCCACGGCTATAACCCTACTTAGCTGGTCCACCTTCTCAAGAGCACATGCTACTCGCAGAACATTCAACCTATACAGTTATACAAGTCTATCAAAGTCTAGACTACTCGTAGAATAAATCTAGATACAAGATCCTACGGAAAATCGCAAGACTTCCCTATCCACAACCACATAAAGTCTCATCAGAATACACCTCACGTAATTACAGTTCAGTTCTCTTCTTTAGATTCAGGCTTAAGTCCAAAGACATTTCCGAAAAACTATGTTCAGTTCTATATATAGTATACTTCAACTATATATTCCTACAACATGTATTTCCAATTACTATAGGAGGACAAGATAATTACCTTGATAAGCCCATAATTATCCAAGTATAGATGTCGATCCTTAGCAACGCTTAGCTCCTACTCCGGGTGCTCCAACCCGCTCCAAACAACCCTTAGAAGTTCTACGCAACTTCTTCTTAATATTCCAACCAACTATGGAGATTTTCCTGTGGTTTCTGGTTGAGACAAAAGGACATACTAGAGTATTTCCTGCTCTACGATATGAGGTATCTTTGGAATACTACAAGGTATACTAAGGTAATTTTGGGTATAACAACAATACTTTGAGAGTATTTCTACCAAGAGGGGTATTTATACGAGACAACACCACAAGTGGGTGATACCCTCGGCCATCCCCACTGTGGGTACTTCGCCAAGTGGGAGGGCTCTGCCAAGGGGCCTCACCAAGGGGAGGGGGAGGCTAGGACGAGATACTACAAAGAGGGGAGAGGTTTTAGACTTAGCACAATTTTTGGATGAAGAAGTCTTCAAAGTGGAGGTATTTATAGGTCAAGCAAAGGCCAACCAATGGCCAAGATCATGCCAAGTGCAAGGCAAGTGTAGGGTCAAGATTCATCCATGTGCACCTTATCCATCTACCACCAAAATATCCTACCAACTACTTGACAAAAAGCCAAGCAATTCGTCCAAGTCATTACCGCCCACTCCTACCAACTAGAGGGTGACAAGTGTCGCCCTCTTGTTGGTCCAAAATGTTTCGTCTCTCAAAAAAATCCGCAAAAATTAAAAATGTCATAGCCGGAATTTTCCCTTCGCAAGTTATGTAAAACGTTTCGTCGAAAAACGACTCTAACCGGGTGTTGTGCACAAAAAAATAATCGGCCAAGCCACTTTAAAGTCCAAACTTTTTCTACGTACGCCCCACGCATACATACCGAAATACGGTATAACACACACGCACTCGCATGAGGTATTCCTCGAATCACGGTCCTGCATCACCGAGGTATACCCCGCATCGGAGGAAGCTTAACCCCAGATCCGCCGACTTCCGCACTCGCATAGTCCTCAAAGACCGTGATACCTCAAAGACCGCATAGGGCATCCTCGTGACGGCTAAACACCGAATGATCAATCTCGAGCATACCGCCGCTCGCATAGTCTCATAGACCGCATAGCCGATAGACCGCATCGCGGTGGCAAGCCCTCGGATAATAAGTCAAGAGGGTATGTGATACAATAACAATACGGGCTTAACGCTTAACAACGTAAGCACAACAAGAATGACTTTACATAACGATCACAAGATACTAACACACGTAGCACCCTAACATATTTACTTATCAAATCAACAAGAAAGTATTACAAGGCTATCACTGCACCAACAAAATCAAGTTATTCACACAAGGTACTTTATGCTAATAAGTTCGTATCTATCCCCAAAGTACTTCATACATTAACTCTTTTAAAAGATTCGCTTTTTTCACGTGTCACACAATACCGTAGTATGAAATAGAGTGACTATCTTTTTAAGTAAACTAAAACACTTCCCTTTGTAAAATCAAGTAACAACATTATTTTCCAAACGCTCAAGTTTGCCTATTTTCAAATGTTCACGCTTATTTTAGAAAGGTTTCGTAGTTCATAGTCTTATTCATTTAAGAATATAATTCTCTTTTAAACAATATGAGAAACATATGCCTTATATGAGTAGGTTATTCTTGTTCATAATCAATCTTATTAAGTACCATGATCTAGGAAATGTAATATCATTTTGTCTCATCTTAGCTTCTATGCAGATGGAGGTTTCTACCGGTTTTAATAATACTTCATTAATCAAAACATTTCCTTTATTAACGCCGCAGTTGGTTTGTCGATACTCATTCCGATTTCCAAATCAAGAAACATTATTCCTTTTAAAAACCAAGTACTCATTACTCACGAATGAGGTTTCACACAAAATTCATATTAATTTAATTAAGTCAAGTCTCTTATCTTTTAAGCTCAAGTCTCTTAACTTTTAAAATCAATAAATCATTCATTTTATCTCTCTTAAGCCGTTATACCTAAATTCTATAAAGCTATTATAACTCTTAAGTTTTTAAAACCACAAAGCATTTTCTACCTACATAAAGTTGTTATAACCAACTTCCCATAAAGCCGTTATAACACTTTATGTTTTAAACCAATCAACTACATTTAACACATGTACGTCTACCGTACTACATAGTTATTTCACATATCATGCTAGAAAAGATAGGAAGAGGTTCACATACCTCGCGACGATTATCGACTAATAGCAAAACGCTCCAAGTACCTCAAACCGTCGGCTACTCCTTAAGACAAGTAGATCGCGCCACACATAGTACTTCAACCTATAGAGGCCACAAGGCGACTATTAACATCTAGATCTCAACGTAGAATATTCTACAGAAAATTCGGCAAGATTCTTCCCGCAACCGCAGAAATCTCCTCTTCATCGAGGTCGGCTATCAAGCCAACCAGGGGGGGTTTATACATCTAACCGGACGTGTACAGTTCTACCCACAGTAATGCTACACAAGTCTACTGTAATACAGTCCTATGTAATTACAGTTCAGTTCTCTTTCTTTAAATTCAGGCTTAAGTCAAAAGACATTGCCGCAAGACTATGTTCAGTTCTATATATAGTATACTTCAACTATATAATCCTACAACATGTAATTTCCAATTACAATAAGGGGACAAGAATATTTACCTCGATAAGCCTAAAATTATCCGAGATAAAAGTCGATCCTGAGCAAGGTTTAGCTCCTACTCCGTGCGCTCCAACCCGCTCCAAACAACCTTTAGAAGTTCTACGCAACTTCTACTTAACATTTCAACCGACTTATGAAGGTTTTCCTTAGGGTTTCGGTTGAGACACAAAGGACATAAGGTAGTATTTCCGGGCTCTACATATAGAGGTATCTTTGGGTGACACATGTCACCCTCCCGTTGGTCCAAAATGTTTCGTCTCTCGGAAAAATCCGCAAAAATAATAAATGACATAGCCGGAATTTTCCCTTCGCAAGTCTTGTAAAACGTTTCGTCGAAAAACGACTCTTTTTGGTACTTGTGCACAAATTTCGATTCTTGCCAATCCTTAAGGCTTAAATTTTTATACGTACGCCCTCACGTACATACTCAGGAAATACGGGGTATAACAACCACAATTCCCGTAATGGGATCTACCGCATCGGCCATACTGGGGGGGTGGTCCCGATCGGTTATCACCTCTGCTACCCTGGACGTCCGAAGTCCTGGGGCCCTGGTCTGTCCTCGAAGACGGTGCAGGAGTACTCTGAGCTGGCTGTGGTGCAAATCTAGATCGCTGGTGCCGCCCACCCGAGAGCTACCAAAAGACTTCGCCGCCCCGCCTTCTTCGCTGTCACAACCCGCCGCCTTTACGCCTCGCATCCAAGTGCATGAGCTCGCATACGGTAATGTCCATACTGGCCGAGAGCTACACCCGCACAAGACTCGCCATATAATCATCTAGCCCGTGACGTAGCGGCACTCGCCCTCCATATTCGCTACCAATGCAGGGACATATCGAGCCAACGAATCGAACTCAACGCCAGACTTCCCTAATCAGGCGCTCTCGTCTCAAAGAACAAAAATTTGTTTACTGCGTTCCTCTCATCCGCGGAGGCGAAGTGAGTGAGAAAGCCTCCGAGAACTCGCCCCAAGTACTGGGACGCGTGCTCTCCCGATAACTCCCACGAATCAAACCAATCGATCGCGTATCACGCAAATTTATGTGAACCAAGATCACGGACTCGGTCTCAAGCCTTGATCACTGACGATTTATCTTCAGAGCCGACGATGAACTCCCGCGATCATCCTCAAGCTTCACACGCAGAACTCGCGGGCTACAACTCGTAAAATCCCGTAGCCTCAAACTATTCGATCTCGTGAACCGCAGCATCGCTGAACTCGAATCGCCGATCCACTTATCTCACGTTCGCCACGATCCCGCCGCAGAATCGCCATCTCTCTGTACTTAACCTCTCGCCCAGTGCCGCGGATCGAGGCGCGGTACCGTGGGTCTCGCTGGGTCGGCGACGTCATGGAACTCGCCGCTCGAGGTATCGCCGTAAGAATCGGGCCTGTGCCCTCGTGACTTTGTCCTACTAGCGCCTCCTACGCTTGCCCTTCGGGCCCGGTTGCCTTACGCGAGGCATAATCATATGTAAAAGGAATACGTTAGAGGGTCCAACTTATAACACAACTCTAAGGCACGATCTCAGAGTGAGAAGAATGGAAACCAATCCTAAATATCCTATAGCCTCCTCGATTATTGGTGGTGCACAACACACCGATAATCAAGACTCTACTAGATACGGCTCAGACACTTTCCGAGGATTAATCGCTCGATACCACTTTTGTCACGACTGCCCGGTTCCCGTGGATCGTGCCTTACCGGCACCCAAGTAGACATACATCGAGTAATCGCGGAATATAAAAACAAGACATGAAACTGTAAATTAAGACACAATTTCGAGAAAAGCGCCTTTCGCATATATATATATAAACCAAAATCTGGCAACATCCCAACTGCATAATAGACTACTGCACTTAAGGAAGTAAACAACTATGGCGGGACAGGGCCCCGCCAAACCCTGAATGTACAAAACTATCTACAACAACAGGGAGATCATACCCAAAAGTTGAGCCTCCGGAGAAGATGAAGCTCCTGACACCAAACAAAAGATCCTAAGACTGAGGATCCGCTTACTCGCTTCCCTTTACTCGCATGAACGCAGCCCCAAGGAGGTCAAGATAACAGTACCAAGTATGTGAAATCAGAAAGTACTTAAATGAAATCATATCTTTTTAAAACCGCTTTTACAAATATATATAAACAAACAAGGTAACCGCACATAGTGCCACATCACAAACAAGAGCAATAAGAGGTAAACTGTAATGTGTCTCTTTCTAGGCCGCGAATGATCGGGCAAGGCCAATCGCCCATAGTATCATTAAGCATGCCTAATCTCGACTCCCGCACCGCATAGGCCACTCACGAGGCCCGCATGAGGTATTCCCGCATCGAGGGTAGCTACTCCAAGATCGCCCGACTCGTAGTCCGCATGGCCACATAGACCGCATGGCCACAAGGACCGCACACTAACTCGAACTCGTAGCTTCGCATAGGCCCCGGACCCGCATGAGGTATTCTCGAATCATAGTCACACATCGCTCGAGCTATACCCCGTGACGGAGGCGCAACCCCAGATCATGTCAAGAGCGAGTGATATAATACTAACATAACAACTTATCGTTAAACAACATAAGCACAATAAGAATAACCTCTTTACACAAACGTTTACAAGATACTAACACACATAGCATCACAATATATCTACTCAACAAACCATCTTATTATACTTTCCAGAATCAATACAAGTCTTTCATAAACACATAAGTAAACTGTTCCTTTTATCTTTCTTAAGTCGTTATACCTAACTTCCCATAAAGCTAGTATAACTCTTAAACTTTTTGTTTTAAAAACAAATATTCTTCTTCTTTTATAATTCTTTTGAAAGACTTCAAGATTCTTATTATTCAGGCTTAAGTCAAAAGACATTGCCAGAAAACTACGCCCGCTTAACACACGACGCCTACCGTACTATATATATATTTTAAAATATCATGCTCAAGAGTATAGGAGAATCACATACCTTCTCGCAAAACCACCGCCAAGTCGAATATGTCGCGCGCAGTTGTATCGACTCCATAATACCAAATACGCCTATCAACGCCTAGACTATACCGTATAAAGTTCTAAGCAGAGGTTCTCTATTCTACGGAAAATTGGGCAGCACTTCCCTACTCACAAACTACTCAAGTCATCAGAATACAAATTCCCATGTAAGTACAATTCAATCTTCTTTATTATTCTTCTGATGTGATTTCAGTTCAATTCTATTCTTTAATATCCTTTTAAGTATCTTATACTCAAGTCTTAACTATTCTTATAAGTAATATCCAATTACAGTGGAAGGACAAGGGTATTTACCTCAATAAGCCCAAAATTATCCAAGTTAGATGTCGATCCTGAACAAGGTTTAGCTCCTAAGTTGCACGCTCCGATAGCTCCAAGAAGCCCTTAGAAGTTTCTAAACAACTTCTACTTACTACTATAAGTGATTTGGGCTAGGGTATTTGGAATAGTAACTATACTTGGAAGACACCTTTCTACCAAGGGGAGTTTCACAGAGCCACTAGGCTAGAGTGGGAAGATGTTTCGCCAAGGGCCTTCACAAGGGGAGGGAGCGCTGACTAAACACTACAAGAGAGGGAGGATTTTCAAGACTTGGAGAAATGATTGGTGGATGAAGAAAACCTTCAAGTTAGGGGGGTATTTATAGGCCAACCAATGGCCAAGATGATGGCAAGTGGAGGCAAGTGAGGGTGGGATTCACCCAAATGTCCTTATCCATCTACTACACAAAAATATCCTACCTAACCTCGACTAAAGCAAGGCCACAAAATTGTCCAACTTGCCCATGTTGTTGCTCATATGAGGGTGACAAGTGTCACCTCCCGTTGGTCCAAAATATTTCATCTCGGAAAAATCCGCAAAAATAATAAATGACATAGTAATTTTCCCTTCGCAAAGTTTGGAAAACGCTTTGAAAACCATTCTTTCGTGTCAGGCACAATATTTTTCATTCCTAATGCCTAACTAAGGCTAAACTTTTGTACGCACTTCACGCATACATACTGAAAATACTGGTATAACATTTTCAAGTCTTTGTCGTTTGTAAATCAAGTCCTTACTTTGAAATTTTTAAGAAAAGTCAAAACTTGTTTATTAATGATCTTATTAAAGCAGCCATGATCTAGGAAATGTAATTTTGTCTTATCTTAGCTTCTATGCAGATGGAGGTTTCTACTGGTTTTAATAATACTTAATTAGTCAATACCTTTTCCTTTATTAGCGTTGCAGTGGTTTGTTCGATACTTATTTCCCTTTTTCGAAATCAATACAAGGCTTCCATAAACAATTAAGTAAACCGTTTTTTTTATCTTTCTTAAGTCGTTATACCTAACTTCCCATAAAGCTAGTATAACTCTTAAGCTTTTAAAACCAAGTATTACTCTTCTTTCAAAAACGATTCATAATTCCTTTGAAATACTTCAAGATTCTTATTATTTAAAACTCAAGTCAAAAGACGTCGAAGTAAAACCACGTTCAGTTAACACACGTACGTATACCGTACTATATATATTTTAAAAATATCATGCTCAAGAGGATAGGAAGAATCACATACCTCCTCGGCGAAATCCACCTGCCAAGTCGAATATGTCGCGCGCAGAGTATCAACCTATAATAGTCAAATACGTCTATCAACGTCTAGACTACTCAGAGAATATTCTAAGCGTATGTTCTTACTTCTACTAAAAATCAAAAGACTTCCCTACTCGTCAAACTACTCAAGTCTACTGTAAATACAGTCCTATGTAAGTACAGTTCAATTCTTATCAATACTCATTCTATATATAGTATACTCAACTATACATTACTACAACATGTAATTTCCAATTACAATAGGGGGATAAAGATCATTACCTCGATAAGCCCAAAATTATCCAAGTTAATAAGTCGATCCTGAGCAACGTTTAGCTCCTATTCCTGACGCTCCAACCCGCTCCAAGCAACCCTTAGAAGTTTTCAACAACTTCTCTTAACACTTCATCTAAGCTATGAAGATTTTTCTAGGGCTCCATTTTACGACTATTTGGAATAAAGTAGTATTTTTCCGGGCTCTTAGTATTGAAATAACTTTGGAATACTACTAGGAATACTAGGCTAAGGTATTTGGGATTTATACAACAATACTTGAAGTATTTTCTACACAAAGTGGGGGTTTTGACGAGCTACACAAGGAGGGAGGGGGACGAAAAACAACTTAGAGGGAGGGAATGTTTGCCTTGGAAAAACTTTAAGAGTGGATGAAGAATTAGTCTTGCACAAAGGGGTATTTATAGAAAAATCAATGGCTAGGATTAAAGCAAGTGTATGGTGAGGATGGGGTACATGTGTGTGGGTAGTTGGCCAACCATTTGTCCACCATAACAATGGGACAAGTGGCAAGCCACTTGTCCCACTCAAAACCGTCCAACACACCCAACAATCGGCCCACATGGCCTCAAGGGGGGGTGACACGTGTCGCCCCCTACTCGTCCAAAATATTCCGACTTCCGAATAATATCCGAAAATAAAGTGGGCCCCGCAAACCGTAAATTCCTCCCGTGGGCCCCACGTGACCAATTCCGGAAATAAAATTCCATAATTCTCAAATATTCCAAAAAGTCCGAATACCAAATCTGGGAATCCAATTCCCATTAACGTACATTTTTCCTTCTCAAAATTCGGAAACTTTTCCGTCGAAAAATCACATCTTTCTTCCTTTCCAATTTTAATGTCGTATTTACGTACGTACGTCCTCATATACATACTATGGAACTACGGGGTGTAACATTCTTCCCCCCTTAGAAACATTCGTCCCGAATGTTCCTTCTAAGCCTCCAAACATACCTGTCGGTATAGTCTTCACTACTATACTTACCAAACCAATCATGCCACTAATGGCCATAGTATAACATACGCGCAAAACTCAATCCAAGCCAACGAGGAATTACCTCTAACGTGTATAACAACACAAAAACTTCCACCCATGGTTCAAAGGATACTTTTTCCCATCTTCACTTATAAAAAGGACACTTCCATCTTCTTAGCACATGTTCACTTCTTTCCTTACTCGTCGTACTTTCTCGACACCAACTCTCTAGTACACGTACCATACCCACCATCGCCTCGCTTCAAAACTTTGGAGTCACTACCTCCAAACCTCGGTCATCATTAATCGGGAACACTGACGGATCTCGATACTCTTCCAAACATAGCAACATGGGAGACCGGACGCATCGTCTCCTAAGTCGGACTAGCATAACTTATAGGCAACCTGGCCTATTTTACAAACGATCTGAAAATGCCCAAAGTACCTCGGGCTAAGTTTCCCCTGCTTTCCAAATCTCGTCACACCCTTCCGGGGTGGTACTTTCAAGAAGACCGACCGTCAATCTGAACTCCAAGTATCGACGCAGATCATCCGCCTGACTCATGTTAACTCTGAGCTGTCAATAACCTCTCCTAGATAAGCTTCACCCTATCCACATCCTGCTGAATCAAGTATGAACCAACAATCTGAACCTTGCCAACATCGAACCAATCGACCAAGAACCTACACTACCGCCATACAAGGCTTCGTGGTGACATCCGACATCAAATGGTAGCTATTATAATACTCACTCAACAAGAGGCAAATAATCCTCACAGCTACCCCTGAAATCAAAACACCGGCCCGTAACCTATCCTCAAATGTCTGGATAAAATGCGTTGTTCGTCCGTCGGCCCGAGGGTGAATGCCATACTGAGACTCACCTGAGTTCCTAACCCCGCCTGGTAAAACCTCCCGAAAAAGGAATAGCCAGAACTGGCTCCATCGTCGCTATAAAATTGTCACGACCCAAACTCGCTCTGGATCGTGCCTTACCTGCACCCTAGTGATACAACATCGAGTAATCAATAACATAAAACACATACATGAAACAAATGAAGTACAAAATAAGAACTGAGGGAAAACTTGCTTTTCTAAGATATATATAAATAACAACTCTTACAAATGAACAGCTTTAATCTTTTACAAACCCCGCCACAACAAGATTACATGCACTTAAGAAATGATATGACAACAATGGGACAGGGACCCCGCCATACCTCGAATGTAAATACCTACAACGCATGGGGACTATACCAAGATAAGCCTCCGAGAAACAGAGCTTTCCCAAACGCGAATCGTGACCCTAAGAGCGAGGATCAACGATCGGTGTACCTTTACTCATGCAGATGAACGCACTCGGCAAGGAGGTCGCGATAACAGTACCAAGTATGTGAATCAAAATAAATGTCACCCGAACTCGCCCGTGACTGCCTTACCTGCACCCAAGTAGACATACATCGAGTAATCACGAACATAAAGACAATACATGAAACCAAAGTAATAAGACAATGAAATAAGAAGACAAAGCTAACCAAAACGGCATCTTGATATATATAAATAGCAATTTTTTTACATGAGCTTTAATCCTTTTTACAAACCCCGCCACAACAAAGATTATGCACTTCTAAGAATGATACGACAACAATGGCGGGGTTCCCGCCAAACCCCGAATGTAAACACTTACGACGCAGGGGACTATACCACGATAAGCCTCCGAGAAACGGAGCTTCCCAAACGTCAAATCGTGGACTGAGAGCTAGGATCAACGATCGTGTACCTCAACTGCGGCATGAACGCAGCCGGCGAGGTCGCATAACAAAAATTTAGTGAAATCAAAATACATATCGTAAATGAAATCATAGCTCATATAAAGCAGAGACATGTATGATAACCAACTACGCTTTATAACAAAGTCATGTCGTTGTGGACTCACGCCTCAAGTCATCACTCAAGTATAACAATGGGTCTGTGCCCACAACATCAATCACGCCGTGGAATACCTTCCTCACCATCCTATGATATAAAAGCACCAAGGAACACACATGAACACCAGTCCCACATTGTCATAATAAACTCAGACGGTAAGTACGAAGGCATAGCCGATTACTAAAAACCTACGCACCAACAAGGTCGCGAATCAGATCATAAGATCTGTCTAGACCGCACATGATCAAAGCCGCCACTTGCCCGCAGATCAATGCACGCCTTAACTCGAACTCCCGCACCGCGATAGGCCAATCTCATCGCCCGCATGAGGTATTCCCGCACGAGGGTAGCTACTCCCGATCGCCCCGACTTCGCACCGCATGGCCACACGGACCGCATGCCCATAAAGGACGACACTAACCCGAACTCTCGTAGCTCGCGATAGCCCCCGACTGCATGCAGGTATTCTCGAATCATAGGTCCATCGACCCTTCGAGTCTACCCCGTGACGGAGGCGCCTTAACCCCTAATCATCTCAAGATGAATGCCACAATACTATCATAACGATCGATAGTTAATAAGCACAATCGCGGAAACCCTTCACACAAACATCACAAGATACTAACACACGTAGCATCCCAACACGCTTACTTATCAACGCAATCAAGAAAGTATTACTGTGCTATCACAAATCAATACAATCAAGTTGTTCACACATATCATGCTAGAAGAGATGGAAGAGGTTCACATACCTCGCGACGATTATCGACTAATAGCAAAACGCCCAAGTACCTCAAACCGCGGCTACTCCTAAGCCAAGTAGATCGCGCCACGCATAGTACTTCCACCTATAAGGCCACAAGGCGCTTTATTAACATAAGGTCTCTTCAGAGAACATTCTACGTAAAATTCGAAGACCTTCCCCGCAACAACAGAAATCTCCTCCTCTAACGAGGCCGCTACCAAGCCAACCGTGGGGTTATACATCTAACCCTAACGGTACAATTCTACTCCACTGCACTACTTCACAAGTCTCAGAATACAATTCAAGTAATTACAACAAGAATCTTCTTTAAATACAGCTTAAGTCGCAAGACATCACGTAAGTATTATTCAGTGCTTAAGTCAAAAGACATTGCCAATAACTACGCTCAGTTCTATATATAGTATACTTCAACTATATATTCTAACAATACGTAATTTCCAATTACAATAGGGACAAGATATTTACCTCAATAAGCCCATAATTATCCAAGTATAAAGTCGATCCCGGCAATCGCTTAGCTCCAACTCCGAGCGCCCAACCCACTCTAAACCACCCTTAGAAGTTCTAACCAACTTCTACACAATACTCCAACGGACTATGGAGATTTTTCCTGTGGTTTCGGTTTTGTGACTAAGGGAAGTATAATAGTATTTCCGGCTTATCAGATGTATAACCTGTAATACAACAAGGTATATGGCTAAGGTAATTTGGGCATTATAACAATACTTTGAGGGTATTTCCATCAAGAGTGGGGTATTATACGAAAACAACTAGGCTGGGGTACCCCACGCCACACCAAAAAGGGGAGGAGGCTTCACCACAAGTGGCCTATCTAGGAGGGGGCTCTTGGACGAGAGTCAAACAAGAGGGGAGGAGGATTTCTAAGACTTAGAACATTTTAGGATGAATAAGTCTTCCAAAGCGCGGGTATTTATAGCCTAGCAAAGGCCAACCAATGGCCAAGATCTTGCCAAGTGCAAGGCAAGTAGGCCAAGATCTTGCCAAGTGCACCTTATCCATCTACCACAAAATATCCTACCAACCCTCGACCAACAATGGCCAATTCGCCCACCTCTTTACCGCCCAACGTGCTCCAATGGGAGGGTGACAAGTGTCGCCTCACGGCCAAAAATGTTTCGTCTCTAAAAATCCGCAAAAATTAAAAATGACATAGCGGAAATTCCCTACGAAAGTCGTGGAAAGCGCTTTCACGAAAAACGACTCTAACCGTGTTATGCACAAATAAAATTCGCCAAGCACTTTAAGGCACAAACTTTTCTACGACGTCCCTCGCACATACTCAGAAATACGGTATAACATTCTCCTTCCTTAGAAACATTCGTCCCGAATGTTCCTTATAAGTCTCAAAACAAACGCGCCAATATAGTCTTCACTACTATTCTTACGAGAACAATCCCGCCACACCGCACTGCGTAAATACTTACGCCAAAGTCCACGAGGAAACACCTCTAATCATCACCACAAAACACTCCTCACCGGTCTAAAATATACTTCTTCCACACTTTCCAAACAAAAGAAATGATCACATCTACGCCGCCATACATGCTCGCTTCTCTCTTTACTCGTCGTAGATACCACTTTGTCACTTTGCTCGAGGCATTAACCTTCTCAGCGACCCAACAAATGGTACCACTTTTGTCCTTTGTCGCGAGCCTTGCTCGACGACCCAACAAATGGTAACGATCGCACGCGATCCCCGAGGATGTCGATACTCGAACTCTTTCCACATTTCGAGCATCGCTTTCCAAAACTCGGCTACTATCTCTAACGTGGTCATCATTAAGCTGGGAACACTCGATGGATCTCCGATACTTTTCCCGATCATAACAATACGAAGACCGGACGTCTGACCTCCTAAGTCGGACGACAAAAGCTAACATATAGGCAACCCGCCTATTCTTCACATGAACTCGTGCGGCCCAAAGTAACTCGCTAAGTTCCTCTCAGATTCCAAACTCGCTACACCTAACCCGGGTGGTACTCTTCAAGAAGACCGACCGGCCAACTCAACTCTAAGCGTCGTGCGCCGATTATCCGCGACAATTCCTCCGAGCCGCCGTAACTTCTTCTAGACAAGCTTCGACTATCCACACCGCCTGGAACAAGCTCAACCAACTAACTGAACCTTGCCAACATCGAACCAATCGACCGACAATTTACACTTCCGCCCCTACAAGGCTTCACAAAGCGATATCCGAACACTGAAATGGTAGCTTAAACACTTCCTCCATAGGAGACAACAATCCCCCCACGACTACCTCGGAAATCCACGACCGCCCGGTGGCGAACGCGATTCGAGACTCACCGAGTTCTTAACCCCGCTCGTAAACTTTTAGAAGGCGAAAAATAGCCACAACCGGGCTTCACCATGCGACATAAGGTGAAGGTAGGCACCCCGCGCATCCTTTCAACCCTTCGAGATAACTCAACACACCGAGTAAACGGTCCCCGAACGAAGAACACGATGGGCTGCCCCCATCGACCACCACCGGCCGAACGATCCACGAACTCAGACGGTTAATCGAATACGGGCCTAACACCCTCGTGACCATACCACAAGGCGGGACCACCACAAACTGACCCCACCACCAAACCTGCCGCGGGTTGACCCGCAACGTGGCCTCAACCCGACCCGGCAACGCGCATCATACTAGCTCCCCGAACCGGAACAATCTCACTAATCACGTTACGAAAACCTGGCCTTCTTAGCTCAACTACCCTCTTTCATTCCACACTACTAGGACTGTCCCAACATAACTCATGTGCACCATGCACCCGATAAAGGTCAAACATAACACTACACCTTTTTCGAGATGGCCTCACCTCTAAGGTCTCTACGTATAAAGCTCTAAGGCTCACACTTTCTATCCCCAAAATCTTACTCTGCTAAACAACCATGATGTCAAATCACAACTCACACACGGCGATCAGAACATAGCACCTAAGGTATACTCACCTTATCACCTATACAAAACTCTAGAGGGTTAAGGATAGATCTATGTCTACTGCTTCACTCCCCTTAGTCGTTCTAATCAAACCTGCCCCGTAGGGCGCATAGCTAAGGGAGATGACGAACTACCCACCGATCCTGAAGGCTAAGTCCTCCCGCAAGGACACTCTTTCGACAACAGACCCTGACGGTCATAGGTACGACACGTACCAACTAAAAGACGACATTCTCGACGACGCCGCCATTGTGAACACCGAAAAATCAATCCGGATGGCCGGAACCTACGCCAGAGCAGCGGAACCTGCTCGAGCTCGACCAACTCCGCATACGAACGTCCACGAAATTCGCGAGAGGACCTCGGCTTGGTGGATGTGCATAATCTAATCTGCTGGTGAGGCGACTCGCCTCAAAAGTTACTAAAGGACCTTGCCGCTCTGGCCCTCTTCTGGTGTCCTTCGTTAACCTGTCGATCTCTACACGTCTCGGCCTGCTGCGCATAAGCCCGTACACAGGCCATGCTCGCCTAATCAAGAATTACTCTTGCACAACCTCTTTTAGATAGTCCTCAAGACTCGCAGTACATCGGTATACTCTCCGTAGCCAAATCTATAGCTAGTAATGTGGTCGCCTCTTTGCAATCTAAATTCTCTCTGGCCGCGAATGGGCGAAGGTTCATATATCATGGCCGCAGTAGGGGCTGCCGCTGCCGTGCCAAACTCTGCTGGGGCTAGTGACGTCGCAGAAATCCCCGAATGAAGCACTAACCTAGGTAAGGATTGGGCCTGTGCCCTCGCAACCCTCGAACTCTACTCGCGGCTCCGCGTGCCTTGCCTCCCGGGCGGGTGCCTGCACGCGAGGCATAACGGTGGAAAGAAATACGTTAGAGGTCCAACTTACAACACACTCTAAGGCACGATCTCGAGTGAGAAGAATAGAAACCAATCCTAAAATATCCTATAGCCTCACGATTATTGGTGTGGTGCACAACACACCGATAATCAAGACTTCATCGATACGGTTCTGAGACACTTTCCGAGGATAACCTTGCTCGATACCACTTTTGTCACGACCAACCCGGCCCGTGACCTGCCTTACCGCACCCAAGTAGACATACATCGAGTAATCGAACATAAAGACAATACATGAAACCAAAGTGTAATAAGACAAATGAAATAAGACAAAGCTAACCAAAGCGGTTACCTTCAGATATATATAAATAGCAATTTTTTTATACGAACGCTTTAATCCTTTTTACAAACCCCGCCACAACAAGACTACAGACCTCTAAGAATGATAAGACAACACTGGCTGGACAGGGCCCCGGCAAACCCCTGAATGTAAACACTTACGGCGCGGGGACTATACCACCGATAAGCCTCGGAGAAACGGAGCTTCCCAAACAAAGCGTGACCGAGAGCTAGGATCAACGATCGTGTACCTCAACTCGCGGCATGAACGCAGCTTCGGGCGAGGTGCACAATGTACAGTATGTGAAATCAAAATACATACTGTAAATGAAATCATAGCGTCATATAAAGCAGAGACATGTATGATAACCAACTACGATTTATAACAAGCGGTATGTCGTTAGGGACTCACGCCTCAAGTCATCACTCAAGTATAACAATGGGTCTCGTGCCCACAACATCATGCCGTGGAATACCTTCCTCATCGCGGCCTATGATATAAAAGCACCAAGGAACACACATGAACACCAGTCCCACTGTGTCATAATAAAATCAGACGGTAAGTACGAAGGCATAGCCGACTACTAAAAACCCACGCACCAACAAGGTCGAATCGTATCATAAGATCTGCTTCAGACCGTCACATGATCAAAGCCGCCACTTGCCCGCAGATCAATGTACGCTGCCTAACCTCGAACTCCGCAGCCCGCATAGGCCAATCTCATCGGCCGCATGAGGTATTCCCGCATCGAGGGTAGCTACTCCGGCATCGCCCCGACTTCGCACCGCATGGCCACATGGACCGCATGCCCATAAAGGACGACACTAACTCGAACTCTCGTAGCTCGCGATAGCCCGGGACCTGCATGAGGTATTCTCGAATCATAGGTCCATCGACCCGCCTGAGTCTACCCCGCATCGGAGGGCAGCTTAACCCCCGGAATCATCTCAAGAGATGAATGCCACAATACTATCATAACGACTGATAGTTAATAAGCACAATCAAGGGAAACCCCTTCACACAAACATCACAAGATACTAACACACGTAGCATCCCAACACGTTTACTTATCAACGCAATCAAGAAAGTATTACCAGGCTATCACAAATCAATACAATCAAGTTGTTCACACATATCATGCTAGAAGAGATAGGAAGAGGTTCACATACCTCGCGACGATTATCGACTAATAGCAAAACGCTCCAAGTACCTCAAACCGCCGGCTACTCCCTAAGCCAAGTAGATCGCGCCACGCATAGTACTTCCACCTATAAGGCCACAAGGCGCTTATTAACATAAGGTCTCTTCAGAGAACATTCTACGTAAAAATTCGCAAGACCTTCCCCGCAACCGCAGAAATCTCCTCCTCCACCGAGGCCGGCTACCAAGCCAACCGGGGGGGGGGGGGTTATACATCTAACCCTAACGGGTACAATTCTACTCCACGGTACTACTTCACAAGTCTACTGTAATCTGACCTAAGTAATTCTGCCAGTAATCTTCTTTAAATACAGCTTAAGTCGCAAGACATCACAGTAAGTATTATTCAGCTTAAGTCAAAAGACATTGCCAATAACTACGCTCAGTTCTATATATAGTATACTTCAACTATATATTCTAACAATACGTAATTTCCAATTACAATAGAGGACAAGATATTTACCTCAATAAGCCCATAATTATCCAAGTATAAAGTCGATCCCGGCAATCGTTTAGCTCCAACTCCGAGCGCCCAACCCACTCTAAACCACCCTTAGAAGTTCTAACCAACTTCTACACAATACTCCAACTGACTATGGAGATTTTTCCTGTGGTTTGGTTTTGTGACTAAGGAAGTATAATAGTATTTACGGGCTTATCAGATAGTATAACCTTAGAATACAACAAGGTATATGGCTAAGGTAATTGGGCATTATAACAATACTTTTGAGGGTATTTCCATCAAGAGGGGTATTATACGAAAACAACTAGGCTAGGGGTACCCTAGCCACACCAAAAGGGGAGGGAGGCTTTCGCCACGAGGGCCTATCTAGGGAGGGCTCTTGGACGAGAGTCAAACAAGAGGAGGGGAGGATTTCTAAGACTTAGAACATTTTAGGATGAATAAGTCTTCCAAAGGAGTGGTATTTATAGGCCTAGCAAAGGCCAACCAATGGCCAAGATCTTGCAAGTGCAAGTAGGCCAAGATCTTGCCAAGTGCACCTTATCCATCTACCACAAAATATCCTACCAACCCTTGACCAACAATGGCCAATTGGCCCACCTCTTTTACCGCCTAACGTGCTCCAATGGGAGGTGACAAGTGTCGCCTCTCGTTGGCCAAAAATGTTTCGCCTCTCTAAAAATCCGCAAAAATTAAAATGACATAGCCGGAAATTCCCTACGAAGTCGTGGAAAGCGTTTCCAAAAACGACTCTAACCGTGTTATGCACAAATAAAATTCGCCAAGCACTTTAAGGCACAAACTTTTCTACGCACGCCCCCGCTGCATATACTCGTGAAATACGGTATAACAATAAATCAGTAAATGAAATCATAGTAGTCTATAAGCGGGAGACATGTATGATAACCAAACTACGATTCACAATAAATAAGTAGTCATGTCAAGTCGTGACTCACGCCTCAAAGTTATCACAATAAAACCGTGACGGGCAAGTACGAAGGCATAGCCGACTACTAAGACCCACGCACAAAAATACCACAAGCGTATCCCGAGGTCTTTCTGCATCGCACCACATGATCGGCCGCCACTCGCCCGCAATATCAATGCGCGGCCTATCCTCGAACTCTCGCAGACCCGCATAGGTCACACACGGACCCGCATGAGGTATTCTCGAATCATGGTCCTAGACCGCCGAGGTATACCCCGCATCGAGGCGCTTAACCCGTTATCCGCCTAGGCTCCCGCAACCCGCATAGTCTCAAAAGACCGCATAGTCTCAACAGACCGCATAGGGAATCCCCCGCATCAGGCTAAACACCCGGAATGATCAATCCTGGAGCTACCGCACTCCGCATAGTCACAAGGATCGCATAGCCGATAGACCGCATCGGTGGCAAGCCCTGTATAATAAGTCAAAGGGTATGTGATACAATAATAGTACAACGCTTAACGCTTAACAACGTAAGCACAACAAGAATGACCCCCTTACATCATGATCATACAAGATACTAACACACGTAGCATCCTAACATGTTTACTTATCACATCAACAAGAAAGTATTTACAAGGCTATCTCAAACCAACACAATCAAGTTATTCACACAAGGTACTTTATGCTAACAAGTTCGGGTATCTATCCCTAAAGTACTTCATACATTAAGTCTTTTAAAATATCCGTTGCTTTCACATAAGTCACACAATACCCGTAATATAAAATAGAGTGACTATCTTTTTAAGTAAACCAAAACACTTACCTTTGTAAAATCAAGTAACAACATTATTTTCCAAACGTTCAAGTTTGCTTAATAACAAATGTTCACGTTTCTTATTTTAGAAAGGTTTCGTCGTTCATATTATTAACCACATAATAATATAATCCTCTTTTAGAACAACCTGAGGAACATATGCCTTATATGTGAGTAGGTTATTCTTGTTCATAATCAACCTTATTAAAGCAGCCGTGATCTAGGAAATGTAATATCATTTTGTCTCATCTTAGCTCCTATGCAGATGGAGGTTTCTACTGGTTTTAATAATACTTCATTAGTCAAAACATTTCCTTTTATTAACGCTGCAGTGGTTTGTCGATACACATTCTGATTTCCAAAATCAGTAAAACATTAACCCTTTTAAAAACCAAGTACACATTACTCACGAATGAGGTTTCACACAAAATTCACATAATTCAATTAAGTTAAGTCTCTTATCTTACAAGATCAAGTCTCTTAACTTCTAAAAATAATTAAATCATTCGTTTTATCTTTCTTAAGCCGTCATACCTAACTTCCCATAAAGCTAGTATAACTCTTAAGCTTTTAAAACCAAGTATTACTCTTCTTTTAAAACAGTTCTTAATTCTCTTGAACTACTTCAAGATTATTATTATTCGGGCTTAAGTCAAAAGACATTGCCGTACAACTACGTTCAATTAACACACGTACGTCTACCGTACTACATAGTTATACACATATCATGCTAGGAGAGATAGGAAGAGGTTCACATACCGCGGCGATTATCGACTATTAGCAAATCGCTCCACGCTATAACCCGCTAGCTGGTCCACCTTCTCAAGAGACATGCTACTCGCAGAACATTCAACCTATACAGGTTACACAAGTCTATCAAAGTCTAGACTACTCGGTAGAATAAATCTAGATGCAAGATCCTACGGGAAATTGGGCAGCCCTTCCCTACCCGCCAAACTACACAAGTCTACTGTAATACAGTCCTACGTAATTACAGTTCAGTTCTCTTCTTTAAATTCAGGCTTAAGTCCAAGGACATTGCCACAACACTAAGTTCAGTTCTATATATAGTATACTTCAACTATATATTCTAACAACATGTAAACTCCAATTACAATAGGGGGACAAGATAATTACCTCGATAAGCCCATAATTATCCAAGTAGAGATGTCGATCCTGGGCAACGTTTAGCTCCAACTCCGAGCGCTCCAACCCGCTCTAAGCCACCCTTAGAAGTTCTAACCAACTTCTACACAATACTCCAACTGACTATGGAGATTTCCCTAGGGTTTCGGTTTTGTGACTGACGGGAAGTATAATAGTATTTTCCGGCTTTTCGTATAGGTATAACCTTAGAATACTACCCGGTATACGACTACGGTAATTTGGGAATTACCAATACTTTTGAGAGTATTTCTACACCCCAAAGGGGGGGGGGGTATTATACGAAAGCAACTAGGCTGGGGTACCCCTACTGCTAGCACCACTGTGAGGGTGTACCTCTGCCAAGGCCTCAGGATAGGAGGCCTCTACTAACTCAACACACAAAGTGGAGAAAGAGAGCTTTCAAGACTTAGGCAAATTTATGGATGAATTAGTCTTCCAAAGGGTGGTATTTATAGGACAAGCCAGGCCAACCAATGGCCAAGATCTTGCCAAGTGCATAGCAAGTGTAGGGCAAGATCTTGCTGCACACTAGCCAACTAACACAAAATATCCTACCAACCCTTGACCACAATGGCCATACTTTCGCCACCACTATTACCGCTCAAGGTGTTCCAATGAGAGGTGACAAGTGTCGCCTCTTGTTGGTCCAAAATGTTTCGCCTCTGAAAAATCCGCAAAAATTAAAAATGACATAGCCGGAATTTTCCTACGAAAGTCGTGGAAACGCTTTCGTCAAAAACGACTCTAATCGGGTGTTATGAACAAAGTTAATTCGCCAAGCCTATGTAAAAGTTCAAATTTTTCTACGCACGCCCCACGCATATACCGAAATACGGGTATAACATTCTCCTCCTTAGAAACATTCGTCCAATGTTCTTTCTAAGTCTCAAACAAACGCCACAAGATAGTTTTCACTACTATACTTACGAGGACAAACCTGCCACATCTGGCCACAGAAACACCCACGCAAAATACTTACATCCAAGTCCACGAGAAAACACCTCTAACATCACCAAAATGATACCACTTTTGTTACTTTGCCTGAGGTATTAACCTTCTCAGGCGACCCAATCAAAAGGTATCGATCGCATGCGATCACCGAGGTCGCCATACACTCGAACTTCGACATCGTCGCTTTCCAAAACTCGGGGTTACTATCTCTAACGTGGTCATCATTAACTGGGAACACTTTGGATGGATTTCCGATACTTTCCCGAACATAACAACACGAAAGACCGGACGTACTGCCTCCTAAGTCGGACGGCAATGCTAACATATAGGCAACCTGGCCTATTCTTCACATGAACTAAAAAGGCCCAAAGTAACACGGGCTAAGTTCCTCTGTTATACCAAAACTCGTCACCCCCTAACCACAGTCTGGAACAAGCCTGAACCAACTATCTGAACCTTGCCAACATCGAACCAATCGACCGGCAACTTACACTTCCGCCCCTACAAGGCTTCAAAAGGCGACATCCGAACACTGAAATGGTAGCTTAAACACTCCCTCCACAGGAGACAACAATCCCCACAACTACCCCTGAAATCCAAACACTGGCCCGAGGGCGAATGCGATTCTGAGACTCACCTGAGTTCTTAACCCTGCCTGGTAAAACTTTCAGAAACAAAACAGCCGTACCCTGGGCTCCACTGTCTGCCATAAGGTGAAGGTAGGCACCCCGTGCAGCCTTACAACCTTTCCGATATAACAACACTGCTGAGTACATGGTCCCGACCGAAAAACACGACGGGCTGCCCCCATCGGCCCGGCTACTGGTCGAACGCATCTACGAACTCGTACGCTGGTTAACTAAACTTGGGCCTAACACCCTCGTGACCCTATCACAAGGCGGGACCACCCCAAACTGACCCCACCACCAAACATGCCGCGGGTTGACCCGCAACCTGGCCTCAACCCGACCCGGCAACGCGCAAAACGCTAGCTCCCCGAAGGAAAACTCTCATTAATCACGTTACGAAAACCTAACGGTCTTCTTAGCTCAACTACCATCTTTCATTCCATACTACTCAGGGACTTATCCCATAAACATAGCTCACGTGCACTATGCACTCCGGAGCAAGTGGTCAACCATAACACTACACCTTTACTCGAGATGGCCTTACCTCTAAGGTCTCTACGTATGAAACTCTAAGGCTCACACCTTCTCTATCCCCCAAATCTTACTTGGTTAACTAACCAAGATTTCTAATCACAATATTAACACACTGCTATCAAAACATAGCACTTATGATATACCCATCTTATCACACATACTGAACTCTAGAGGGTTAAAGATCTATCTCAGAACCACCGCTTCACTCCCTAGTCGTTTAAACAAACCCGCCTGCAGGGCGATAGCTGGCGAAGGTGACGAACTACCCACCGATCCTGAAGGCTGAGTCCTCCTACCAGGACACTCTCTCGACATCAGAAGTAGGAACCCCGTGCAGCCTTACAACCTTCCTGATAACATCTCGCATAATCCCTCCGCCGAGTAAACAGTCCTAACTGAAAGACAAGATGGGCTGACCTCATCGGCCCGGCTACTGGTCGAACGCATCCACGAACTCGTACGATGGTTACCTAACTTGGGCTTAACACCCTCGTGACCCTATCATCTAGCGGAACTACCTCAAACTGACCCCACCACATTCCGGGCTACGGGTTGACTCGCGGAATGGCCTCAACCCGACCCACTTCGTACTAAACTCTCGTTCCCCGATCCGGAACAATCTTACCAGTTCGCGTCATGAAAGTACCACTTCCATCTCACACTACCCATGGAATTATCACACATACACCACGTATACCGAGTACTTCGACAAAGACCAACCGTAGAATCATCCACTCAGGACGGCCTTGCATCCAAGGTCCCAACTATTATAAATTTTAAGGCTCCCCAGACTTACCCTTTTCAACTACCCATGTTTTCTAATCACAACTTACACCATGCTAACCGAACATAGCACTCCACATGTATCTACCATCACGACCTAAACAAGTCTCTTAAGGTCAAGATATCTCCAGAACTCATCGCCTCACTTCTCCTTTGTCGCCTAATCAAATCCCGCTCACGGGCGCATAACTATAGAAGGTGATGAACCAGCCACCGATCGATCCTCAAGGCTGAATCTCTACATCCGCACACTGGCCTGGGACAATTTCGCAAATGGCCCTGCTAGCCGCAAGCATAACAAGTTGTCGAAGCACGACACTCCCACAATGACACCTACCACAACGCCACACCGAGCGGGGTGGCCTCTCGCTAACACCTCTTCCTCTCCGAACCACCAATCCACAATCGACCGTAGGTGAGTCCTCCCGCTTGCATCCTCCTACTTGAACATTCTCTCGCCACACGGCCTGCACGGCCGCAGTAAAACAAGCACCAACAAAAGACGACATTCCCGACGACGCCGCCACATCGTGGAACACCGAGGAAAATCGAATCCGCCGGCCGATCCTACGTGTAGCCGTGATCCGAAGCCCCGAGCTCGACCAACCTCGCATACCCCGATCGCTCAAGTTCGCGGAGGACCACTCAGATCGGGCGGAGGCGCATAACCGGGCCGAGAAGGTCCGCCTCGAAGTTACCAAAGCGACCCTCTGCTCGTCCTCTTCACGATTCGTTAACCCGCCGATCCCACGCTTTCTGCCGCAAGCATAAGCCCGCACGCAGCCATGCTCACGCTCGATCAAGAGCTACTCTTGCACAACCCTCTATTAGATAATCATCAAGACCCGTGATAAATCGGTACATAATATACTCTCTGGTTGCTAAATCCCTAGCTAGTAACAGGGTCGTCTCTTTGCAATCCATACTTTCGCCATCGTCGTGGAATCGGCGTTCAAATATCATGGCCGCAGCAGGAATCGCCGCCGTAGACTCACTGGGGCTGGCGACGTCGCAGAACTTCCCGAATGAAGCACCACCTCAGGTGATGATTGGTCATGTGCCCTCGTAACCCTCTGCGCTCTACTCGCAGCTCCCTCGGCTGCCTTGCCCTTCTAGGCCCGGGTTGTCTTGCGCGGAGGCATAACTGGCACATACGAATACTCCATAGGGAGTCCAACTTATAACACAGCTCTAAGGCACGATCTCAGAGTGAGAAGAATGGAAACCAATCCTAAATATCCTGCAGCCTCCTGATTATAGGTGTGGTGCACAACACACCGATAATCAAGACTCTACTAGATACGGTCTGTAGACACCTTCCGAGGATTAACTGCTCTGATACCACTTTTGTCACAACCCGAACCCGGGCCCATGACTGGTGCCTTACCCGGGCACCCAAGTAGACATACATCAGAGTAACCAGCGGAATATAAAACAAGACATGAAACAATATGAAATGAGAAAGCTTTATTCGAGAAAATTTGCTCAAGGCATATATATATATAAAAACTTGAAAGCTATATCCTTTTACAAACCCCGCCACAACGATTACATGACTTCTAAGAATGTTATAACAACAATGGCGGGACAGGGCCCCGCCATACCCCTGAATGTAAGTACCTACAACGACAGGGGACTATACCAAAGATAAGCCTCCGGAGACACGGAGCTTCCCAAAACGCTGAATTGTGACCCTATAAGCGAGGATCAACAACTGGTGTACCTCTACCTGCGGCATGAACGCAGCCCCCCGAAGGAGGTCAGTACAACAGGTAACAAGTATGTGAAACTGAAAATACTGTAAATGAAATCATAATAGTCTATATAAAACAGAAGACATATATGATAACCAATTTTACGATACACAATATGTAAGCAGTCATGTCAAGTCAGGGACTCACGCCCTTAAAGTCATCCTTCAAATATAACCATGGATCTCATGCCCACAATATCAATCATGCCCGTGGAATTCCTTCCTCACTGCCGGCAGTCCATGATATAAAAGCACCAAGGAATACACATGAACACCAGGTCCCACCTGTGTCAAATAAAACTATACGGGGTAAGTACGAAGGCATAGCCGACTACTAAAACCTACAGTACCAACATTGCTATAAAACTGTATCACGAGGTCTTTCTAGACCGCGCCACATGATCGGCCGCCACTCGCCTCGGTATCAACGTGCGGCGTCTAATCTCGAGCTTACCGCACCCGCAGATAGCCACCTAGGCGCGTGCAGGTATTCCCCGCATCGAGGGTAGCTATTCCTCGGCATTGTCCTGGACTCTCGTAGTCCGTATGGCCACATAGACCGCATGAGGTATTCCTCACACACTAACCTGGAACTCTCGTAGCTCCGCATAGGTCCCCTGGACCCGCATGAGGCATCCCTCGCATCGGGGGGCAGCTTAACCCCCGGTATAACATGTCAAGAGGTGAGTGGTACAATACTAACATAACAACTTATCGTTAAACAACATAAGCACAACAAGGGAAACCCTTTTACACAAACATCACAAGACACTAACGTAGCATCCTAACATGTTTACTTATCAAACCAACAAGAAAGTATTACAAGGCTATCACAAACCAGCATAGTCAAGTTATTCACACAAGGTACTTTCTATTTTATGTCAACAAGTTCGGGTTTTTATCCCCAAAGTACTTCATACATTAAATCTTTAAAAAGATCCGTTTCTTTCACAAGAGTCACACGATACCCGTAGTATCAAAATGGAGTGACTATCTTTTTAAGTAAACCAAAACAATCTCCCTACTTCTTTTTGAACCAACTTAAGACAAAAGCATGCCTTCCTTTTTAAATGAAAACACTTCAAATTTTCAAGTCTTTGTCTTTTGTAAATCAAGTCCTTACTTTGAAATTTTTAAGAAAAATCAAAACTTGTTTATTAATGATCTTATTAAAGCAGCCATGATCTAGGAAATGTAATTTTGTCTTATCTTAGCTTCTATGCAGATGGAGGTTTCTATTGGTTTTAATAATACTTAATTAGTCAATACCTTTTCCTTTATTAGCGCTGCAGTGGTTTATTCGATACTTATTTCCCTTTTTCGAAATCAATACAAGGCTTCCATAAACAATTAAGTAAACCGTTCTTTTTATCTTTCTTAAGTCGTTATACCTAACTTCCCATAAAGCTAGTATAACTCTTAAGCTTTTAAAACCAAGTATTACTCTTCTTTCAAAAACGATTCATAATTTCTTTGAAATACTTCAAGATTCTTATTATTTAAAACTCAAGTCAAAAGACGTCGAAGTAAAACCACGTTCAGTTAACACACGTACGTCTACCGTACTATATATATTTTAAAAATATCATGCTCAAGAGGATAGGAAGAATCACATACCTCCTACGAAATCCACCGCCAAGTCGAATATGTCGCGCAGAGTATCAACCTATAATAGTCAAATACGCCTATCAACGCCTAGACTACTCAGAGAATATTCTAAGCGTAAGGTTCTTACTTCTACGGAAAAATCAAGCAAAGACTTCCTACCACAAACTACTCAAGTCTCATCAGAATACAATCCTATGTAAGTACAGTTCAATTCTTATCAATACTCATTCTATATATAGTATACTCAACTATACATTACTACAACATGTAATTTCCAATTACAATAAGGGGATAAAGATCATTACCTCGATAAGCCCAAAATTATCCAAGTTAATAAGTCGATCCTGAGCAACGTTTAGCTCCTATTCCTGACGCTCCAACCCGCTCCAAGCAACCCTTAGAAGTTTCCAATAACTTCTCTTAACACTTCATCTAAGCTATGAAGATTTTTCTAGGGCTCCATTTTGCGACTATTTGGAATAAAGTAGTATTTTTCCGGGCTCTTAGTATTGAAATAACTTTGGAATACTACTAGGAATACTAGGCTAAGGTATTTGGGATTTATACAACAATACTTGAAGTATTTTCTACACAAAGTGGGGTTTTGACGAGCTACACAAGGAGGGAGGGGGACGAAAAACAACTTAGAGGGAGGGAATGTTTGCCTTGGAAAAACTTTAAGAGTGGATGAAGAATTAGTCTTGCACAAAGGGGTATTTATAGAAAAATCAATGGCTAGGATTAAAGCAAGTGTATGGTGAGGATGGGGTACATGTGTGTGGGTAGTTGGCCAACCATTTGTCCACCATAACAATGGGACAAGTGGCAAGCCACCTGTCCCACTCAAAACCGTCCAACACACCCAACAATCGGCCCACATGGCCTCAAGGGGGGGTGACACGTGTCGCCCCCCTACTCATCCAAAATATTCCGACTTCCGAACAATATCCGAAAATAAAGTGGGCCCCGCAAACCGTAAATTCCTCCCGTGGGCCCCACGTGACCAATTCCGGAAATAAAATTCCATAATTCTCAAATATTCCAAAAAGTCCGAATACCAAATCTGGGAATCCAATTCCCATTAACGAACATTTTTCCTTCTCAAAATTAAAAAACTTTTCCATCGAAAAATCACATCTTTCTTCCTTTCCAATTTTAATGTCGTATTTACGTACGTATGCCCTCATATACATACTCTGGAACTACGGGGTGTAACACTGATGTTGTATCACTAGGGTGCCCGGGGTAAGGCACTACCACTGCCCGGGCCGTCGCGACAAAAGTGGTATCGTGAGCAATTAATCCTGGAAAGTGTCTACGCAAGTATCTAGTAGAGTATTGATTATCGGTGTGTTGTGCACCACACCTATAATCGTGAGGTCGCAGGATATTTAGGATTGGTTTCCATTCTTCTCACTCGAGATCGTGCCTAAGAGTTGTGTTATAAGTCGGACTCATCGCGTATTCATTTGTGCTAGTTATGCCTCTACACAAGGCAACCAGGACCCCGATGGGCAAGGCAGCGGAGGGAGCTACGAGTAGAACACGGAGGGTTACGAGGGCACAGCCCGGTCACACCGAGATAGTGCTTCATTCGGGAGTTCGCAACGCCGCTAGCCCTGTGAGAGTTTAGAGCAAAGCAGTAGCTACGAGACCACGATACTCTGAGTCTTCGCCCACGGCCAGAACAGAGGATATGAGTTACAAGGAGACGGCCCGCCATTAGCTAGTCCGTGGCCGGGAATGAGGGCGGACGGAGCCGGTGGTTCGGCAGCAATAGTTCACCCTAGATCCGATAGTTTTGAGACTTCGGGACTTCGAGTCGCACCCACCCGAGTCCTATGGATCGAGAACCGGGAAGATCCTCGTGAGTTTATTCGACGATGCAATGATCATGGAAGTGATCAAGACCTAAGAGGCATTTCCTACACTTCTTGCCCTCGCATGGCGAGAGCTCGGAAGATGGATTTTGATGTCGAGGCGTAACGGCGACGGTTCGGGAATACAGTATCGAGTTTGACTCATTGGCTCGTTATGTCCCCGCTTTAGTGGCAGACATGGAGGATAGTGTGCACTGATATGTCACAGGACTTGACGATTATCTAGTGAAGGAAGGTACAAGAGTAACTCTTCAGCCGGGCATGGACGTTGCCCGTTTACAGGCTTATGCGCAGCAGACTGAGGAACGTAGAGATCGACGGATTAACCAAGATCAGCAGAAGAGGGCCGGGACAACAGGGTCCTTTGGTAACTTTCGAGGCGGACCTTCTCAGCAGCAGACTGGTTATGCGCCTCCGCCAGTACAGAGTGGTCCCCCACAGACTTCAGGACGTTCGGGGTATTTAGGAGTTGGTCAGAACTCCAGGGTTTCTGGTTCACAGATTTACATAGGTTCTAGCCAGCCAGATTCGGTTTTCCCTCAGTGTTCACTATGTGGTAGGCGTCATCCCGGGGAATGTCGTTTTTTTTTTACGGGTGCTTGTTCTACCAGCGGCCGTCAGGGCCATGTGAGGAGAGAATGTCCTAGTAGGAGGGATACAGGTGGGATGACTTAGCCTACCAAGTCGCCATGGATTCAGCTGGCGGAGAGGAAGGGGTGTTAGCCAGTGAGGCCACCCCACCCCTGTATGGCCGCTGGTAGGTGTTCTTATGGGAGGTCGACTACTGATAGCTTGTTATGCTTATGACAGGCCATTTTATGAGAAATTGTCCGACTGCAGGTGGCGCGGATGTTACAACTCAGCCTTCGGGATCGATGGTCGTTCATCACCTTCAGAGTTACGCGCCACAGAGCAGGATTTGATTAGAGCGACAAAGGGAAAGTGAGGCAGTAGTTACAGAGATATCTTCAGCCCTTAAGAGACTTGTTTAGGTCGTTATGGTAGATACATGTGGAGTGCTATGTGCGGGTATCATTGTGTTAGGCGTGGATTAGAAAACATGGGTAGTTGAAAAGGGTAAGTCTGGGGACGAGAAAATGGTGAGCCTTAGTATTTATAACAGTTGGAGACCTTAGATGCAAGGCCCTCTTGAGTAAAGGATTGTACGTTTGATCGTTGTCAGGGTACATTGTATACGTGGAGTTTATTCAGGTGATAAGTCCATGAGTGGTGTGAAATGGAAGTGGGTAGTGAGCTTAGAAGACCACTAGGTTCTCATGACTTTAATAGGAGACTGTTCCGGTCCAGGAACGAGAGTTTAGTACGAAGAGGGTCGGGTTGAGGCCATATCCCGGGTCAACCCGCAGCCCGGAATGTGGTGGGATCAGTTTGAGGTGGTCCCGCTAGATGATAGGGTCACGATAGTGTTAGGCCCAAGTTTAGGTAACCATCGTACGAGTTCGTGGATGCGTTCGACCAATAGTCGGGCCGATGGGGTCATCCCATCTTGTCTTTTAGTCAGGACTGTTACTCTTCAGAGGGTTATGCGAGATGTTGTGTATCAGGAAGGTTGTAAGGCTGCACGGGATTCCTACTTTTTATGACAGCAATGAGCCCGCCGGCTATTTCTTTGTTTCGGAGGTTTTACCAGCAGGTTAGAACTCAGTGAGTCTCAAGATTGCATTCACCTCGCCGATTGACAAACAACGCGCTTTATCCAAATATTTGAGGATAGGTTACGCCTGTTTTGATTTCGTGGGTAGCCGTAAGGATTATTTGCCTCTTGCTGAGCGAGTATTATAATAGCTACCATTTCAAGATTCGGATGTCGCCTTATGAAGCCTTGTATGGGCGGAGGTAGATTGCCGATCGATTAGTTCGATGTTGGCGCGTTCAGATCAGGGTCCATACTTGATTCACAGTGATGTGGATAAGGTGAAGCTTATCCGTAAGAGGTTATTAGCACTGTAATCAACGTAAGTCGCGGATAATCGGCGCCGACATTGGAGTTTAGGCCGACGCTGGTCTTCAAGGTACCACCCGTAAGTGTGACGAGATTTGGAAAGGGGAAACGAGTCGTGGTACTCGGGCCTTTCCATCGCTTGTAGAATAAGGCCGTTGCCTATAAGTTAGCACCGCCGTCTGACTTAGAGGCAAGACGTCCTGGCCTTCCATGTTGCTATGATTCTAAGAGTATCTGAGATCCATCCAGAGTGTTCCCGCTAATGATGACCAAGTCGAGATGGTAACCCCGAGATTTTTGAAAATCAAGCAATGACGTAAAAGGTAAGTATATTAGGAAGAGTTCGAGGTAATGGCGAGGGTACGACGAGTAAGAAAAGAGGCGAAGATGTGTTAAGACGGAAGTGTCCTTTTATAAGTAAAGATGTGAATATCCTTTGACCACGGGTGGAGCTATTAGTATTGTTATACGCTTGAGAGATGATTTTTCGCCGCTTGGATGTGAATTTTTGCATACAGATGTCAGATATGGCCATGTGTGGCATAATTGGTTCCGTAAGTATAAGTAGGAAGACTACCGCACAGCGTGTGCTTGGAGATTAGAAGGAACATTCGACGAATGTTTCTGGGGGAAGAATGTTACACCTCGTAGTTCCGCAGAATGTATATGAGGACGACGCACGCAGAATACGACACAAAAATTGGAAAGGAAGAAAGATGTGATTTTTCACTAAAAGTTTCCTGATTTTGTGAAGGAAAAAGGTTCGTTAACGGGAATTGGATTCCCATTTGGTATTCGGACTTTTGGAATATTTGAGAATTATGGAATTTTATTTCCGAAATTGGTCACGTGGGGCCCACGGGAGAAATGGGGCCCACTTTATTTTCGGATTTTTGGCATTTCGGATATTTTCGGAAGATGTAATATTTTGGACGAGTAGGGGGGGCGACACGTGTCACCCCCATGTGGCCATGTTGGCCGAATGGCTAGAGGACATGTGGTCGATCGCGAATGGACAAGTGGCAAGCCACTTGTCCCATTTTTGGCGGACATATGTCCCATTGTTGGTGGACACTTGGTTGGAAGACTTCACTCCCACATGGACCAAATCCTCACCATACACTTGCTTTGATCCTAGCCATTGATTTCTATAAATACCCCTTGTTGCAAGACTTTATTCATCCCTCACTTGAAATATTTTTCCAAGGCAAAAATTCCCCTCCCTCCCTTTGTGGTTCTCGTCCAACACCCCCCCCCCTCTTATGAAAGAATTTCTTCAAGTGTTGTTGTTATTCCAAATACCTTAGCCTAAATCCATTGTTGTATTCCAAATTTATCCAAACATAAGAGCCCTAAATACTACTTTATTCCATTAGTCGCAAAAGTGAAACCTAAGAAAATCTTCATAGCTTGGTCAAGTTGTTAAGAGGTTGTTTAGAAACTTCTAAGGGTTTCTCGAGCGGTTGGAGCGTAAGAAGTCGAGCTAAACGTTGCTCAGTGATCGACTTATATCTTGGATAATTTTGGGCTTATCGAGGTAATGATCTTTATCCCCTATCAGAATTGGAAATTACATGTTGAAGAGTTAATAATCGAGTAGAAGATATATTGGAAGGATGATTAAAAGAATTGAATCAGATTTACATTGACGTGATTTACAAAGACTTGTAGTATTATCATGGGCAATGTTGTACACATCCTAAGGTTAACGTGTAACCCCTGTGAGTTTGCTGTTGCCGGTAGCTGTTGTTGTATGAGGAGATTAATGTGGTCATGGGGAGGTGTGCGCGAATTTTCCGTAGAATAAGGAACCTTGTACTTAGAATTATTCTACGAAGAGATCTAAAGGTTGATAGACGCTTTGTGGCCTTTATAGGTCAAGTACTACGAGTACTTTGGAGCATTTTCTAATTGTCGATAATCGCCGCAGGTATGTGAACCTCTTCCTATCCTTTCTAGCATGATATTTGTGAATATATATATATAGTGCGGTAGACGCACGGGTGTTTAAAGGAATTTGATTTTCCTTTTGTGTCCTTGACTTGATTCCAAAGTTAAGTGACTTGTTATGAAATATTAAGGACTTAAATTATGTTAAAAAGTTGTAAAACCTCACCATGAGTAATGGGTGTGGTCTCTTAAAGAATAAAGTTATCTTGATTTCAAAATAAGAATAGTTGTCCTTGGTTGTTTAAAACATAAAGTGTTATAATAGCTTTATGGGAAGTTATTTATAACGACTTTATGAAAACAAAAGAACGGTTTTATCATTGATTTAAAATGATAACTTGACATTTAAAAGTCGAGGTTGGTTTCTTAAAAGATATGATTTAAAGATTAAGAGACTGATTTTTTAAAGTAAAGAGACTTGACTTATAAACAACTTGATTTCGGGAAAAGAGAAGTAACTTGATTTAAAGGTATAGGTTACTTGTTTTTAAAAGAGTAAGACACTTGGTTTAAAAGTATATTGCTACTTGACTTTAAAAAGGAAAAAGTGTCTTTGTTTTAAGGAAGGCATGGTTTTATCTTAAAATGGTTTAAAAAGGAAGGCATGCTTTTGTCTTAAGATTAGTTTAAAAAGAAGGTATGGAAATTGTTTTGGTTTACTTAAAAGATAGTTACTCTATTTTGATACTACGGGTATCGTGTGACTTTTGTGAGTAACTTGACTATGTCGTCGTGATAACCTTGTAATACTTTCTTGTTGGTTTGATAAGTAAACATGTTATGACGCCACGGTGTTGTCTTGTGATGTTTGTGTGCGGGGTTTTCTTGTTGTGCTTACGTTGTTTAACGATAAGCGCTATGCCGGTATTATATCACTTAACCCCGACTTGTTATGCCGAGGGTTAGCCGCCCCGATGCGCGGCGAATACCTTACGCGGTCCGTGTGACCTATGCGCGAGTCGCGGGAGTTCCAGATGATCACTCCGTGTGTTACCCGACGCGAGGAATACCTCACGCGGTCACAGGACTACGCGATCGCGGAGTCCGTGTTGATGCCGGCGGTTAGCTACCCCGACGCGGCGAATACCTCACGCGACCTAGGTGGTCTACGCGACCGCGGAGTCCAGAATAGGCTCGCATAATGCTACTATAGGCGATCGCCTTGCTTCGATCATTAGCGCCTAGAAAAGACCGATTACATTATATCTATTTTGCTCTTGTTTACGCCGGCACTACGTGCAGCTTAAATTGGTTGCTCGTGACGCATTTGTAATTGGTTTTAAAATGTTATGATTTTATTTCAAGAATTTACGCTTCACATACTTGGTACCGCCAGATCGACTCCTTCGCGGGCCGCGCTCACGCCGCAGTAGAGGTACACTAGTTGTTGATCCGCGCCATAGGATCACGTCATGCTGGGAAGCTCCGCTTCCGAGGCTTATTCGTATAGTCCTCGCCGTCATTGTACTTACATTCGTGGGTATGACGAGCCCCGTCCGTCGCTGTTGATATAACATTATTGAGGTCTCAGAGTTGCACAAGCGTGGTTTGTGCGGATGTAATCGCTCAAGTTTTTATTTATATATACAGAAAGGTAACCGTTTTGGTTAGTCTGTTTTCTTATTTCACTATTTATCTTTTATGAGTTTTTATTTCCGCTGATTTTCTCTGATGTTGTATCACCAGGTGCCCGGTAAGGCACTACCACGCCGTGGCCGGGTCGTGACAAAAGTGGTATCGAGCGCTTAATCTCTGAAAGTCTACTGCATCGTATCTAGTAGAGTCTTGATTATCGGTGTTGTGCACCACACCTATAATCGTGAGGTCGCAGGATATTTAGGATGGTTTCCATTCTTCTCACTCGAGATCGTGCTCAAGAGCCGTGTTATAAGTCGACTCCTCGCGTATTCGTGCTAGTTATGCCTACATAAGGCAACCAGACTCACGGGCAAGGTAATGAGGAGCTACGAGTAGAACACGTAGGTTACGAGGCACAGCCCGGTCATTACCCGAGATAGTGCTTCATTCGGGAGTTCGACAACGCCGCTAGCCCTGTGAGAGTTTGAGCAAAGACCAGAGCTACAGAGACCACGATACCGAGTCTTCGCCCACCGCCAGAACAGAGGATATGAGTTACAAAGAGACGGCCCGCCACTAGCTAGTCCGTGGCCGAATGAGGACGACGAGAGCCGTGGTTCCGCAGCACAAGAGTTCACCCTAGATCCGATAGTTTTGAGACTTCGACTTCGAGTCACCACCCGAGTCCTATGGATCGAGAACCGGCGAAGATCCTCGTGAGTTTATTCGACAGCGCAATGGATCATGGAAGTGATCAAGACCTGCAGAGGCATTTCACACACTTTTTGCCCTCGCATGGCGAGAGAGCTCGCAGATGGATTTTGATGTCGAGGCGTAACCGCGACGGTTCGGGAATACAGACGAGTTTGACTCATCGCTCGTTATGCCCCCGCTTTAGTGGCGCATACGGAGGATAGTGCAATCGATATGTCACAGACTTGACGATTATCTAGCCGGGCGTACAAGAGTAACTCTTCACCGTACGGACGCTGTTCGCTTACAGCTTACGCGCAGCAGATCGGCGAACGCAGAGATCGATTGACAACCAAGATCGCCAAGAGGTCGGACAACAGGTCCTTTGGTAACTTTCGAGGCGACCTTCTCAAGCAGATCGTTATGCGCCTCCGCCAAGACAGAGTGGTCCCCGCTGCACTTCGTGACGCTTGGGGGTATTTAGGAGTTGGTCGAACTCCGTGGTTTCGTTCACAAATTTACATAGGTTCTAGCCACCGATTCGGTTTTCCTCTGTTCACTATGTGGTAGGCGCCATCCCGGAATGTCGCTTTTTTTTTTTACGGTGCTTGTTCTACCAATGGCCGTCAGGCCATGTGAGGAGAGAATGTCCTAGTAGGAGGGATACAGGTGGACGATGACTTAGCCTACCAAGTCGGGCCATGATTCAGCTGGCCTGGAGAGGAAGGGTGTTAGCTGAAGAGGCCACCCCCACCCTGCACGGGCCGCTGTGGTAGGTGTGTTCTTATAGTGAGGTCGACTACTGATAGCTTGTTATGCTTGACACGCAGGCCATTTTATGAAATTGTCCGACTGCAGGTGGCGCGATGTTACGACTCAAATTCGGATCATGGGTCGGTTCATCACCTTCAGAGTTACGCGCCAAAGCAGAGTGATTTGATTAGAGCTGACAGCGGAAAGTGAGCAAGAGTTACAGAGATATCTTCAAATCTTAAGAGACTTGTTTAGGCCGCATGGTAGATACACGCGAGTGCGATGGCGGGTAACATCAGGTTAGGCGTGGATTAGAAAACACGGGTAGTTGAAAAGGGTAAGTCCGGGGACGAAAATGGTGAGCCTTAGAATTTATAATTGGAGACCTTAGACGCAAGGCCCTCTCGAGTAAAGGATTGTACGCTTGATCGCTGTCGTGGTACATTGTATACGGAGTTTATTCAGTGATAAGTCCACGAGCCGTGTGAAATGGAAGTGGGTAGCGAGCTTAGAAGACCACCAGTTCTCGCGACTTGAATAGAGACTGCTCCGGCCCAGAACGAGTTTAGTACGAAGAGGGTCGGGTTGAGGCCATATCCCGTCAACCCGCACCGAACGCGCGGGATCTGGCGTGGTCCCGCTAGACGATAGTGGTCACGATGGTGTTAGGCCCAAGTTTAGGTAACCATCGCACGAGTTCGTGGACGCGCTCGACCAAGAGTCGGGCCACGGGGTCACCCATCTTGTCTTTTAGTCGATCATACTCTTCGCAGGGTTACGCGAGATGTCAGGTATCGTAGCGTTGTAAGGTCGCACGAGATTCCTACTTTTACGACAGCAATGGAGCCCGCCGCTATTTCTTTTGTTTCAGAGGTTTTACCAGCAGGTTAGGAACTCACTGAGTCTCAAGATTGCATTCACCTCGCCGACTGACAAACAACGCGCTTTATCCAAATATTCGAGGATAGGTTACGCCTGTTTTGATTTCAGTGGGTAGCCGTAAGGATTATTTGCCTCGTTGAGCGAGTATTATAATAGCTACCATTTCAGATTCTGATGTCGCCTTACGAAGCCTTGTATGGGCGAAGTGTAGATTGTCGATCGATTGGTTCGATGTTGGCAAGGTTCGGATCAGGCCCATACTTGATTCATCAGACGTGGATAAGTGAAGCTTATCCGTAAGAGGTTATTAGAGCTCGTAATCACCGTAAGTCGCATGATAATCCAAGGCCGACATTAGAGTTCAGCCGACGCTGGTCTTCAAGGTACCACCCCGTAAAGGTGTGACGAGATTTGGAAAGGGAAACTTAGCCGTGGTACTGGGCCTTTCCGCATCGCTTGTAGAATAAGGCCGTTTCCTATAAGTTAGCACCGCCGCCGACTTGTGAGGCAAGACGTCCTGGCCTTCCATGCTATGATTCTAAGAGTATCGAGATCCATCCAGAGTGTTCCCGCTAACGATGACCAAGTTGAGATGGTAACTCAAATTTTTGAAAACTGAAGCAATGACAGAAATGAGGTAAGTATATTAGGAAGAGTTCGAGTGTACGACGAGGGTACGACGAGTAAGAAAAGAGGCGAAGATGTGTTAAGAAGATGGAAGTGTCCTTTTTATAAGTAAAGATGTGAAGAAGTATCCTTTGGACTATGGGTGGAGCTATTAGTATTGTTATACGCTTTAGAGATGATTTTTCGTTGGCTTGGATGTGAATTTCATACAGATGTCAGATACGGCCACGTGTGGCATAATTGGTTCCGTAAGTATAAGAGGGAAGACTACGCAGTGTGCTTGGAGATTTAGAAGGAACATTCGACGAATGTTTCTAAGGGGAAGAATATTACACCCGTAGTTCCGAGAATGTATATGAGGACGCACGTGCGAGAATACACGACACAAAATTGGAAAGGAAGAAAGATGTGATTTTTCGGAAAAGTTTCCTGATTTTATGAAGGAAAAGGTTCGTTAACGGGAATTGGATTCCCATTTGGTATTCAGACTTTTGGAATATTTGAGAATTATGGAATTTTATTTCCGAATTGGTCACGCGGGCCCACTGGAGAAATTTACTGTCATGGCCCACTTTATTTTCGGATTTTTGGCATTTCGGATATTTTTGAAAGATGTAATATTTTGGACGAGTAGGGGGGCGACACGTGTCACCCCCCTGTGGCCATGGTGGCCGCATGGCTAGAGGACATGTGGTCGTTCGCGAATGGACAAGCTGGCAAGCCACTTGTCCCATTTTTGGCGGACATATGTCCCATTGTTGTGGTGGACACTTGGTTGGAAGACTTCACTCCCACATGGACCAAATCCTCACCATACACTTGCTTTGATCCTAGCCATTGATTTCTATAAATACCCCCTTGTTGCAAGACTTTTTTCATCCCTCACTTTAAATTTTTTTCCAAGGCAAAAATTCCCCCCCCTCCCTTTGTGGTTCTCGTCCAACACGCCCCCCCCCCCCCCCTCTTATGAAATAATTTCTTCAAGTGTTGTTGTTATTCCAAATACCTTAGCCTAAATCCCTTGTTGTATTCCAAATTTATCCCAACATAAGAGCCCGGAAATACTACTTTATTCCATTAGTCGCAAAAGTGAAATCCTAAGAAAATCTTCATAGTTGGTTGAAGTGTTAAGAGAAGTTGTTTAGAAACTTCTAAGGGTTGCTTGGAGCGGGTTGGAGCGTAAGGAAGTGGAGCTAAACGTTGCTCAGGATCGACTTATATCTTGGATAATTTTGGGTTTATCGAGGTAATGATCTTTATCCCCTATCAGAATTGGAAATTACATGTCAGAGTAGTTAATAATTGAGTAGAAGATATATTGAAGGATGATTAAAAGAATTGAATCAGATTTACATTGACAGAGACTTGTAGTATTATCATGGGGCGGTGTTGTACGTCCGGTTAAACGTGTAACCCCTGTGAGTTGTTGGCTCGTAGCGGGTCTTGTTAGATGAGGAGATTAATGTGGTTGCGGGGAGGTGCGCCAATTTTCCGTAGAATAAGGAACCTTGTACTTAGAATTATTCTACGAAGAGATCTAAAGGTTGATAGACGTTTTGTGGCCTTTATAGGTTGAAGTACTACGAGTACTTTGGAGCATTTTCTAATTGTCGATAATCGTCGCGAGGTATGTGAACCTCTTCCTATCCTTTCTAGCATGATATTTGTGAAATATATATAGTGCGGTAGCCGCACGTGTGTTTAAAGGAATTTGATTTTCCTTTTGTGTCCTTGACTTGATTCCAAAGTTAAGTGAATTGTTATGAAATATTAAGGACTTAAATTATGTTAAAAAGTTGTAAAACCTCACTCATGAGTAATGGGTGTGTGGTCTCTTAAAGAATAAAGTTATCTTGATTTCGAAATAAGAATAGTTGTCCTTGGTTGGTTTAAAACATAAAGTGTTATAATAGCTTTACGGGAAGTTATTTATAACGACTTTATGAAAACAAAAGAATGGTTTTATCATCGATTTAAAATGGTAACTTGACATTTAAAAGTTGGAGGTTGGTTTCCTTAAAAGATATGATTTAAAGATTAAGAGATCGATTTTTGAAAGTAAAGAGACTTGACTTATAAACAACTTGATTTCGGAAAGAGAAGTAACTTGATTTAAAGGTATAGGTTACTTGTTTTTAAAAAGTAAGACACTTGGTTTAAAAGTATATCGCTACTTGACTTTAAAAGGAAAAAATGTCTTTGTTTTAAAGGAAGGCATGGTTTTGTCTTAAAATGGTTTAAAAAGGAAGGCATGCTTTTGTCTTAAGATTGGTTTAAAAAGAAGGTATGGAAATTGTTTTGGTTTACTTAAAAGATAGTTACTCTATTTTGATACTACGGATATCGTGTGACTTTTGTGTGAGTAACTTGACTATGTTAGCTTGTGATAACCTTGTAATACTTTCTTGTTGGTTTGATAAGTAAACATGTTATGACGCTATGTGTGTTAGTGTCTTGTGACGTTTGTGTAAGGGGTTTTTCTTGTTGTGCTTATGTTGTTTAACGATAAGCAGTTATGCTGGAATACCGAGGGTTAGCCACCCCCGATGCGAGGAATACCTCATGCGGTCCGTGACCTACGCGAGTCGCGGAGTTCCGGATGATCACTCCGGTGTGTTACCCGACGCGGAATACCTCACGCGGTTCATGTGACTATACGGACCGCGGAGTCGTGTTGATGCCGAGGTTAGCTACCCCGATGCGAGGAATACCTCACGCGACCTAGGTGGTCTACGCGATCGGGAGTCCAGAATAGGCTCGCATAATGATACTATAGGCGATCGCCTTGCTTCGATCATTAGCGCCAGAAAAGACCATTACATTATATCTATTTTGCTCTTGTTTATCTTTGCGGCACTACGTGCGCTTAAATTGGTTGTTCGTGCGTATTTGTAATTGGTTTTAAAATGTTATGATTTTATTTCAAGATTTACAAGCTTTCACATACTGTACTGTCAGATCGACCTCCTTCGGGCTGCGCTCATGCCGCGGTAGAGGTACACCATTGTTGATCCGCTCATAGGATCACAGTTCAACGTTGTGGGAAGCTCCGTTTCTCCGAGGCTTATTCGTATAGTCCTCGTCGTTGTAGTACTTACATTCGTGGTACGGCGAGCCCCGTCCGTCGCTGTTGTTATAACATTCTTAGGTCCAGTAATCGTTGTGGCGTGGTTTGTAAGGGATGTAATCGCTCAAGTTTTTATTTATATATACGTAAAGGTAACCGCTTTGGTTAGCCTAATTTCTTATTTCACCGTTTATCTTTTATGAGTTTTTATTTCCGCTGATTTTCTCCGATGTTGTATCACCAGGGTGCCCGGTAAGGCACTACCACGCCCGGGTCGTCGTATCACGGACGGTCCGCTGATCGTGAGCTTCCTATTTTTATGTCAGACGATACTCTTAGTTGCTCTCATTGTTAGTAAGGCACCGTGGCATCGTAATCGAGTTATCATACATGTCTCCGCTTTATTATAGACTTATGATTTCATTACGCATTTCGGGCCACATATTTGGTACACGTTGTACTAACCTCCTTCGGGACGCGCTCACGCCGCATCTAGAGTATACGTAATGATCCTCACTTTTAGGATCACCGATTCACCGCTGGTAAGCTCCATTACTCAAGAGGCTTATCCCCGGTATGGTCGGTTGTTGTACATTCGTGGTATGGCGGGGCCCGTCGTCACGCTTGTTATTCTGTGAGGTCTGTAGTCACATCAGGATTGGGTTGTAAAGAAAAGAAAAATGTCTTGTTTTATTTATATAGCTTACGGAAGGTGGCCTTATCGGCCACTGTTGTTATTTTATGTTAAGCATTTTTATCAATTGGTATGTTCACCGCTATTCTCGATGTATCAGAAAGGGGTGCCAGTAGGGCACCGCGGGCCCGGGTCGGGTAGTGACAAAATTGGTATCAGAGCAGTTATTCCTCTGAAAGTGTCTACATACAGTGTATAGTAGAGTCTTGATTATCGGTGTGTTGTGCACCACATATATAATCAGGAGGCTGCAGGACATTTAGGATTGGTTTCCATTCTTCTCACTATGAGATCGTGCGATAGAGCTGTATGGTTAGGTCGCTCCCAACAAGTTATGATTGTTTGCAGTACGAGAAAGCGTGATGACCGTGAAAGATTATGAGGATTGCGATCCAGTTGGTAATGTTTGTAGTTGGTATTGTGACATACAACTATATGGATTTATGTATGAGGGTCAGACGCGTATGTTGCTAGAATGATTTTAGATTACCGTGATTTGGTAAGGACTAAATAAATACGGAAGGTATGAAATAGTTTAATGAATTCTCATCAAGGTTTTACGTACTAATTTGAGATAATTAGGAAATGATGAAGTCTGCGAGAGAAATGGACCCAAGAAGTTATTATTAAGGAATTAATGGAAGACTATGTTAATAGATTGAGCTACGTAGTAGAATTTCAAAATGGTACGTGAGATCCGTATGGAGTAAGTATGGTTGTTGTGGTCAAGACAACACGATTATGGTATTACGATAAGTTTTGTACCGTTCTGGGACTGATAAGGTAGGCATGGAGCATGGAAATTGCGAGCCTAAGAATGTGATAACCACCGAGACCTTAGGTATATAAGGCCTTCTGCAGTAAAAAAGACACAAGGAAAAGAGTTAAATACGACGCCGAGCTCGGGTTGGGACCTATTAAGGGTCGCCATAGCTTGAAATGAAATGGGATCAGTTGGTAGTAGTTCCACGCGTGGTCACGAGGTGCAAGGCCCAAATTTAGTTAATCATTTTACTGTTCGTGGACGTGTTCCATCGAACCAAGTTACGAGCCTAATGGGCCTTATATTGTTTAATTTGGTAACTCCAAAGAGGAGGCCGAATTAGTATGGAATTTATGCGTATGCTAGTATAAGTTTGGCACGGAAGAAATACGACCAATGAAAAAGGAGAGCAACCAAGTGTAAAGAAATAAATCGAATCCACGAGGACCTTTCGAGACTACACCCGAGTGTTGGGTGGTAGCCGAGCGGGTAGATAATTGCGATAACGATACGATCGTTGACCCTAGCAAACCTAGCAGAGCTGTTATGACGCATATCGAGGTCATTATGAGTGCGTTAGTCGGCCTCTTGTTATGCCAACGCTGATCGCAGAGAGATTGACTCGATTCCGCTTTCTCGTAAGTGATTATCCATGTAAAGGAAGAGAAGTGGTAGTAACCATGAATTATCCTTCCTTCTTCGCATCATTGTTTTTCTTTTTAAGTCTGTGTGACTTGTTCACTTGAGGTGAATTGACGCAGAAAGTAAGTAATAATTGAATTTGAAGAAATTTATGTTAAGTGCCCTTGGAGGTACTTGGAGTTAGTTTGGTGTGGCGGTCAGGGCCACGACCTTCCGGATAATTTCAGGAAAATGTGCAGGGCAAGAATAAAATAAGTACGAGTGCTGCCGGCGGCAAGCTGAGGGCATCTTTGGTAGGTTTTGAAAATCTACATGACTTTAAGGCGGTGCGTGATGATTAGATAGTTACTGGACCGCAAGAGGACCCTGTGATTAGGGTTGAGCCTCCAAGGAAAGTTTATTTAGTGGAGATAAGTTCTCTCCCCCACGTAAGGATAGTTTACGACATGGGGTTATGTGTACCCATGATTGTTAGACGAAGGATAGGAGACTGGTAAGGTCTTCAGTATCGTCATGCCATAGGTTACAGTTTTAGATAACCGTGGGAAAAGTATCGTGTTGAGGTAATTAAGAACGACGTTACGAAATGGTCGAGGAAGTGTCGTAAGGAAAAATGCAGGTAGTACGCATATATGAAACTGTACGATTATGAATCAAGATAGAAATACTTTTGCTAATAATAAGCCTAAGGTAAGGTTATGACCAGAATGATAAAGGAGAATACGACTATGGTTATGAAAGTTGCACGAGATATGATGACCCCAGACTAGTGTAAGACCATTAGTAAATAATGGGGTAAGAACACCTGAGGAAAGGTGGTAGCATCGGGTTTGTCACGACCAACCTGTGCGTGATCGTGCCTTACCCGCACCCAAGTAGACATACATCGAGTAATCACTTAATATAAATCAAGACATGAAATAATATGAAGTGAAAACAGTTTATCGAGAAAAGTTGCCTTACGGCATACATATATATATAACTTGAATCCGAACGAGCATCCCTTTTACAAACTCGCCCACAACAAAGATATGCACTTAAGAATGTTATAACAACAATGGCGGGACAGGGCCCGCCATACCCCGAATGTAAGTACTTACAACGACAGGGACTATACCAAAGATAAGCCTCGGAGACACTGAGCTTCCCAAAACGCTGAACGGTGACCCATGAGCGAGGATCAACCATCGGTGTACCTACCGCGGCATGAACGCAACCCCGAAGGAGGTCAAGATAACAGTACCAAGTATGTGAACCGAAAATCGTAAATGAAATCATAATAGTCTATATAAAGCGTAGACATATATGATAACCAATTTAAGATACTCAATATGTAGCAATATGTCAAGTCGTGGACTCGCCCTTAAAGTCATCACTCAAATATAACCATGGGTCTCATGCCCACGATATCAATCATGCCCATGGAATTCCTTCCTCACTGCCGGCAGTCCATGATATAAAAGCACCAAGGAATACACATGAACACCAGGTCCCACCTGTGTCATAATAAAACCGTACGGGGTAAGTACGAAGGCATAGCCGACTACTAACACCCACGCACCAACAATGCCATAAATCGTATCACGAGGTCTTTCTAGACGCCACATGATCGGCCGCCACTCGCCGCGAGATCAATGTGCGCGTCTAATCTCGAACTTCCCGACCCGCATAGGCCACACACATAGGCCCGCATGAGGTATTCCCATCGAGGTAGCTACTCCGGCATCGCCCCGACTCGTAGTCCGCACGGCCACATAGCCGCATGCCACATAGACGCACACTAACTCGGAACTCGTAGCTCGCATAGGTCCCGGGACCCGCATTTAGGTATTCTCGAATCATAGTCACCACCGCATGAGGTATACTCGCGTCGAGCGGCACTTAACCCCAGATAACATGTCAAGAGGTGAGTGGTACAATACTAACATGACGGCTTATCGTTAAACAACATAAGCACAACAAGTGGAAACCCTTTACACAAACATCACAAGATACTAACACGCAGAAGATCCTAACATGTTCACTTATCAAATCAACAAGAAAGTATTACAAGGCTATCACAAACCAACATCGTCAAGTTATTCACACAAGGTACTTTCTATTTTATGCCAACAAGTTCGGGTTTTTATCCCCAAAGTACTTCATACATTATCTCTTTAAAAGATTCTGTTTCTTTCACAAGAGTCACACAATACCCATAGTATTAAAAATAGAGTGACTATCTTTTTAAGTAAACCAAAACAATTTCCCTTTTTAAAGACAAGTAACAACATTCTTTTCCAAAAGTTCAAGTTTGCCTAAGTTCAAATACTCAAGTCTCTTATTTTCGAAAGGTTTCGTAGTTCATAGTCTTAATCACTTAATAATATAATTCTCTTTTAACACAATTTGAGAAACATATGCCTTATGTGTGAGTAGGTTATTCTTGTTCATAACAATCTTATTAAAGCAGCCATGATCTAGGAAATGTAATATAATTTTGTCTCATCTTAGCTTCTATGCAGATGGAGGTTTCTACTAGTTTTAATAATACTTAATTAGTCAATACATTTTCCTTTATTTAGCGCTGCAGTGGTTTGTTCGATACTCATTCTCATTTCCGAAATCAATACAAGGCGTTCATAAACAATTAAGTAAACCGTTCCTTTTATCACTCTTAAGTCGTTATACCTAACTTCCCATAAAGCTAGTATAACTCTTAAGCTTTTAAAACCAAGTATTACTCTTCTTTCAAAAACGATTCTTAATTCTTTTGAAATACTTCAGATTCTTATTATTTAGACTCAAGTCAAAAGACATCAAGTAAAACCACGCTCGCTTAACACGATGTTCACCGTACTATATATATTCTTTTTAAAATATCATGCTCAAGAGGATAGGAAGAATCACATACCTCGCGACGATTATCGACAAATAGCAAAACGCTCCACCACTATAACCCGGCTAGCCTTGTCCACCTTTCAAGTAGAACATGCTACTCGCAGAACTTTCAACCTATAAAGGCCATATACGTCTATCAACGTCTAGACTACTCTGTAGAATATTCTAAGCAGAGGGTTCTCTATTCTACGGAAAATCGGGCAAGACTTCCTGCAGTTAAACTACACAAGTCATCAGAAATACACCCATGTAAGTACAGTTCAATCTTCTTTAATATTCTTCTGATGTGATTTCAATTCAATTCTCTTCTCTTATACCATCCTTCTATATATCTTATACTCATTTCTATACAACTACAGTATGTAATTTCCAATTACAATAGAAGGACAAGAGTATTTACGTCGATAAGCCCAAAATTATCCAAGATTTAATGTCGATCCTGAGCAACGTTTAGCTCCTACTCTGGGCGCCCAACCCGCCTCCAAACAACCCTTAGAAGTTCTACACAACTCGCTAATACTTCAACCAATTATGAAGATTTTCCTAGGGTTTCGTTTGTGGTGAAGGAAGTATAGTAGTATTTACGGGCTTATAGTATAGGGTAACCTTGGAATACTACAAGGTATTTGGGCCAAGGTATTTTGGAATAGTAACAATACTTGGAGAATACTTTTCTACCAAGGGGGTATTTCACGAGAACAACTAGGAAGGGGATGTCTCGCAAGGCTTCTGAAGGGGAGGGTGCTCTTGGACGAGAGCCTTTCAAAGGGGGAAAGGGATTTCAAGACTTAGAAATTATTTTGTGGATGAAGAAGTCTTCAACTAAGGGGGGGTATTTATAGGACTTTCAAGGGCCAAGATTAAGGCAAGTGGAGGGCAAGTGGAGGGTGAAGATTTGGACAAGTGTTGTGTGGGTCCCACTTGCTCATCTACTACACAAAATATCTAGCCAAACATTGACCAAATGTTTAAGGCCTTTAACATTAAAAAACGTGCCAACCACTCCCCTTGATTGCCGTCCACTTGAGGGACAAGTGTCGCCCTCTCGTTGGTCCAAAATATTTCATCTCTCGGAAAAATCCGCAAAAATAATAAATGTCGCAACCGTAATTTTCCCTTCGCAAGGTCCGGAAAACGTTTCGTCGGAAAACAATTCTTTTTGGGGGTTGTGCACAAATTTTTCGTCCATTGCCTAACTTAAGGCTTAAACTTTTGTACGCACGCCCTCACGTACATACTCTGGAAATACGGGGTATAACATTCTCCCCTCCTTAGAAACATTCGTCCCGAATGTTCCTTCTCAAGACAGATAACGATAAAGTTCCTCTTAACTTAAACAAGTTGCCATTGCCACACCTGGCCACAAAATAACACACGCGCAATTACTTAACCCAAGTCCACGAGGAATCACCTCTAACATCACAAAAGCTCCCACCCAAGGGCTAAAAGATACTCCCTTCACACTTTTTCTTCACAAACGAATGATCACTTCTATTCTCTTACACATGTTCACTTCTTCCCTTACTCGTCGTACCCTCCTCGTACACTCGAACTCTTTCTCATAACTTACCACATTTCTGTTATTCTTCAGTTTCCAAAATCTCTGGGTTGCTACCTCCAACTTGGTCATCATTAACTGGGAACACTCTGGATGGATCTCCGATACTTTTCCCGAACATAGCAACAGGAAAGACCGGACGTACTGCTTCCTACGTCGGACGTCAATGCCAACTTATAGGCAACCTGGCCTATTTTCCAAATGATCTGAAAACGCTCAAAGTACCTCGGGCTAAGTTTCCTCTGCTTTCCCAAATCTTGTCACACCGCCGGTGGTACCTTCAGAAGACCGGCCGTCGGCACGAACTCCAAGCGTCGTCGCCGATTATCCGCACGACTTCTGTTGACTCTGAGCTACCAATAACCTCTTCTGGATAAGCTTCACCCTATCCACATCCTGCCGAAACAAGTATGAACCAACTATCTGAATCTTGCCAACATCGAACCAATCGACCGGCATCCTACACTTCCGCCCATACGAGGCTTCATAAGGCACCCTCTGAATACTGATATGGTAGCTATTAAAACACTCTCTCAACAGGAGGCAACAATCCTCACAGCTACCCCTGAAATCCAAACACTGGCCCGAGGGTGAATGCGATACTGAGACTCACCTGAGTTCCTAACCCTGCCTGGTAAAACTTCCAGAAAAAGAAATAGCCGTAACCTGGGCTCCACTGCCTGTCATAAGGTGAAAGTAGGCACCTCGTGCAGCCTTACAACCTTCCCGATATATAACAACTCGCATAACCCTCTGCCGAGTAAACGGTCCTGACTGAAAGACAAGATGGGCTGACCTCATCGGCCCGACTACTGGTCGAACGCATCCACGAACTCGTACGCTGGTTAACTAAACTTGGTCCTAACACCCTCATGACCCCACCACCTGGCGGGACCACCTCGAATTGACCCCACCCAAAACCGGGCTGCGGGTTGACCCGCGACATGGCCTCAACCCGACCCACTTCGCGCCAAGCTCTTATTCCCCGATCCGGGACAATCTCACAATCAAGTCACGAAAACCTAGTGGTCTTCTTAGCTCAACTACCCCCTTTCATTCCACACTACTCAGGGACTTATCACACAAATATATATCTCACGTATACTATGCACTCCGATAAGGGTCAAACATAAAAAATAATCTTTTACTCAAGATGGCCTTGCCTCTAAAGTCTCCATGTATAAAACTCTAAGGCTCACACATTCCTTATCCCCAATCTTACCCTTATACCTAACCATGATTTCTAATCACAATTAACACAATGCTATCTGAACATAACACTTAAGATATACTCATCTTATCACACATACTAATCTCTAGAGGGTTAAGGATATACCTGTATCTACTGTTTCACTTCCCTCTGTCGTTTTAATCAAACCTGCCCTGATGGGCGCATAGCTAGGAAACTGATCCTGAAGGCTGAGTCTCTACATCCGCACCACCTCTGGTCGGACAATTTCTCGCAAAATGGCCCTGCTGGCCGCAAGTATAACAAGCTCCAACAAAAAGACGACATTCCCCGGGATGACGCCACACCGTGAACACCGAGGAAAATCGAACCCGTGGCTAAAACCTACGATAGTGAACCGAAGACACGGAGTTGACCAACTCGGCATACCCCGAACGCCCCGAACCCGTGGAGGAACACTGCGCATGGCGAGGCGCATATCTGTCTGCTGGCGAGGCGGTTCGCCTCGAAAGTTACCAAAGGATCCTGCCGTCGGGCCTCTTCTGCATCGCCGATTAACCCGTCGATCCTACGTTTCTCGACTGCTGCGCATAAGCCCGTCTGTGAGCCATGCTCATGCTCGATCAAGAGCTACTCTTATACAACCTCTTAGATAATCATCAAGACCCGTGATAAATCGACATAATATACTCTCGGTTGCTAACTCCTAGCTAATGTGGTCGTCTCTTTGCAATCTATACTTTCGCCATCGTGGGCCCGAAGGTTCAAATATCATGGTCGTAGTAGGAGCTGCTTCTGGCTAAACTCTCTTGGGTGGTGACGTGCGAGAACTCCCGAATGGCACCACCTCGGTGATGATTGGGCTGCGCCTCGTAACCTCTATGCTCTACTCGCACTCACGGGCTGCCTTGCCTCTGGGCGGGTTGCCTTGCGGAGGCATAATCGGTAAAGGAAAGGAATACGTTAGAGGTACGACTTTGTAACACGACTACAGGCACGATATCGAGTGAGAAGAATGGAAACCAATCCTAAATATCCTATAGCCTCACGATTATTGGTGTGGTGCACAACACACCGATAATCAAGACTTCTACTAGATACGGTGCGTAGACACTTTCCGAGGATTAATCGCTTCGATACCACTTTTGTCACGACCCAAACCGGGCGTGATCGTGCCTTACCCGGGCACCCAGTAGACATACATCGAGTAAGTGGAATATAAATCAAGACATGAAATAATATGAAGTGTGAAAGAGTTTATCGAGAAAAGTTGCCTACGACATACATATATATATAACTTGAATCGACGATTCATCCCTTTTACAAACTCGCCACAACAAGATTACTGCTGGACTTCTAAGAATGTTATAACAACAATGGCAGACGGGGCCCGCCATACCACGAATGTAAGTACTACAACGACGGGGACTATACGAATAAGCCTCGGAGACACGGAGCTTCCTAAAGCAACGAGCGGTGACCCCATGGCGAGGATTAACCATCGGTGTACCTCTACCGCGGCATGAACGCAGCCCGAAGGAGGTCGATCTACAACAGTACCAAGTATGTGGCGAAAATCGTAAATGAAATCATAATAGTCTATATAAAACAAAAGACATATATGATAACCAATTTAAGATACTCGATATGTAGCGATCATGTCAAGTCGAGACTCACGCCTTAAAGTCATCACTCAAATATAACCATGGGTCTCATGCCCACGATATCAATCATGCGGTGGAATTCCTTTCTCACCGCGTGATCCATGATATAAAAGCACCAAGGAATACACATGAACACCAGTCCCACTGTGTCATAATAAAACCGTCGGGGTAAATCGAAGGCATAGCCGACTACTAAAACCTACGCACCAACAATGCCATAAAGCGTATCACGAGGTCTTTCTAGACCGCCACATGATCGGGCGCCACTCGCTCGCGATATCAATGTGCGCGTCTAATCCTCGAACTTCCCGACTCCGCATAGGCCACACGTAGGCCCGCGTGAGGTATTCCCGCGTCGAGGGTAGCTACTCCCGGCATCGCCCCGGACTCGTAGTCCGCGTGGCCACATAGACCGCATGGCCACATAGACCGCACACTAACTCGGAACTTTCGTAGCTCGCGTAGGTCCGGGACCGCGTGAGGTATTCTCGAATCATAGTCACACTGACCGCGTGAGGTATACCGCGTCGAGCGGTTTAACCCGTTATAACATGTCAAGAGGTGAGTGGTACAATACTAACATGACGGCTTATCGTTAAACAACATAAGCACAACAAGGGAAACCCCTTTACACAAACATCACAAGATACTAACACGCGTAGCATCCTAACATGTTTACTTATCAAATCAACAAGAAAGTATTACAAGGCTATCACAAACCAACATCGTCAAGTTATTCACACAAGGTACTTTCTATTTTATGCCAACAAGTTCGAGTTTTTATCCCCAAGGTACTTCATACATTATCTCTTTAAAAAGATTTTGTTTCTTTCACAAGAGTCACACGATACCCATAGTATTAAAAATAGAGTGACTATCTTTTTAAGTAAACCAAAACAATTTCCCTTTTTAAAGACAAGTAACAACCTTCTTTTCCAAAAGTTCAAGTTTGCCTAAGTTCAAATACTCAAGTCTCTTATTTTCGAAAGGTTTCGTAGTTCATAGTCTTAATCACTTAATAATATAATTCTCTTTTAACACAATTTGAGAAACATATGCCTTATGTGTGAGTAGGTTATTCTTGTTCATAACAATCTTATTAAAGCAGCCATGATCTAGGAAATGTAATATAATTTTGTCTCATCTTAGCTTCTATGCAGATGGAGGTTTCTACTAGTTTTAATAATACTTAATTAGTCAATACATTTTCCTTTATTTAGCGCTGCAGTGGTTTGTTCGATACTCATTCTCATTTCCGAAATCAATACAAGGCGTTCATAAACAATTAAGTAAACCGTTCCTTTTATCACTCTTAAGTCGTTATACCTAACTTCTCATAAAGCTAGTATAACTCTTAAGCTTTTAAAACCAAGTATTACTCTACTTTCAAAAACGATTCTTAATTCTTTTGAAATACTTCAGATTCTTATTATTTAGACTCAAGTCAAAAGACATCGAAGTAAAACCACGTTCAGTTAACACACGTACGTCTACCGTACTATATATATTCTTTTTAAATATCATGCTCAAGAGGATAGGAAGAATCACATACCTCGCGACGATTATCGACAAATAGCAAAACGCTCCACCACTATAACCCGGCTAGCCTTGTCCACCTTTCAAGTAGAACATGCTACTCGAAGAACTTTCAACCTATAAAGGCCATATACGTCTATCAACGTCTAGACTACTCTGTAGAATATTCTAAGCAGAGGGTTCTCTATTCTACGGAAAATCGGCAAGACTTCCTGCAGTTAAACTACACAAGTCTCATGTAAATCTGATCTATGTAAAATCTGTTCAATCTTCTTTAATATTCTTCTGATGTGATTTCAATTCAATTCTCTTCTCTTATACCATCCTTCTATATATCTTATACTCATTTCTATACAACTACAGTATGTAATTTCCAATTACAATAGAAGGACAAGAGTATTTACCTCGATAAGCCCAAAATTATCCAAGATTTAATGTCGATCCTGAGCAACGTTTAGCTCCTACTGCAGGTGCTCCAACCCGCTCCAAACAACCCTTAGAAGTTCTACATCGCTTCTTAATACTTCAACCAATTATGAAGATTTTCCTTGGGGTTTCGTTTTGTGACTGAAGGGAAGTATAGTAGTATTTCTGGGCTTTTAGTATAGGGGTAACCTTGGAATACTACAAGGTATTTGGGCCAAGGTATTTTGGAATAGTAACAATACTTGGAGAATACTTTTCTACCAAGGGGGGGGGGGGGTATTTCACGAGAACAACTAGGAAGGGGGGGGATGTCTCGGCCAAGGCTTCACAAAGGGGGAGGGGGTGCTCTTGGACGAGAGCCTTTCAAAGGGGGAAAGGGATTTCAAGACTTAGAAATTATTTTGTGGATGAAGAAGTCTTCAACTAAGGGGGTATTTATAGGACTTTCAAGGGCCAAGATTAAGGCAAGTGGAGGGCAAGTGGAGGGTGAAGATTTGGACAAGTGTTGTGTGGGTCCCACTTGCTCATCTACTACACAAAATATCTAGCCAAACATTGACCAAATGTTTAAGGCCTTTAACATTAAAAACGTGCCAACCACTCCTTGATTGCCGTCCACTTGAGGACAAGTGTAAGCCTCTCGTTGGTCCAAAATATTTCATCTCTCGGAAAAATCCGCAAATATAATAAATGTCGCAACCATAATTTTCCCTTCGCAAGTCCGAAAAGCGTTTAGTCGGAAAATAATTCTTTTAGGGGTTGTGCACAAATTTTTCATCCCTTGCCTAACTTAAGGCTTAAACTTTTGTACGCACGCCCTCACGTACATACTTTGGAAATACGGGGTATAACAGGGTTACTACTTGACGAGATCAAGGAAACCTCCCCCCCACTAAATTGTGATTGTGAAGTCTTAGCTGCGAGGCAAGCAAAGGAATCAAATCTAAGTTTAATGACCAAGTTTGGTTGCAACAGAGAAAAGGAAACAGGAACCATAATTGAGATTAATGACACCCGAATATTTCGCAAGAATGAGAAAGGTTTCCAGTTATTGGAAGATAAGTTGATTCGACTACAGTTCTAACTCCTCCTGAAAGACTAGAGGGTTAGGTTATTATGATAACACGTTGGGTGTTGGGCTAGGTTGTGTGCTGACGCAACCCGATAAGGATAGAGCCTATGTTTTCCCGGTAGTTAGGGAAGCAGGAAAGGAAATTACGCCCCTTCCGATTTAGAGCGGGCGGCAGTTAAATCATGCCTTGAAGATTTGGGGGCATGACGTATATATAGACTTCATGTGGATATTTGTGCAGACCACAAAAGCCTCCGGTATATCTGTGATCGAGTCGAGAATTTGCGGCAATGCGGCGGTGGTTAGAGTTATTCAAGGATTGTGATATCGATATCCTATACCACCTGTGGAAAGCCAAGACGATTAAAGATACTCTTAGTCGCGGATCTAGCGGTAGTACGCGGATGGGCAGCGGATAGGCGGACGTGGTCCGTGAGATTCTTCGATTCTGAGCCTAGGGGTTCGGTATTTGTTTCAAGGTTAATGAAGTTTAGATCCGAGAGGTTGCCGAGTCTTCCGTCGTTGAGGAGGTAAAGAGCGATGCGATGAGAATCCGGTTATGATACGGTATCGATATACGGCTCTCGAGAAGAGAAGAGCTGTTTGAATAGCACCGGATGAGGTCTTTGTGATATGAGATAGATTGTGTGTACCGGTCTTTGCGAGGCTAGTCGGAGTTTTAGGGGAGGCATACAGTGCTTATTGCTCAAATTGTTCGGGGTCGACTAAGTTGTGTCGTGACCTCAGATGTATGTATGGGTAAGATGACCGGAAAAGGGACGTAGCAGAGTCGTTGCTTAATATCTGAATTAGTAGCAGGTCATGGTTGAACACCAGAAGCCCAGTGGGCTATTGCAGGCGATTTAGACCCCGACTTAGACATGAGAGGTAATTAGAATGGATCTTGTTACGGGGTGGCATCGTACTCAGGGGAAGTGCGACTCCCTGGGGGTCATGGTAAATAGGCTGGTGAAACCAGCCGTGTTCTTTCGGATTGGGACCACTTACTCGGCTGAGGTTTATGCTAGCTTGTATAATAGGGGGATTGTGAGACTGCACGGGGTCCCTACGTTTATGATGTCAGACAGATGAGCTCGATTGCAGATAACTTCAGGAGGTTTTTCAGAAGGGTTTTAGGGACACAGGTGAGTCTCAGTGTTGCATTACACCCTCAGACCGACGGACAGGCAGAGCGTACTATCCAGGCACTTGAGGATAGGTTGCGGGCCTGTGTTCTTGATTTCAGATATAGCCGGGAGGGTTAATTGCCTCTTGTTGTGTTACGTACGATAACAGATACCCTTCCTGTTATACCCCGTATTTTCAGAGTATGTACGTGAGGGCGTACGTATAAAAGTTTGAGCCTTAAAGTAGGCAAGGGCCGAAAATTTTGTTCACAACTACCGAAAAGAATCGTTTTTCGACGAAACGTTTTACAAAACTTGCGAAGGGAAAATTACGGCTATGTCATTTATTATTTTTGCGGATTTTTTCCGAGAGATGAAATATTTTGGACCAACGGGAGGGTGACACTTGTCACCCTCAAAGTGGACGGTTGTGTGGCCGAGAGGTGCACGTTTTCCTCCCATGTTTTGTGCCTAAAACATGGATCAATGTTTGTGAGGGGATTGTGGAGTAGGGCTAGGGGGCACTTGGGCAAATCTTGGCCCTCCACTTGCCCCCCACTTGGCTTGATCTTAGCCCTTGGTTGTCCTATAAATACCCCCCCTTTGTGAAGACTTCTTCATCCTAAAAACATTTCATAAGTCTTGAAAAACCCTTCCCCCCCCCCCTTTGGAGAGGCTCTCGTCCATAGAGCACCCCTCCCCCTTGAGAAGGCCTTGGGCCGAAACCTACCCCTTTTCTAGTGGCCTTGGCGAGAGTACCCCTCTTGAGTGTTGCCTCGTATAAATACCCCTCTTGGTAGAAAATACTCTCAAGTATTGTTACTATACCAAAATACATCGCCCAAATACCTTGTAGTATTCCAAAGTTACCTCTATCGTAGAGCAGGAAATACTACCTTATGTCCTATTAGTCTCAAACCGAAACCCTAAGGAAAAATCTTCATAGCCGGTTGAAGTATTAAGAAGAAGTTGCGTAGAACTTCTAAGGGTTGTTTGGAGGCGGGTTGGAGCGCCAGTAGGATCTAGCGTTGCTCGGGATCGACATTTAAACTTGGATAATTTTGGGCTTACGAGGTAAATACTCTTGACCTTCTATTGTAATTAGAGTTTACATCTTGTTGAAGTATAAGAATTAAGTATAAGTTATATACAAGGAAGGTATATAAGAAGGGAATTGAATGTACTTACATAGAATGTATTCTGATGAAACTTGTAAAGTTTGTGGGTAGGAAGTCTTGCCCAATTTTAGTAGAACCTTGTATCTAGATTTATTCTACCGAGTAGTCTAGACATTGATAGACTTGTATAACCTTTATAGGTTGAAAGTTACGCAAGTAGCATGTTCTACTTGAAGGTGGACAAGGCTAGTAGGGATATGGCAGTGGGCGTTTTGCTAATAGTCGATAATCGTCGCGAGGTATGTGATTCTTCCTATCCTCTTGAGCATGATATTTTAAAAGAATATATATATAGTGCGGTGACGTACATGTGTTAATCGAGCGTAGTTTTACGGCAATGTCTTTTGACTTAAGCCTGAATAATAAGAATCTTGAAGTATTTCAAAAGAATTAAGAAACCTTTTTGAAAGAAGAGTAATACTTGGTTTTAAAAGCTTAAGAGTTATACTGGCTTTATGGGAAGTTAGGTATAACGACTTAAGAGAGATAAAAAGAATGGTTTATTGATTTTAGAAGTTAAGAGACTTGATCTTTAAAGATAAGAGACTTGACTTAATTGAATTAATATGAATTTTGTTAAAAAGTGTGAAACCTAATTCGTGAGTAATGAGTACTTGGTTGTTAAAAGAGATAATGTTTTACTGATTTCGGAAATCAGAATAAGTATCGAACAAACCACAGCAGCGCTAATAAAGGGAAATGTATTGACTATTTAAGTATTATTAAAACCAGTAGAAACCTCCATCTGCATAGAAGCTAAGATGAGACAAAATGATATTACATTTCCTAGATCATGGCTGCTTTAATAAGATTGTTATAAACAAGAATAACGTACTCACTTATAAGACATATGTTTCTCAAATTGTTTTAAAGGAGAATTATATCATTAAGTGATTAAGACTATGAACTTCGAAACCTTTCGAAAAATGAGAAACTTGAGCATTTGAAATTAGGCAAACTTGAACGTTTGGAAACTAATGTTGTTACTTGATTTTACAAAGGGAAGTGTTTTGGTTTACTTAAAAGATAGTCACTCTATTTTTATACTACGGGTATTGTGTGACTTTTGTGAAAGAAACGGATCTTTTAAAAGAGTTAATGTATGAAGTACTTTGGGGATAAACACCCAAACTTGTTAACTTAAAGTAGAAAGTACCTTGTGTGAATGACTTGATTGTGTTGGTTTGTGATAGCCTTGTAATACTTTCTTGTTGATTTGATAAGTAAACATGCTAGGATGCTACGTGTGTTAGTATCTTGTGATGTTTGTGTAAAGGGGTTTCCCTTGATTGCGCTTATGTGGTTTAACGATCAGCCGTTATGTTGGTATTGTACCACTCACCTCGACATGATCCGGGGTTAGGCGCCGCCGATGCGCGGGTAATACTCGAGGCGATGCTGTGTGACTATGATTCGAGGATACCTCATGCGGGTCGAGGACTATCGCGAGCTACGAGTTCGGTTGAGTGTGCGGCCCTTGTGGTCATGCGGTCTATGTGGCCATGCGGACTGCGAGTCCAGGACGTTGCCGGGGAGTAGCTACCCTCGATGCAGGGAATACCTCATGCGGGCCATTGGAGTGTCCTATGCGGAGCTGCGGGAAGTTCCAGGACTAGACGCGCGCATTAGATACTGCGGGCGAGTGGCCAGCTTCGATCATGTGGCGGTCTAGGCAGATCTCATGATACAGTTTATGACCTTGTTGGTACTGTGGGTTTTAGTAGTCGGCTATGCCTTCGTACTTACCCCGTACGGTTTTATTATGACACAGGTGGGACCTGGTGTTCATGTGTATTCCTTGGTGCTTTTATATATCATAGACTGCCGGCAGTGAGGAAGGTATTCCACGGGCATGATTGATGTTGTGGGCGTGAGACCCATAGTTAAGTTTTGAGTGATGACTTTGAGGGCGTGAGTCCCTGACTTGACATGACTGCTTATTTATTGTGAACTGTAGTTTGGTTATCATACATGTCTCCTGCTTTATATAGACTACTATGATTTCATTTCTTGTATTTTGATTTCACATACTTAGTACTGTTATCTTGACCTCCTTGGGGCTGCGTTCATGCCGCGGTAGAGTACACGATGTTGATCCTCGCTCGTAGGAGTCCTGATTCAGCGTTTGGGAAGCTCCGTTTCTCGGAGGCTTATCTTTAGTATAGTCCTGTTGTTGTAGGTGCTTACAATCGAGGGTATGGCGAACCCTGTCCGTCGTTGTTGTCATATCATTCGTAAGTGCAGTAATCTTTGTTGTGGGCGAGTTGTAAAGGGATGCTTGTTCTAGTTGTTATATATATATGCCGTAAGGCAACTTTTATAAAAAACTATTTTACACTTCACTTTATTCATGTCTTGTTTTATATTCCGATTACTCGATGTATGGCTACTTGGGTGCGAGGGTAAGGCACGATCACGGGCGGGTTGGTCGTGACAAAAGTGGTATCGAGCGAGTTATCCTCGGAAAGTGTCTACAGACCGTATCTAGTAGATTCTTGATTATCGGTGTGTTGTGCACCACACCAATAATCAGGAGGCTACAAGATATTTAGGATTGGTTTCCATTCTTCTCACTCTGAGATCGTGCTTAGAGCTGTGTTATAAGTTGGACCCCTCTAACGTATTTCTTTCCCTTACCGTTATTGTCACGACCCGAACCCGGGCCCGTGACTGGTGCCTTACCCCGGACACCCTAGTGATACAACATCAGAGTAATCAGCGGAATATAAAACAATACATGAAATACCAAGAAATATGAAACAATAAGCTGAGAAAAGTTGCCTTTCGGCATTCATAAATCAACTTTAAAACCGAACAGTTACATCCCATTACAACTCGCCACGATACTACGGACCTCAAGAATGATATGACAACAATGGCGGGGCAGGGGCCGCCATACCACGAATGTAGTACCTGCAACGAGGGGACTATACGTGATAAGCCTCGAGAAAGCGAGCTTCCCAGCTGACTGTGACCCTAAGGCGAGGATCATCGGCGGTGTACCTTTTACTGCGGCATGACGCGGCCCGAAAGGTCGATCTGGCGGTGCAGTATGTGGCGAAAATCATAAATGAAATCATAGCGATCTATATAAAACATGAGACATGTATGATAAACAAACTACGATTCACGATAAATAGCGATCATGTCAAGTCGAGGACTCACGCCCTCAAAGTCATCACTCAAATATAACTATGGGTCTCGCCACAACATCAATCATGCGTGGAATACCTTGCCATCGCTGCGATCTATGATATAAAAGCACGAAGGAATACATGAACACCCAGTCCCACGTGTCCAAATAAAATAGTGCGGGGTAAATGCGAAGGCATGGCCGACTACTAACACCACGGTACTAACAAGGTCATAAGCGTATCATGATATCTGTCTGGCCGTCACATGATCAAAGCCGCCACTCGCCTCGATCTAATGTGCGTCTAGCCACGGAACTCTCGCGTAGGCGATCATAGGCGCGTGAGGTATTCCGCGTCGAGGTAGCTACTCCGGCATCCGCTGGACTTCGCGATCCGCATGGCCACGTAGACCGCATGACCATAAAGGCGCGCGCTAACACGGAACTCGTAGCTCGCGTAGGCCGGGACGCGTGAGGTATTCTCGAATCATAGGTCACCGAACGCTGAGTCTACCGCGTTGAGGCGGCAACCTCGGGAATATGTCAAGGTGAGTGGTACAATACCAACATAACGGTGATAGTTTAAACAACTTAAGCGCGATCAAGGAACACTACTTTAGACAAACATCGCGAGATACTAACACACGTAGCATCCTGGCATGTTTACTTATCAAATTTAACAAGAAAGTATTACAAGGCTATCACAAACCAAAACAATCAAGTTATACACAAGGTACTTTCTACTATATGCTTAACAAGGTCGGGTTTTATCCCCAAAGTACTTCATACATTAACTCTTTAAAGATCGTTACTTTCACAAAAGTCACCTGATGCGTAGTATATAAAAATAGAGTGATTATCTTTTGAAGTAAATCAAAACACTTCTCTTTGTAAAATCAAGTAACAACATTCTTTCAAGCGTTCAAGTTTGCCTAATTTCAATTACTCGAGTTTCTCGTTTTCAAAAGGTTTCGTAGTTCATAGTTTTTATCCTTTAAAACAATTTGAGTTACATATACCTTATTTTTGATTAGGTTATTCTTGTTCATAACAATCTTATTACAGCAGCCATGATCTAGGAAATGTAATATCATTTTGTCTCATCTTAGCTTCATGCGGATGGAGTTTCTACTTGGTTTTAATAATACTTCTTTAATCAAACATTTCCTTTATTAACGCTGCGATGGTTTGTCGATACTCGTTCGATTTAGAAATCGAGAAAACATTATTCCCTTTAAAAACCAAGTACTCGTTACTCACGAATGAGGTTTCACCAAAATTCATATTAATTTAATTAAGTCAAGTCTCTTATCTTTAAGATCAAGTCTCTTAACTTCAAAATCAATAAACCATTCTTTTTATCTTTCTTAAGTCGTTATACCTAACTTCCCATAAAGCTAGTATAACTCTTAAGCTTTTAAAAACAAGTATTACTCTTCTTTCAAGCGGTTCTTAAATCTTTTGAAATACTTCAAAATTCTTATTATTAGGCTTAAGTCAAAAGACATTGCGAAACAACTACGTTCGGTTAACACACGTCGTCTAGTACTACATATATATTATTAGGGCTTAAGTCAAAAGACATTTGCCACACGTCGTCACTGCTATATATATATATATATATTCTTTTAAAATACTTCATGCTCAAGAGTATAGGAAGAATCACATACCGCTGACGATTATCGACTATTAGCAAAGCTCATGCTTATAACCCGGCTAGCCTTGTCACCTTTTAAGTAGCACATGCTACTCACAAAACATTCAACCTATAAAACAAGTCTATCAAAGCCTAGACTACTGGTAGAATAAATCTGAATACAGATTCTACGGAAATTTGGCGACCTTTACCGTCAAATTTCACAAGTCTCATGTCTGATCTATGTAAGTACAGTTCAATTCCCTTCTTATATACTTTCCTAGTATATATCTTAAACTTATTCTTATACTTCAATAGTATGTACACTTAATTACAAAAGGGAGACAAGATAATTACCTCGATAAGCCCATAATTATCCAAGTATAAATGTCGGTCCTTATGACGTTTGCTCTACTGCAGGCGCTCCAACCGCTCCAAACAACCCAGAAGTTCTACGCAACTTCTACTTAAATACTTCAACCAAGCGTGAAGATTTTCCTTAGGGTTTCGGTTTGAGACAAAGGACATCTGTAGTATTTAGACTCTAATATAGAGGTATCTTTGGAATACTACAAGGTATACGGCTAAGGTAATTGGGGTATCGTAACAATACTTTGGAGAGTATTTCTACCACGAGGAGGGTATTTATCCGAGACAACACCCCCCCGGGGGGGGGGGTGTGTACCCCTCGGCCAACCCCACTAGGGGGGGTACTCTCGGCCAAGGGGAGGAGGGGAGGGGCTCTTGGACGAGACACTACACTAAGGGGGAGGAAGAGAGCTTTCAAGACTTAGAGATTTTTAGGATGAAGAAGTCTTCAAGCTTAGGGGGGTATTTATAGGACAACCAAGGGCCTAGATCAAGACATGTGGTAGGCAAGTGTAAGGTCAAGATTGGGACAAGTGTAAGTGGGTCCCACCTTATCCATCTACCATCCAAAATATCACAAAATATCCTACCAACCCAAGACCTCCCAATCGGCCACTTTACCGCCCCACACTCCATCAATGAGAGGGTGCCAAGTGTCGCCCTCTCGTTGGTCCAAAATGTTTCGTCTCTCGGAAAAATCCGCAAAAAATAAAAATGGCATAGCCGGAATTTTCCCTTCGCAAGTTATGTAAAACGTTTCGTCGAAAAACGACTCTAACCGGGTGTTGTGCACAAAATATTTCGGCCAAGCCTACTTTAAAGCCCAAACTTTTCTCGTCGTCCATACATACTCTGGAAATACGGTATATGATTATGCCTCCGTAAGGCAACCCGCCCAGAAGCAAGGCAAAGGAGGCTGAGTAAATCTGAAGAGGTTCACGAGGGCACGAGCCCAATCATCACGAGGTGGTGCTTATTCGGGAGTTCTGCGGCGTCGCGGCCAGCAGAGTTTAGCCAGCGGCGATTCCTACTGCGGCCATGATAAATGAACCTTGATTCCACGACGATGGCGAAAGTATAGATTGCAAAGGGACGACCTTGTTACTAGCTAAGGATGTAGCTACCAGAGATTATTTTATGTACCGATTTATCACGGGTCTTGATGACTATCTAAGAGAGGGTTGTGCAAGAGTAGCTCTTCAGTCATGCTTGAGCATGGCCTGTGTGCGGGCTTATGCGCAGCAGGCCGAGAAAGCGTGGGATCGGCAGTTAATCAGGGCGAAGAGGGCGATCGGCGAGATCCTCTGGTAACTTTCGAGGCGGACCTACCGCCAGCTGGTTATGCGCCTCCGCCCGAGCAGTGGTCCTCGCGAGGTTGGGGCGTTCAGTATGCGAGTTGGTGAGCTCCGGGCTACGGTTCACAGATACACGTAGGTTCCAGCCAGCCGGATTGATTGTTTCTCGGTATTCGCGGTGTGGCGTCGCGCCTCGGGAATGGCGTCTTTGTTGGTGCTTGTTATGCTTGCGGCGGCAGGCCACTTTGCGAGAAATTGTCCGACTAAAGGTGGCGCGGATATAGAGACTCAGCCTTCGGGATCAGTGGCTAGTTAATCACCTTCCCTAGCTATGCGCCCTACGGGGCATGATTGATTAGAACGACAAAGGGGGAGGTGAAGCGGTAGATACATGTATATCTTTGAACCCTCTAGAGATTAGTGTGATAAGATGAGTATATCTTAAGTGTTATGTTCAGATAACATTGTGTAAATTGTGATTAGAAATCATGGTTAGTTAACCGGGTAAGATTGAGGGATAGAGAAAGTGGGAGCCTTAGAGTTTTATCGTGAGGCCTTAGAGGTAAGGCCATCTCGAGTAAAAATGTATTTTTATGTTTGACCCTTATCGGAGTGCATAGTGCACGTGAGATATACTTGTGTGATAAGTCCCTGAGTGGTATGATATGAAAGAGGGTAGTTGAGCTAAGAAGACCACTAGGTTTTCGTGACTTGATGAGTGAGATTGTTCCGGGTCGGGGAACAAGTGTTTTTACGCAATGGCGGGTCGGGTTGGGGGTGTCGCGGTCAACCAGCGGCTGTTTTGTGGTGGGTCGGTTCGAGGTGGTCACTTGGTGGTGGGGTCACGAGGGTGTTAGGCCCAAGTTTAGTTAACCATCGTACGAGTTCGTGGATGCGTTCGACCAGTAGTCGGGCCGATGAGGTCAGTCCCTCTTGTCTTTTAGTCAGGACCGTTTACTCGGCAGAGGGTTATGCGAGATATTATATCTGGAAAGTTGTGAGGCTGCACGAGGTGCCTACTTTCACCTTATGACAGGCAGTGGAGCCCAGGTTACGGCTATTTCTTTTTCTGGAAGTTTTACCAGGCAGGGTTAGGAACTCAGGTGAGTCTCAGTATCGCATTCGCCCTCGGGCCAGTGTTTGGATTTCAGAGGTAGCTGTGAGGATTGTTGTCTCCTGTTGAGGGAGTGTTTTATAGCTACCATTTCAGTATTCGGATGTCGCCTTATGAAGCCTTGTAGGGGCGGAAGTGTAAGTTGCCGGTCGATTGGTTCGATGTTGGCAAGGTTCAGATAGTTGGTTCATACTTGTTCAGCAGGATGTGGATAGGGTGAAGCTTATCTAGAAGAGGTTATTGACAGCTCAGAGTCAACAGAAGTCGTACGGATAATCGGCGTCGACACTTGGAGTTCAGGTTGACGGTAGGATTTTCTTGAAGGTACCACCCTGGAAAGGGTGTGACGAGTTTTGGATAACAAAGGAAACTTAGCCTGAGGTACTTGGAGTGTTTTGGATCCTTTGGAGGATAGGCGGGTTGCCTATAAGTTGACATTGCGTCCGACTTAGGAAGGCGATATGTCGTCCTTCATGTTGTTATGTTCGGAAAAGCATCGGAGATCCGTCGAGTATTCGATTAATGATGACCAAGTTGGAGGTAGTAACTAGATTTGGAACCGAAGCGATACGAAATATGGTAAGGTATGAGAAAGAGTTCGAGTACGAGAGAAGTGCGACGAGGAAGAAGTGAACATGTGTTAAGAGGATAGAATTGATCGTTTCTTGAGGGAGTATCGTTTAGACTTTGGGTGGAAGCTTTTGTGATGTTAGAGGTGATTCCTCGTAGACTTGGATTAAGTATTGGAGCGTGTGTTATTTTTGTGGCCATGTGTGGCATTGGCAACTTGTTTAAGTTAAGAGGAACTTCATCGTTATCCGTCTTGAGAAGGAACATTCGGGACGAATGTTTCTAAGGAGGGGAGAATGTTATACCCCATATTTCCAGAGTATGTACGTGAGGGCGTACGTATAAAAGTTTGAGCCTTAAAGTAGGCAAGGGCCGAAAATTTTGTTCACAACTACCGAAAAGAATCATTTTTCGACGAAACGTTTTACAAAACTTGCGAAGGGAAAATTACGGCTATGTCATTTATTATTTTTGCGGATTTTTTCCGAGAGATGAAATATTTTGGACCAACGGGAGGGTGACACTTGTCACCCTCAAAGTGGACGGTTGTGTGGCTGAGAGGTGCACGTTTTCCTCCCATGTTTTGTGCCTAAAACATGGGTCAATGTTTGTGAGGGGATTGTGGAGTAGGGCTAGGGGCACTTGGGCAAATCTTGGCCCTCCACTTGCCCCCCACTTGGCTTGATCTTAGCCCTTGGTAGTCCTATAAATACCCCCCTTTTGTGAAGACTTCTTCATCCTAAAAACATTTCATAAGTCTTGAAAAACCCTTCCCCCGCTTTGGAGAGGCTCGTCCATGTAGCACCCCTCCGCGAGAAGGCCTTTGGCGAAACCTACCACCTTTTCTAGTGGCCTTGGCCGAGAGTACCCCTCTTGAGTGTTGCCTCGTATAAATACCCCTCTTGGTAGAAAATACTCTCAGTATTGTTACTATACCAAAATACATTGGCCCAAATACCTTGTAGTATTCCAAAGTTACCTCTATCGTAGAGCAGGAAATACTACCTTATGTCCTATTAGTCTCAAGCCGAAACCCTAAGGAAAAATCTTCATGGCAGGTTGAAGTATTAAGAAGAAGTTGCGTAGAACTTCTTAGGGTTGTTGGAGGCGGGTTGGGCGCCCGGAGTAGGAGCTAAGCGTTGCTCGGGATCGACATTTAAACTTGGATAATTTTGGGCTTAACGAGGTAAATACTCTTGACCTTCTATTGTAATTAGAGTTTACATCTTGTTGAAGTATAAGAATTAAGTATAAGTTATATACAAGGAAGGTATATAAGAAGGGAATTGTACTTACATGGAATTGTATTCTGATGAACTTGTAAAGTTTGTGGGTAGGAAGTCTTGATTTTCCGTAGAACCTTGTATCTAGATTTATTCTACAGAGTAGTCTAGACATTGATAGACTTGTATAACCTTTATAGGTTGAAAGTTCTGCAGTAGCATGTTCACTTGAAGGTGGACAAGGCTAGCGGCTATAGCGATGGAGCGTTTTGCTAATAGTCGATAATCGTCGTGAGGTATGTGATTCTTCCTATCCTCTTGAGCATGATATTTTAAAAGAATATATATATAGTGCGGTGAGCGTCGTGTGTTAAGCTGAGCGTAGTTTTACGCAATGTCTTTTGACTTAAGCCTGAATAATAAGAATCTTGAAGTATTTCAAAAGAATTAAGAAACCTTTTTGAAAGAAGAGTAATACTTGATTTTAAAAGCTTAAGAGTTATACTGGCTTTATGGGAAGTTAGGTATAACGACTTAAGAGAGATAAAAAGAATGGTTTATTGATTTTAGAAGTTAAGAGACTTGATCTTTAAAGATAAGAGACTTGACTTAATTGAATTAATATGAATTTTGTTAAAAAGTGTGAAACCTCATTCGTGAGTAATGAGTACTTACATTAAAGAGATAATGTTTCTGATTTGAAATCGAATAAGTATCGAAAAAACCACAGCCGCTTAATAAAGGAAATGTATTGACTATTTAAGTATTATTAAAACCCGAGAAACCTCCATCTGCATAGAAGCTAAGATGAGACAAAATGATATTACATTTCCTAGATCATGCATTTGCTTTAATAAGATTGTTATAAACAAGAATAACGTACTCACTTATAAGACATATGTTTCTCAAATTGTTTTAAAGGAGAATTATATCATTAAGTGATTAAGACTATGAACTTCGAAACCTTTCGAAAAATGAGAAACTTGAGCATTTGAAATTAGGCAAACTTGAACGTTTGGAAACTAATGTTGTTACTTGATTTTAAAAAGGGAAGTGTTTTGGTTTACTTAAAAGATAGTCACTCTATTTTTATACTACGGGTATTGTGTGACTTTTGTGAAAGAAACGGATCTTTTAAAAGAGTTAATGTATGAAGTACTTTGGGGATAAACACCCGAACTTGTTAACTTAAAGTAGAAAGTACCTTGTGTGAATGACTTGATTGTGTTGGTTTGTGATAGCCTTGTAATACTTTCTTGTTGATTTGATAAGTAAACATGCTAGGATGCTACGTGTGTTAGTATCTTGTGATGTTTGTGTAAAGGGGTTTCCCTTGATTGCGCTTATGTGGTTTAACGATCAGCCGTTATGTTGGTATTGTACCACTCACCCTTGACATGATCCCGGGGGTTAAGCTGCCCTTCGATGCGGGGTAATACTCGAGCGATGCGTGTGACTATGATTCGAGGATACCTCATGCGGGTCGAGGACCTATGCGGGCTACGAGAGTTCGAGTTAGTGTCGCGGCCGCGTGGTCATGCGATACATGTGGCCATGCGGTGCGAGTCGAGGACATTCTTTGGGAGTAGCTACCCTCGACGAGGAATACCTCATGCGGGCCGTTGGGTGGCCTATGCGGGCTGCGGGAAGTTCGAGGACTAGGCGCGCATTAGATCTGCGGGCGAGTGGCGGCCCGATCATGTGGCGGTCTAGGCAGATCTCATGATCTGATTTATGACCTTGTTGATGCGTAGGTTTTAGTAGTCGGCTATGCCTTCGCACTTACCCGTCACGGTTTTATTATGACACAGTGGGACACAGTATTCATGTGTATTCCTTGGTGCTTTTATATATCATAGACTGCCGGCAGTGAGGAAGGTATTCCACGGGCATTATTGATGTTGTGGGCGTGAGACCCATAGTTAAGTTTTGAGTGATGACTTTGAGGGCGTGAGTCCCTGACTTGACATGACTGCTTATTTATTGTGAACTGTAGTTTGGTTATCATACATGTCTCCTACTTTATATAGACTACTATGATTTCATTTCTGATATTTTGATTTCACATACTTGGTACTGTTGTCTTGACCTCCTTGGGGCTGCGTTCATGCTGCGGTAGAGTACACGATGTTGATCCTCGCCATAGGGTCACGATTCAGCGTTTGGGAAGCTCCGTTTCTCGGAGGCTTATCTTTGGTATAGTCCCTGTTGTTGTAGGTGCTTACATTCGGGGTATGGCGGAGCCACATCCGTCGTTGTTGTCATATCATTCGTAGAGTGCATGTAATCATTGTGGCAGAGTTGTAAAGGGATATAAGCGTTCTAGTTGTTATATATATAGGCCGTAAGGCAACTTGTCGCAAAAAAACTGTTTTACACTTCACTTTATTCTTGTCTTGTTTTATATTCCGCTGATTACTCTGATGTATGGCTACTTGGGTGCCCGGGGTAAGGCACCAGTCACGGGCCCGGGTTCGGGTCGTGACACTTCCAGTATTCAGATGGCCATGTATGAGGCCTTGTATGTAAGAAAGTGTAGATCGCCGGTGGGCTGGTTGGACATAGGCGAGGTTGATTATTTGGTCGGACTTGATTGAGTGGTACATGGATAAGGTGAATCTTATCAGGAAAGATTATTAGTAAGCTTAGAGTCGTGAAGCTTTATCAGATAGCAAGCGTTGACACATGGGGTTCAGCTTGACATTTTAGTATGAGTATTGTTATGTGGCCTCGTGTGGTATTATTGGTATGTAGGGGTTGTAAAAGAAGACTATGTCGCTATCTTTAAGTTTGACTCCCGAAAGAACATTCGGGGACGAATGTTTCTAAGGGGGGAAGAATGTTACACCCCGGAAATTCCAGGATATGTTTATAAGAACGTACGTAAGAACTAAAAAATGTTAAGATTTGAGACGAGTAAAAATTTATCGGAATTATGGAATTGTCGGAAAACGAAATATTGCGACGAACGGGAGGGAGACACGTGTCACCCCCCCTTGCTTGGTCTTGGACGAAAAATACATGGATAGGATGGTGATTTGACCATAATTTAAATGACCAAGTCTTGCAAAGACTAATAGCTTGATATTGTTGACTTAGTCAAGGCCACTTGGCTAGGATCCATGTGAAACTCATCTAGGCCACCCATTTGTTCTAATCTTGACCCTCTATTATGTTATATATGTATACTAGTAGCAAGACTAGTTCCCACACTTAGTCTTATTTCAAGAAAACTTGAAGAATGAAAAAGGGGCTCTCGGGTTTGGGGACTAAGGGGCAAGAAAATTTGTTATGCCCCGTGGTTCCGGAGTACGTATGTGAGGACGTACGTACGAATGTATATGCCCTAATTAGGGTAAGAATGATAGAATTGTTTTCCGACGAAAGTTATTTCGAACCTTGTGAAGAAAATTTACGTTTTCAATATTTTTACGACTATGGAATTTTTCCGAAAGATAAATATTTTGAACCAATAGGAAGGCGACATGTGTCACCCATGGATTGGGCCAAGTGGACGAAAATGGGTGGACAAGTTGGCAAAACAAGTGGCCAACAAGTCTTGCCTATTTGGCATGATGTTGGACGACATTGGAGTTGTAGGCAAGTCTTTCTTAGTCAAGACTTGCCTAACTTTTGTAAGACAAGTGTGGGAAGGCTCTTACACAATTAATCTCTACCTTACACTTGTGTTAATCTCATCCCTTGGTTGTGCTATATAAACCCCCTAAGTAGATGAAATCATCCACACTTAAACATTACAAGTCTTGGAAAATATTTTCCTCTCCCTCCACCCCTTGTTGCTCTCGTCTAAACAGCCCCCTCCCCTACCTAAAGTTGTCCAAAAACTCTTAAACTTATAAGTGTTCTTCCTTAGTATGTTAGGAAGATCACCAACCATGATTTAGATAAGATTTTCACACCCATAGCCTCTAAAACACCACCAAAACCGAAACTGGACAGTTTTGAAGACTAAGTGTTCTTCACCTTTTGGAGTCAAATTCTTGAATAGAAGTTGGTTGGAACTTCTAAGGGTAAACTATGGTGAGTTGGAACACAAGAAATTGGAGCTAAAACACAAAGGTTTGGAGCTAAGACTTGCTTTGGAACGACTTTAAAATCTTGGATATTGTTGGGCTAGTATTGAGGTAATGAGCCTTAAACTCTTTGTGAATTTGATTATTATGTATATATGGATATTAAACATATATTGGAAGTATCTTATGGACTATAACTTATATAAAGATTGGATTATAAGTTGAAGGACTAATGAAGTAATTGGATAAGTAAAATGTAAAAATTGGCCAAGGACCCCAACTTAAGGACCGTATCTACTTTGGACTTTTTACTTTGGACTTTTCTTATTGTTGTTATGAAGGCGAGATAGTAAACCGCGTTACCGTTTGGGCGCGTAATCCCCTTCTTTTTCTTATTATTATTATGAATGCGAGATAGTAAACCGCGTTACCGTTTGGGCGCGTAATCCCCTTCTTTTACTTATTGTTATTATGAAGGCGAGATAGTAAACGCGTTACCGTTTGGGCGTGTAATCCCTTCTTTACTTATTATATTTATGAAGGAGAGATTGTTAATCGGCGTTAGTTTGGGCGTGTTATCCCCTTCCTTACCTATCGGAATTATTGTGTCTTATTTATGGCACGTTGGTTACTGTTGTCGGGCTTTGTTAAAAATATGGAATTGAGTAAAAACGGGGGAAGTGCTACCCAATTTTCCGTAGACTAAGAGAAACCTTACTTGGAAGAATCCCACGAAAAACTAGAAGTTAATAGTCGTGTTTTGACTATTATAGGTTGACACTCTGCACGCGACATATCCGACTTGGCAAGTGGGTTTAGCCGAGGAGGTCTGTGATTCTTCCTATCCCTTTGAGCATGATATTTTCGAAATATATATATAGTACGGTAGACGTACGTGTATTAAACTAAATTTGGCTTCACTTTAATGTCTTTGAACTTGAGTTCTAATTAATAAGAATCTTGAATATTTCAAAAGAAATATGAATCATTTTTGGAAGAAAAGTAATACTTGGTTTTTATAAAAAGCTTAAGTGTTATACTAGCTTTATGGGAAGTTAGGTATAACGACTTAAGAAAGATAAGAAAGCGATTTTTACTATTTGTTTATCAAATGCTTGAAATATTGTCTGAAGGTATGGTAAGTTGGTTTGATAGACATTTTATGATTGTGCGTGTGTTATTATCTTGTGTCGATTATTTTAGAAGTTTTTTCTTGTTTTGCGTATTTTGTTCATCGATTAGTCGTTGTGTTCGATTCTTGTGATGATTGTATAAAGAGGTTATTCTTATTGTGCTTATGTTGTTTAACGATAAGTAGTTATGTTAGTATTGTACCACTCGCCTCTTGACATGTTATCACAGGGGTTAGCGGCCCCGTGCAGAGGATGCCTGCATGCGAGTCGAGGGACCTATGCGAGCTACGAGTTCGAGGTTAGTGTGCGAGAATACCTCATGCGGTCTATGTGGCCATGCGGTGCGAGTCGGGGCGATGCAGGAGTAGCTACCCTCGATCGAGAATACCTCATGCGGGCCTAGGTGGCCTATGCGGACTGCGGGAGTCCAGGATTAGGCATGCATAATGATAGTATGGGCGATTGGCCTTGCTTCGATCATTCGCGGCCTAGAAAAGACTTGTTACAGTATACCTATTATTATTCTTATTTGTGATGTGGCACTACGTGCAGTTAACTCGGTTGTTTTCATACGTACTTGTGAATTGGTTTTAAAAATGTTAAGTTTTTATATATGTATATATATCTGTACTTTCTGATTTCACATACCAGTACTTGTTTCTTGACCTCCTTCGGGCTGCGTTCATCTGTGAGTAAAGGAAGCGAGTAGCGGATCCTCAGTCTTAGGATCTTTACTGCAGTATCGGGAACTCCATTTCTCGGAGGCTCGACTTTTAGTATGGTTCTCCACGTGTCGTAGATGTTTTGTACATTCGGGGTATGGCGGGCCTGTCCGTCATAGTGGTTACATTTCCTTAAGTGCAGTAGTCTGTCGCGCATTTTGGGATTGTAATTGTTCCTGTTGGGTAATTATATATATATGCGAAAGCAACTTTTCTCGGATAGACTAATCTTACTTTTATTGTTTCATGTCTTGGTTATATTCCATTGGTTACTCGATGTTTGGCTACTTGGGTGTCGGGTAGGCACGATCCACGGGCGAGGCGAGTCGTGACAAAAGTGGTATCGAGCGATTAATCCTCGGAAAGTGTCTGAGCACCGTGTCTAGTAAGTCTTGATTATCGGTGTGTTGTGCACCACGTCTATAGTTCGGAGTGCGGGACATTTAGGATTGGTTTCCATTCTTCTCACTCGAGATCGTGCCTTAGAGTTGGGTTATAGGTTGGACCGCCGGCGATTTCCCTTTCTTGATTATGCCTCCACGTAAGGCAACCGGGCCCAGAAGGGCAAGGCGTAGGAGGCGCTAGTAGTACAGAGAGTCACGAGGCTCGGGCCCAACCCTTACGAGGTGATACCTCCGACGGCGAGTTCCATGCGTCGCCGGCCCCAACGAGTTTAGGGCGCGGCAGGCTGCTAAGGCCACAAAGCCTCGGCCCCACTGGAAGCGAGAGGACATAGGTTACAAGGATATGGCGATTATTGGCGAGTCGTAGCAAGGCACGAGATAAATTTGAATCAGCAGCGATTCAGTCAGTAGTACGCGTGGATTTCACGAGGTCGAGATAGTTTGAGACCGGGACTTTACGAGTTGCGGCCCACGAGTTTTATGGGTGAGTCACGAGATGATCCACGAGTTCATCGACGATTCTGTGGATCATGAAAGTGATCAAGGCATCGGAGACCGAGTCAGTGGTCTTAGGTTCATATCGGTGCGATACGCGATCGGCCCGTTCGATTCTTGGGAAGCGTCGGGAAGCGGCGCCTCGGCCGTTTGGGACGAGTTCTCAGAGGCATTTCTCGCTCACTTCTTGCCTCCGTAGATGAGGAGGGCACGAGCTGACAGATTTTTGATCTTTGAGGCAGAGGCGCGCGGTCGGGAGTCTGACGTGGAGTTCGACTCGTTGGCTCGGTATGTTCAGCGTTAGTGGCGGATATGGAGGGCCGAGTACACCGTTACATCGCGAGTCTTGGCGACTACTTGGCGAGTCTTGCTCAGTGTAGCTCTTGTGGGCATGGATATTGCCCGTGCGATCGTACGCAGGTGTGAGGCGTAGGCGGCGGGTTGTGCGGATATCATCGAGAAGAAGGCGGGGCAGCAGTCCTTTGGTAGTTCGAGGTGGGCGACCTCGGCGGCGGAGTAGATTTGCACCTCGGCGGCTGAGCACTCTATACCATCGCGGGACCGGCAGGTATTCGGGAAAGTCGGGGCCCAGGACTTGACTTCGGGGTAGCAAAGTGCTAACCAATCGAGACCACCTTCTTCTCAGTGTGTTCGATGTGGAAGATCCCATTTCAGGAAATGTGGTACTGCTGCGGGAGTTTGTTTCACTTGCGGCCAGCAGGGTCACTTTGCGAGAGATTGTCCGACTAAGGGTGGCGCAGATAGTAGAGTTCAGCCTACAGGGTCTTTTGTCGGGTCTTCATCTCCTACGATTTACTCGTCGGAGGCGAGTTCTCATGGGCCAGTCGCGGCGGAAGGTCGTGGCGGTGCTAGTTCCAGCGGTCCTCGAACCGCATTTATGCCATGTCCGGCCGCCAAGACCGGGGCGTCGCGGATGTCATCACGGTACTTTATCGGTTTCTTGTTGCGGCGTATATGCCTTGATAGATCCGAGTTCTACCTTGTCCTATATATCTCCCTTATTGCTAGTAGGATAGGGATAGAGCACGAGTCCATAGACCCTTTTGTGGTAGCGGCCTTTGTGGGGATTGATGTAGTGGCGTGTATATAGGGCTTGCCCGGTGACTATATGCGATCGTCGGACCTAGCGGACTTGATAGAGTTGGATATGACCGATTTTGATGTGATCATGGGTATGGATTGGTTAGCTTCTTGCTACGCCAATGTAGCTGCGAGGAGAGCGATTAGTACGGTTCGGTTCGGGAGCGGTTATCGAGTGGGAGGAACACTTTATCGTAGAGGTAAGTTTATTTCTACCTCGAGGCGGAAGATGGTTGGAAGGGTATATCTACCATCTCGTCGGGTATTTGATCTGAGGCGGCGACACGGACCTCTGATCGGTTTGGTGAGTCGAGAGTTTCGGATGTGTTCCCAGACGACCTCCGGGTATCCTCCGGAGAGGAGATGAGTTTGCATTGATATTCTACGATACTCGATCTATATCCATTCAGCCATACGAATGGCTTTCTTGAGTTGAAGGCGAAGGACGGTGAAGCGATTTCTTGGAGAAAGGCTTCATTAGGCCTAGTGTTTCTCCCAGAGGCGCGGTATTGTTCGTGAAGAAAAAGGATGGGGCCTGCGTATGTGCGTTGATTCTTATTATACCGTATTTCGGTATATGCGTGGGGCGTGCGTCAAAGTTTAAGCCTTAAGATAGGCAAGGTCGAAATTTTGTTCTGACCCCAAAAGAATTGTTTCCGACGAAGCGTTTTCCAAACTTTGCGAGGAAAATTACTGTTCGCGACTTTAATAATTTTTGCGGATTTTCAGAGATGAAACATTTTGGACCAGCGAGAGGCGGCATGTGTCACCTCGAGTTGGCGGGTTAGTGGCGATTCTTGGCATGTTTCTTAGCACGTTTTGTGCCATGTTTGTGCCTAAAACTTGGGTCAATGTTTGTGAGGATTTGTGGAGTAGGTATAGGGTGCGACGTGCAAATCCCGCCCTCCACTTGCCCTCCACTTGCCTTCATCTTAGTTATTGGTTTCCTATAAATACCCCAAGCTGTTGAAGACTTCTTCATCCACAAACACTTTCTAAGTCTTGAAAAGCCCTCTCCCCTTAGTGTAGTGTTCTCGTCAAGAGCACCCACTGCCCTTGAAAAGGCCTTGGCGAAACACCACCCCCTCACAGTGGTGTTGGCGAGACCTACCCACACTTGCCTAGTTGTTCTCGTAAAATACCACTCTCTTGGTAGAAAATACTCTCCAAGTATTATTACTATTCAAAATACCTTAGCCTTATACCTTGTAGTATTCCAAAGTTACCTCTATCGTAGAGCAGGAAATACTACCTTATGTCCTTTAGTCTCAAGCGAAACCCTAAGGAAAATCTTCATAGTTGGTTGAAGTGCTAAGTAGAGATTGTTTAGGAACTTCTAAGGGTTGTTTGGAGCGGGTTGGAGCGCCCAGAGTAGGAGCTAAGCGTTGCTCAGGATCGACATTTAAACTTGGATAATTTTGGGCTTATCGAGGTAAATATCTTGTCCCCCTATTGTAATTAGAGTTTGCATACTGTTGAAGTATAAGAATTAAGTATAAGTTATATCTGAGGAAGGTATATAAGAAGAGAATTGAACTACTTACATAGTCTTTGTATTCTGATGAACTTGTGAAGTTTGTGGGTAGGGAAGTCTTTGCCAATTTTCCGTAGAATCTTGTATCTAAATTTATTCTACCGAGTAGTCTAGACATTGATAGACTCGTATAACCGTTATAGGTTGAAGTACTGCGAGTAGCGTATTCTACTCGAAAGGTGGACAAGGCTAGCCGGGTTATAGCGGTGGAGCATTTTGCTATTAGTCGATAATCGTCGCGAGGTATGTGATTCTTCCTATCCTCTTGAGCATGATATTTTAAAAGAATATATAGTACGGTAGACGTACGTGTGTTAACTGAACGTGGTTTTACTGCGATAATAAGAATCTTGAAGTATTTCAAAAGAATTAAGAAACCTTTTTGAAAGAAGAGTAATACTTGGTTTTAAAAGCTTAAGAGTTATACTAGCTTTATGGGAAGTTAGGTATAACGACTTAAGAGAGATAAAAAGGATGGTTTATTGATTTTAGAAGCTAAGAGATTTGATCTTAAAAGATAAGAGACTTGACTTAATTAAATTAATATGAATTTTGTTAAAAGTGAGGCATCATTAAGTGAGTAATGAGTACTTGGTTTTTAAAAGGAATAATGTTTTACTGATTTCGGAAATCAGAATAAGTGTCGAACAAACCACTGCAGCGTTAATAAAGGGAAATGTTTTGACTAATTAAGTATTATTAAAACCAGTAGAAACCTCCATCTGCGTAGAAGCTAAGATGAGACAAAATGATATTACATTTCCTAGATCATGGCTGCTTTAATAAGATTGTTATAAACAAGAATAACCTACTCACATATAAGGCATATGTTTCTCAAATTGTTTTAAAGGAGAATTATATCATTAAGTGATTAAAACTATGAACTACGAAACCTTTCGAAAATGAGAAACTTGAGCATTTGAAATTAGGCAAACTTGAACATTTGGAAAATAATGTTGTTACTTGATCGTTACAAAGGGAAGTGTTTTGGTTTACTTAAAAAGATAGTCACTCTATTTTTATACTACGGGTATTGTGTGACTTTTGTGAAAGAAACGGATCTTTTAAAGAGTTAATGTATGAAGTACTTTGGGGATAAAAACCCGAACTTGTTAACATAAAGTAGAAAGTACCTTGTGTGAATAACTTGATTGTGTTGGTTTGTGATAGCCTTGTAATACTTTCTTGTTGATTTGATAAGTAAACATGTTAGGATGCTACGTGTGTTAGTATCTTGTGATGTTGTGTAAGGAGGTTATTCTTGTTGTGCTTACGTTGTTAAACGTTAAGCCCGTTGTACTGTTATTATATCACGTACCCTTGACTTGTTATCACAGGGCTTGCCACCGCGATGCGGTCTATACGGCCTCACGATCGTGTGACTATGCGAGGCGGCGGTATGCTCGAGATTGATCATTAGGGTGTATTATCCGTCACGAGGAGTGCCTTATGCGATGCAATGTGACTATGCGGTCTATGTGACTATGCGGATGCGTGAGTCCGGGAGTACGCGGGCTAGCTACCGTCACGAGGAATACCTCATGCGGGCCTATGTGGCTTTATGCGGGCGGCGGTATGCTCGGATTAGGCGTGCATTGATCACGAGGCGAGTGGCGGCTTTGATCATGTAGTGCGGTCTAGAAAGACCTCGTGATCTGATTTATGGCATTGTTGGTACTGTGAGTCTTAGTAGTCGACTATGCCTTCGTACTTACCGTCACGGTTTTATTATGACACAGTGGGACACAGTGTTCATGTATTCCTTGGTGCTTTCATATCATGAGCGGCGGTGAGGAAGGTATTCCACGGGCATGATTGATGTTATGGGCGTGAGACCCATAGTTATATTTGAGTGATGACTTTGAGGGCGTGATGTCACGACCCATTCAAGAACGTGGCGGTGCCTTGCAGGGCACCCAAGTAGTCATACATGAGTAATCGGAATATAAAACAAGACATAAACGATTTATAAAATAAGACACGATTCATGTGAGAAAAGGTTGCCTTCGGCATATATATATATAAACATGGTTTAGCGATTTACATCCCATCTTATGCATGACTACTGAGACCTCTGAAATATACAACTATGGCGGGGGCCCGCCATACCTGTACAAAACTATCTACAACAGGGAGATCATACCCAAAGTAGAGCCTCGGAGAAGATGGAGCTCGACACCAACACAAAAGATCCTAAGGATGCGGATCTAGCACTTTGCCCTTTACATGCGGCATGAGCGGCCCGAAGGAGGTCGATTACAGTACCAAGTATGTGAAACTAGAAAGAACTGAAATGAAATCAAAGTATTTAAAACCTTTTCACAAATACAATCAGTTCAATTGCACATAGTGCCACATCACAAACAACCGTAATAGGAAAAGCTAGCAGTCTATTCTAGGCGCGAATGATCGAAGCAAGGCCAATCGCCCATAGTATCATTCTGCGTGCCTAGTCTGACTTCCGCGATAGTCCGTCACACACGCGTGAGGTATTCCTCGCATCGGGGTAGCCAACCCGGTACCGCTGGACTCGCGATCCGCATAGTCTCGATAGGCCGCGTAGTCCGTGGACGCATAGGCATCCGCGTCGGGCTAAACACCGGAATGATCAATCACGGAGCATACCGCTGCTCGCATAGTCTCACGGACCGCATAGGCCGTATAGACGCGTCAAGGGTGGCAATCCACCGGTATAATAAGTCGAGGATAGGTGATATAATAACGATACAACGGACTTACCGTTTAGCAACGTAAGCACGAGTAAGAATGACCTCCTTACGACATTTCAAGACACTAACACGGTAGCATCATAATATGTCTACTTATCAAACAAATCTTACTACACTTGCAAATCAATACAAGGCTTTTATAAACAAACAAGTAAGTGATTCTTTTTATCTTTCTTAAGTTGTTATACCTAACTTCTCATAAAGCTAGTATAACTCTTAAGCCTTTGTTTTAAAACCAAATATTTATCTTCTGTTAAAAATGATCGATAGTTCTTTTGAAATGCATCGAGATTCTTATTATTGGGCTTAAGTCAAAAGACATTGCCGTAGTTATTATTCGAGCTTAAGTCAAGCGACATTGCGTAGTTATTATTGATTAACACATATACGTCTACCGTACTATATATATGTTAAAATATCATGCTTAGGAAGAATCACATACCTTCTCGTGAAAACCTCCCGCAAGTTGAATATGTCGTGCAGAGAATCGACTATAATAGTCACGAACATCTATCAAAGTCTAGACTACTGAAGGTCATTCTAAGCGAGGTTCACAATTCTACGGAAAGTCGGGCGACAACCCTACGGTGAGCTATATAAGTCTCTGTGAAAGCAGTGATCTATGTAATCTGATTCAATTATTCTTCTTTTAAACCCTTCTGTGATATGATTCAATTCTATTAGTAATATCATACAAGTATTTAATACTTATTCTTATACTTCTACGATTATGTATTTTCTAATTATAAAAGAAGGGTAAGATTATTTACCTCTATAAGCCCAAAATTATCAGTATAGCGTCGCTCACGAAGCAAGGTTTAGCTCTAATTGATGCGCTCAGATAGCTCCAAGAACCTTTAGAAGTTCCTCACTTCTACTAAGTACTAAGGGATTTGGGCTAGGGTATTTTGGGCATTATAACAATACTAGAAGGCAACTTTTCTACCAAGGGAGGGTTAGATTTGGCTAGGCTAGGGGATTAGCCTTGGCTAAGCTCACCAAAGGGGAAGGTGTGTTGGGCGAAAAGGCTTAAGGAAGAGGAGAGGATTTTCAAGACTTGGAAAGATCTGTGGAAGAACCACTATTCATCTTAAGGGGGTGTATTTATAGCTCAAGCCATGGCCAAACAATGGCCAAGATGAAGACAAGTGCAAGGCAAGTGTAGGGTGAGGATTTACTACACACAAATATCCTACCAACTCCTTGACTTGTGCAAAGGCACAAAAAACGTGCCATCCTATTCCAATTCGTCCAATGGGCGATTTCAAGTCCACGATTTGAGGTGCCAAGTGTCGCCCTCCGTTGGTCCAAAATGTTTCGTCTCTCGGAAAAATCCGCAAAAATACAAAATGACATAGCCGGAATTTTCTCTACGAAAGCTGTGGAAACGTTTCGTCGGAAAACGGTTCTTTTAGTGAGTTGTGCACAAATAAAAACGTCCAAGGCTTAAACTTTCAATGCCAAACTTTAAATGCGTGCGCCTCGCACATACTCGGAAATACGGTATAACATTCTCCTCTAGAAACATTCGTCGAATGTTCCTTCCCAAGACGATTAACGGTAAAAGCTTAAGCGGTTTGCAAGTGCCACATGGCCACAATATAACACTTAATAATTACGAAAATTAAACGTGGCGGAAAGTAAGTTACGGAGGTGTGGGGAATAAGTGAGGTACCTGCGCCGTATCTCCTCCTCACGTCATTTCCTCCCTAAGCTCGTTCGCCACGAACTTTGGCGGAAGCCACGTCCTTAGTCATGAGCGCCTAACGGACGATCGACTATCGCTATGGGAATCTCCTCATACGATAACCCCTCGGTCACTAGACATCGTCAATCGGATGTACCTAGATGGATCCCGATACATCTCCTCAAGATAGAAGCGTGAAACACGGATGCCGCCTCCGGATCGGACGGCAGATCCAACTCATAGGCAACCTTGCCTGCGGACAATGCGAAGCGGCCCGATGTACGCAGTGAGTTTCCTTCTTCCGAATCTCATCGCGCGCCGTGGGTGACACGCTGGAAAACCCAATCATGAACCTCGAACTCCGGATGCCGGCACGATGATGCGTATGACTTACTGCCGACTCAAGTGTCGACAACCTCTCTGGATAAGCTTCACGCTTATCCATTGCACTACGCCGTCTGGACCAGCTGCGCCGCCCACGTCGAACCAACCTATAGGCGTCTGCACTTCCTCCATACAAGGCCTCATAAGGCGCCATCGAATCTTGGAGTGGTAGCTATTATTGCATAAACTCAACTAGAGGCAAATGATCCTCCCACTACCCACGAGTCGATAACACAGGCTGTTGCATATCCTCAAGAGTGCGGATAGTGCGCTCGGCTTTGTCGTGCATGCGTGGATGGAATGCGTACTCGGGCTCACTGCGTCCTAAACCTCTGGAAAGACCTCGGAAGTTAGTCGTAAGCGGGCTCCTGCATGCGATATGATCGAAATAGGGACTCATGCGATCGGCGATCTCGGATGTAAGTGCGGCATAATCCTCGGTAGAAAGTCGTCCTAATGGGAAGAAAGTGGGCTGATTTAGTCGACTGTCGACGATAACCCATAGAATCATGTCTCCTGGAGTGCGAGGCAATCTGTGATGAAGTCCATGTTGATCACCTCCCACTTCAGTCGGGATCTCTATGTAGCAGAATAAACCACCAGGCCTCTGGTGCTCTACCTTCACCTGCTGACAACACGGGCACTGAGCCACAAACTCTGCAGCGTCCCTCTTCAAGCCATCCCACCAATACACAGATCTGAGGTCGTGGTACATCTTGGTTGACCCCGGATGGATAGAGTAACGTGCGTTGTGTGCTTCCCCTAGAACCTGCTGCCGAAGTCATGAAACATATGCAACACACAACCTGCCCACAAACCTTAGCACCCCATCGTGGTGCTACCTCAAGGACCTTGCCCTCACGAAGAGTCGTATCACGATAGCGTGTCAAGCGGATCCTCGAATGTTGCCTCTTCACCTCCTCGATGATGGAAGACTCGGCAACCTCACGAACTCTAACCCATTTGCTATCGAATCAATCAAGCGGAAACCAAGGCTCGCTAAGCGATGCAAATCACGAACCATGTCCCTCCTCGGCTGCACATCGATAAGCTCCCCATCGACGACTAAGAGCATACGCCTGACATTGGCCTTCCCGGGTGAGTGCGGGATATCAACATCATAATCCTTGGCGGCTCAACCACCGTCTCGCCGTAAGTTCATTCTCTGGTGAAGATATCTGGAGGCTCTTGTGGTGCGTATAAATATCCACGTGAACCCCATACAAATAGTGCCTCCAGATCTTGGCGTGAATCACGGTACCAACTCCAAATCATGGGTGGGGTAGTTCCTCGTGTTTCTTGGTTGTCGGGATCATACGCTATAACCTTGCCTGCTGCGATCAACACATCCCAACCCGATGCGGCGATCACAATACACAACATAACCGTGCGGACCTGCGGAAGAGTAAGAAGCAGGCGGTCGTCGATCTCTTTCGAAACTGGAAACCCCGCCACACAAGCATCGGCTGAAACTTGCGCCAATGCGAGTCACTAGTTAATGGTGCGAAGATAAAGCAAACTTCTCATGAACCGCCGATAATATCTGCAAGGCCCGAGCTGCGAACCTGCCGGAGTAGTAGGTCTAGGCAAAGTTACGACGCTTCGATCTTGGCGTATCCACTCGAATGCCATCAGCCCACAATATGCCCCGGAAAAGCCACGAAGTCAGCAAAACTCACATTTGGAAAACTTGGCGTACAGCTGCTGGTCGGGCGTCGGCCACGATCCTCAAATGCTCGCATGCTCGCCTCTGGCGAGAATAAACCAAGATATCATCGATGAACACTATCACAAGCGTGTCCAAAAATGGTTTGAACACTCGGTTCATCAAATCCATGAATACCGCCGAGCATTGGTCAACCAAAAGACGACCACGAACTCATAATGCGTCGCAGGGTCGGAATGCGATCTAGGGACATCCACCTCTCGACTACTTTTGATGATAGCGACGCAGATCAATCTTGGAGAAACATCTCGCGCAGTGGTCGAACAAATCATCAATCACAGGAAGGGTATCGTTCTTAATGGTCACCTTGTTGTTTGCCGTAATTGTTATACCGTATTTCCAGTATATGCGTGGGGCGTGCGTGAAAAATTTGAACTTGTGAAGTTGGCTTGGCGAATTAAATTTTGTGCATAACACGATTAAGTCGTTTTTATTGAAAGCGTTTTCCATGACTTTCGTAGGGAATTTACGTCTATGTCATTTTTAATTTTTGCGGATTTTTCCGAGAGGCGAAACATTGTGGACCAACAAGAGGCGCGCCACTTGGCACCCTCTCATTTGAAGCGTCTTGGGCGGTGAAGTGGGCGATTAGGTTGGCCATTTTGGTCAAGGGTTGGTAGGATATTTTGTGCTAGTTGGCTAGTGTGCACTTGGCAAGATCTTGGCCTACACTTGCTAGGCACTTGGCTAGATCTTGGCCATTGGTTGGCCTTGGCTTGTGCTATAAATACCCTCAGGTTGAGGACTTCTTCGTCCAAAATGCCTAAGTCTTGAGAGCCTTCTCCACTTGTGTGAGTTCGTGAGAGCACCCCTCTAGGGTGCTAGCGAGTGTACCCTCCCCTTGGCGAGTACCCCCACAGTGGGGTAGTAGAGGTATACACCACTGCCTTGTTGCTTTAGTATAATACCAGCTGTGGTATAGAAATACTCTCCAAAGTATTGTTATAATGCCCAAATTACCTTAGCCTTATACCTTGTAGTATTCTAAGGTTATACCTATCTGAAAAGCCAGAAAATACTATTATACTTAGTCGGTCACCAAACCGAAACCCTAAGGAAAATCTCCATGGTTAGTTGGAGTAGTATGTAGAAGTTGGTTAGAACTTCTAAGGGTAGTTTGGAGCGGGTTGGGAGCGCACGGAGTTGGAGCTAAGCGATAGCCAGGATCGACTTTATACTTGGATAATTATGGGCTTATCGAGGTAAATATCTTGTCCTCTATTGTAATTGGAAATTACATGTTGTTTGAATATATAGTTGAAGTATACTATATATAGTCTTGAGCGTAGTTAGTTGGCAATGTCTTTTGACTTAAGCTGGAACCGAATGATGTAATTACATGGGGTATTCAGTAGACTTGTGTAGTAGTGCGGTGGAGTAGAATTGTACGTTCGGGTTAGATGTATAACCCCACGGTTGGCTTGGTATCAGGCCTCGATAGAGGAGGAGATTTACGCTGTTGCGGGGAAGTCTTTGAAATTTACGTAGAAAGTTCTACGACGCGACACGAATGTTAATAAGCGCCTTGTGGCCTTATAGGTGGAAGTACTACGTATGGCGCGATCTGCTTGGCTAAGGAGTAGCCGAAGCGGTTGGAGCGTTTGCTATTAGTCGATGCTCGTCGCGGTATGTGAACCTCTTCCTATCTCTTCTAGCATGATATATGTGAACTATGTAGTGCGGTGAGCGTACATGTGCTAAATGTATTTGATGGTGTAAACATAAAGTGTTATAACGGCTTTATGGGAAGTTGTTTATAACGACTTTATGTTGGTTAGAAAATACATGTGGTTTTAAAAGATGGCGATTTGAACTATAAGCGGCTTGTTATATGTTAATAAAGAACTTGAAGTATTTCAAAAGATTCTTGAATCATTTTGAAAGGAAGTAATACTTGGTGTTTGAAAACTTAAGAGTTATACTAGCTTTATGGGAAGTTAGGTATAACGGCTTAAGAGTGTTTCTTGATTTGGAAATCGGAATGTGTATCGACAAACCAACTGCGGCGTTAATAAAAGGAAATGTTTTGACTAATTAAGTATTATTAAAACCGGTAGAAACTTCCATCTGCATGAAGCTAAGATGAGACAAAATGATATTTCCTAGATCATGATTCTTTGTAATAAGATTATTATTTTAAACAAGAATATCCTACTCACATATAGGGCTTAGGTTTCTCGGATTGTTTAAAGGAGAACTATATTCTTAAATGAATAAGACTATGAACTACTGAAACCGTTCTAAAATGAGAAACTTGAACATTGGAAATTAGGCAAACTTGAGCATTGGAAATGAATGTTACTACTTGATTTTACAAAGAGGAGTAATTGAGTTACTTTAAAAAGATAATCACTCTATGTTCATATACTACGGGTATTGATGGTTTCTTTGTAGTAACGTATCTTTTAAAGATTTAATGTATAAAGTACTTTGGGGATAAAACCCGATCTTGTTAATCGTATAGTAGAAAGTACCTTGTGTGAACAACTTGATTGTGTTGGTTTGTGATAGTCTTGTAATACTTTCTTGTTGCTTTGATAAGTAAGCGTGTTAGGATGCCACGTGTGTTAGTATCTTGTGATGGTTGTGTAAAGGGGTTTCCCTTGATTGTGCTTATTAACTATCGGTCGTTATGATAGTATTGTGGCATTAAATCTCTTGAGATGATTAGGGGTTAGTTTGCCCTCCGTCGCGGGGTAGACTCGGTAGTCGATGGACTATGATTCGAGATACCTGCATGCGGGTCTGAGGGCCTATGCGAGCTACGAGAGTTCCGTGTTAGTATCGTCCTTTATGGGCATGCGGTCCTTGTGGCCATGCGGACTCGAAAGTCGGGGCGATCGCGGGAGTAGCTACCCTCGATGCGAGAATGCCTCGTGCGGGCGATGAGATTGGCCTATGCGGGCTGCGGAAGTTCGAGGACTAGGCAGCACATCGGCATCTGCGGGCAAGTGGCGGCTTTGATCATGTAATGATGCAGACAGATCTTATGATCTGATTCATGACCTTGTTAGTGCGTAGGTGTTAGTAGTCGGCTATGCCTTCGCATTTACCTGCATGCGGTTTTATTTGGACACAGGTGGGACACGAGTGATCATGTGTATTCCTTGGTGCTTTTCTATCATGACCGTGGCGGTGAGAATGTATTCCACAGGCATGATTGATGTTATGGGCACGAGACCCGTAGTTATATTTAGTGATGACGTTGAGGCGTGAGTCCACGACTTGACATGGCGCTTGTTTATTGTGAGCGTAGTTTGGTTATCATACATGTCTCTGCTTTATAGACTATTATGATTTCATTTCTGATATTTTTAGTTTCACATACTACATTCTGTTATCGACCTCCTTGAGGCTGCGTTCATCTGCCGAGTTGAGGTACACGATCGTTGATCCTAGCTCGTGGTCACATTCAGCGTTTGGAAGCACCGTTTCTCGGAGGCTTATCGATGGTATAGTCCATGCGTAGTAAGTGTTTACATTCGGGGTTTGGCGGGGCCACTGTCCGCCATTTTTGTCATATCATTCTTAAGTGCACAAATGCTGTTGTGGGCGGGGTTGTAAAAAGGATTAAAGCATTCATTGTAAAGTTGTTATTTATATACTGAAGAGGCAAAGTTTTCTAAAGATAGCTTGTAATGCGTTTCTTGTTACTTCTTGTTGTGGTTTTATGTTCTGATTACTCGATGTTGTGTCACTAGGGTGCAGGGTAAGGCTCGATCACGGGCGAGTTGGTCGTGACAAAAGTGGTATCGAGCGATTAATCCTCGGAAAGTGTCTGACCGTATCGATCCGCAGTCTTGATTATCGGTGTGTTGTGCACCACACCAATAATCGAGGCTATAGGATATTTAGGATTGGTTTCTATTCTTCTCACCCGAGATCGTGCCTTGAGGCGTGTTGTAAGTTGGACCTACGGCGAAATTCTTTCCTTATCGTTATGCCTCGCGTAGGGCAGCGAGCCGGGAGGCAAAGCGTAGGAGGCTGCGAGTAGAGTTGAGGGTGGCGAGGCAGGCCCAATCATTACCTAGGGTAGTGCTTCGGGAGTTTTGCGGCGTCACTAGCGCAGAGTTTAGCACGGCGGCGATTCCTCTGCGGCCATGACATTTGAACCTTCCACGGCCAGAGCAGAGAATTTAGATTGCAAAGAAGCGACCACATTACTAGCTATAGATTTGGCTACTAGAGTGTATCGATGTATGCGAGTCTTGATGACTATCTAAGAGAAGGGTTGTGCAAGAGTAATTCTTGATTGAAGCTTGGCATGGCACGTGGTGGGCTTATGCCTTGCAGCAGTAAAGCGTAGAGATCGGCGGGTTAACAAGGGCGAGAAGAGGGCGAGCGAAGTCCTTTAGTAACTTTCAGCGGCGCTTCGCTGAATTAGATATGCACCTCCGCCCGATGCGAGTGGTCTTCCGCGGATATCGGGGCGTTTGGAGTATCGCAGAGTTGGTCGAGAACTCGGGGCTTAGGTTCGCGGTGTAACGTCATCGGGAATGTCGTCTTTTAGTTGGTACTTGTTGTACTACGACCGTCGAGTCGATGTCGATAGAGTGTCCTGTAGGAGGACTTAGCCTTGAGGATCGGTGGGTAGTTCGTCATCTTCCTAGCTATGCCTACTGAGGCGAGTTTGATTAAACAACTAAGGAGTGAAGCGGTAGATATAGATATATCTTTAACCTGCAGAGATCGGTATGTGTGAAGGTGAGTATACGCTTAAGTGCTATGTTACGATAGCGATGTATCGGTGTGACTAGATCATGGTTGTTTAACCGAGTAAGATTTTGGGGGATAGAGAAAGTGTGAGCCTTAGAGCTTTATACGTAGAGACCTTAGAGGTAAGGCCATCTCGAGTAAAGGTGTAGTGTTATGTTTGATCCTTATCGGAAGTGCATAGTGAACGTGAGTTATGTTTGGGATGGGTCCCTAGTAAGTGTGGAATGAAAGGGGGTAGTTGAGCTAAGAAGACCGCTGGGTTTCGTAACGTGATTAGTGAGGCCCATTCGGATCGGGACTAGTGTTGTGCTCGTTGTGGTCGGATTGAGGCCATGATGCGGGTCAACCCGCGGCCTTTTGCAGTGATGGGTCGATTTGTGATGGTCCCTTGTGTTAGGGTTGTGAGGGTGTTAGGCCCAAGTTTAGTTAACCGTCTGAGTTCGTGGATGCGTTCGACGGTGGTCGGGCGATGGGGCAGCCGTCGTGTTCTTGATCGGGACCGTTCACTCGGTTGTGTTGAGTTATACGAAAGGTTGTAAGGCTGCGGGGTGCCTACCTTCGCCTTATGTCGCAGTGAAGCCAGGTTGTGGCTATTTTCGTTTTCTAAAAGTTTTACCAAGTGGTGTTAAGAACTCAGGTGAGTCTCAGAATCGCATTTGCCCTCGGGCCAGCGTTTGGATTTCAGGGATAGTTGTGGGGATTGTTGTCTCCTGTGGAGGTAGTGTTTAAGCTACCATTTTAATGTTCGAATGTCGCCTTATGAAGCCTTGTAGGGGCGGAAGTGTAAGTTGCCGGTCGATTGGTTCGATGTTGGCAAGGTTCAGATAGTTGGTTGAGTTTGTTCCGGTATTTGTGGATAGTGAGAAGCTTGTCTAGAAGAGGTTACGGCGGCTCGAGAGATATTGTGCGGATAATCGGCCGGCGCTTAGAGTTCAGGTTGACGGTCGGTCTTCTTGAAAGTACCACCCCGAGTTGGGTATGACGAGTTTGGAAAACTGAGGAACTTAGCCCGAGTTACTTTGGGCCTTTGTGGGTTCATGTGAAGAATAGGCCAGTTTGCCTATATGTTAGCATTTGCCGTCCGACTTAGGAGGAAGGACGTCCGGTCTTTCGTATTGTTATGTTCGGGAAAGTATCGAAGATCCATCAGTATTCGATTAATGATGACCACGTTAGAATAGTAACCGAGTTACGGTAGGCGATGTCGAAATGTAGTAAGTTATGAGAAAGAGTTCGTGTGTGCGAGGTGTCACGACATCCTCGAGGATCATGGCGGCCGGTACCATTTGTTAGGTCGGAGCAAGGCTCGCGACAAAGTGACAAAATGTTAGAGGTGTTTCCTCGTGGACTTGGATGTAAGTTTTTGTAATGCGCGGGTGTTTACGTGGCGGTTGTGGCGTGTTGGTTCGTAAGTGTAGTAGTGAAGACTATCTTGGCGCGTTGTTTGAGACTTAGAAGGAACATTCGGGACGAATGTTTCTAAGGAGAGAATGTTATACCCGTATTTCGGTATATGCGTGGGGCGACGTAGAAAAATTTGAACTTGTGAAGTTGGCTTGGCGAATTAAATTTTGTATAACACCCGATTAAGTCGTTGACTAAAGCGTTTTCACGACTTCGTAGGGAATTTCCGTCTATGTCATTTTTAATTTTTGCGGATTTTTCCGAGAGGCGAAACATTGTGGACCAAAGAGGCGCCAGCACCTCTCATTTAGCGTCTTGGGCGGTGAAGTGGACGATTAGGTTGGCCATTTTGGTCAAGGGTTGGTAGGATATTTTGTGCTAGTTGGCTAGTGTGCACTTGGCGAGATCTTGGCCTACACTTGCTAGGCACTTGGCTAGATCTTGGCCATTGGTTGGCCTTGGCTTGCTATAAATACCACTCTAAGGTTGAGGACTTCTTCATCCAAAATGCCTAAGTCTTGAGAGCCTTCTCCTCACTTGTGTGAGTTCGTGAGAGCACCCTCCAGGGGTGCTAGCCAGTGTACCCTCCCATGGCGAGAGTACCCCTAGTGGGGTAGGCCGAGGGTATACACCACTGCTTGTTGCTTTAGTATAATACCCCTTTGTGGTATAGAAATACTCTCCAAAGTATTGTTATAATGCCCAATTACCTTAGCCTTATACCTTGTAGTATTCTAGGTTATACCTATCTGAAAAGCCAGAAAATACTATTATACTTCCGTCACCAAACCGAAACCACAGGAAAATCTCCATGGTTAGTTGGAGTAGTATGTAGAAGTTGGTTAGAACTTCTAAGGGTAGTTTGGAGCGGGTTGGAGCGCACGGAGTTGGAGCTAAGCGATAGCGAGGATCGACTTTATACTTGGATAATTATGGGCTTATCGAGGTAAATATCTTGTCCTATTGTAATTGGAAATTACATGTTGTTTGAATATATAGTTGAAGTATACTATATATAGATCGAACGTAGTTAGTTGGCAATGTCTTTTGACTTAAGCTGAAGAATCGAATCGAATGTAATTACATGGGGTGTATTCTGATGGACTTGTGTAGTAGTGCGTTGGAGTAGAATTGTACCCGTTCGGGTTAGATGTATAACCCCCCCCTGGTTGGCTTGGTATCCGGCCTCGATAGAGGAGAGATTCTGTTGTTGCGGGAAGTCTTGCGAAATTTGTAGAAGTTCTACGATGCGACACAGATGTTAATAAGCGCCTTGTGGCCTTATAGGTGGAAGTACTACGATGGCGCGATCGCTTAGCTTAAGGAGTAGCCGGTTGGAGCGTTTGCTATTAGTCGATACAATCGCGAGGTATGTGAACCTCTTCCTATCTCTTACAGCGTGATATATGTGAACTATGTAGTCGGTGAGCGATACGTGTGCTAAATGTATTTGATAGTGTAAACATAAAGTGTTATAACGGCTTTATGGGAAGTTGTTTATAACAGCTTTATGTTGGTTAGAAAATACATGTGGTTTTTAAAAAGGTAACTGATTTGAACTATAACTGGCTTGTTATATGTTAATAAAGAACTTGAAGTATTTCAAAAGATTCTTGAATCATTTTGAAAGGAGAAGTAATACTTGGTGTTTGAAAACTTAAGAGTTATACTAGCTTTATGGGAAGTTAGGTATAACGGCTTAAGAGTGTTTCTTGATTTGAAATCAGAATGTGTATCGACAAACCACTGCAGCGTTAATAAAAGGAAATGTTTTGACTAATTAAGTATTATTAAAACCAGTAGAAACTTCCATCTGCATAGAAGCTAAGATGAGACAAAATGATATTTCCTAGATCATGGCTGCTGTAATAAGATTATTATTTTAAACAAGAATATCCTACTCACATATAGGGCTTAGGTTTCTCAGATTGTTTAAAGGAGAACTATATTCTTAAATGAATAAGACTATGAACTACGAAACCGTTCTAAAATGAGAAACTTGAACATTGGAAATTAGGCAAACTTGAGCATTGGAAAAGAATGTTACTACTTGATTTTACAAAGAGGAGTAATTGAGTTACTTTAAAAAGATAATCACTCTATGTTCATATACTACGGGTATTGATGGTTTCTTTGTGGAGTAACGTATCTTTTAAAGATTTAATGTATAAAGTACTTTGGGGATAAAAACCCGATCTTGTTAATCGTATAGTAGAAAGTACCTTGTGTGAACAACTTGATTGTGTTGGTTTGTGATAGTCTTGTAATACTTTCTTGTTGCTTTGATAAGTAAACGTGTTAGGATGCTACGTGTGTTAGTATCTTGTGATGGTTGTGTAAAGGGGTTTCCGATTGTGCTTATTAACTATCGATCGTTATGATAGTATTGTGGCATTCATCTCTTGAGATGATTCCGGGTTATTTGCCCTCCGATGCGGGGGTAGACTCGGTAGTCGATGGACCTATGATTCGAGATACCTAATGCGGGTCTGAGGGCCTGCGAGCTACGAGAGTTCGAGTTAGTATCGTCCTTTATGGGCATGCGGTCCTTGTGGCTACGGACTCGAAGTCGGGGACGACGCCGGGAGTAGCTACCCTCGACGCGGAATGCCTCATGCGGGCGATGAGATTGGCCTATCGCGAGTGCGGGAAGTTCGGGACTAGACGCGCCATCGATCTCGGGCAAGTGGCGGCTTTGATCATGTAATGATGCAGACAGATCTTATAATCTGATTCATGACCTTGTTAGTGCGTGGTGTTAGTAGTCGGCTATGCCTTCGTACCACCAGACGGTTTTATTTGGACACAGGTGGGACACGGTGATCATGTATTCCTTGGTGCTTTTCTATCATAGGCGCGGTGAGGAATGTATTCCACGGGCATGATTGATGTTATGGGCACGAGACCCATAGTTATATTTGAGTGATAGCGTTGAGGCGTGAGTCCCCGACTTGACATGATCGCTTATTTATTGTGAATCGTAGTTTGGTATCATACATGTCTCCGCTTTATAGACTATTATGATTTCATTTCTGATATTTTTAGTTTCACATACTCGCACTTGTTATCGACCTCCTTGGGGCCGCGTTCACGCCGCAGTTGAAGTACACGATCGTTGATCCTAGCTCTCGAGTCACCATTCGGCGTTTGGGAAGCACCGTTTCTCGGAGGCTTATCGATGGTATAGTCCCATGCGTAGTAAGTGTTTACATTCGAGGTTTGGCGGGCCACGTCGCCATTTTTGTCATATCATTCTTAAGTGCATGTAATCTTGTTGTGGCGGGGTTGTAAAAGGATTAAGCGTTCATTGTAAAGTTGTTATTTATATATGCAGAAGCAAAGTTTTCTAAAGATAATCATTATGCGTTTCTTGTTACTTGCTGTGGTTTTATGTTCGGCGATTACTGCGATGTTGTGTCACTAGGGTGCCCGGGTAAGGCTCGATCCACGGGCGAGTTAGTCGTGTGATGTCAACACTGCGTCTGCCGTCCGTCCTTCTTGCGAACAATACCGGCGCTCCCAGAGAAACACTAGGCTGATGAAGCCCTTCTCCAGCAAATCTCTCAGCTGGTCCTCAACTCTCTCAACTCGGCAGGTGTCATTCTGTATGGCGGAATGGAAATAGGTCGAGTGTCTGGCAGCACATCTATACAAACTTCGATCTCCTCTCGGGAGGATACGGAGTCGTCGGAAACACGCCTGGGAACTCTCGACCACTGAACGGCGGAAAATCTGGTCGCGACTTGATATCAAACACCGGCGAGATGGTAGATATACCCTTACGCACCATCTTCCTAGCCTTGAGGTAGGAAATAAACCTACCTCGGCGTCTACCGTGCTCCTCCCACTCAACAACCTACCTCGAAAGCTGGAACCGTACTACTCTCTCTCTGCGGTCTACATTGGCGTAGCAAGAAGCTAGCCAATCCATCCCGTGATCACGTCGAAGTCAATCATCTCCAACTCTATCAAGTCGGCTGAGTGCCGACGTAAATGGTCACGGACAAGCTACATATACCCGTGAGCTACCAGAATCACCGCTGGCGTAGCTACCTCGAAAGGGTCTATGGACTCGGGCTACATCCCTATCCTACTAGCAACAAGGGAGATATATAGGGCAGTAGAACCGGATCTATCAAGGCATACACATCAAACCCGAGCCGATAAGGTACTGTGGCGACATTAGGTGAGGCCTCACGATCTGTCGATGGACAAAGCATAAATGCGGTTACGAGGACGCTAGAAGCTGGACTGCGCCCGCGACCTGCCGCGACCGGCTGGTCATGAAGTACCTTGCCTCGGCGAGTAAGCTGTCGGGGATGAAGAAGCGGCACAGACCACATGGTGAGCCTACCACCGCCGCGCTTGGTCGGACAAACTCGCGAAATGACCTGCGGCCACAAGTATAGCAAGCTCCGAGTCTGCTCCCGAGAATGGTATCTACCACGGGCACATCGAGCGGACCTCGAGCGGTTAGCACTTCGCTACCTCGAAATCCGAAGTCACAGGGCCCTGACACGCCCGGCTCGCTCAGGTATCACAGAAAATGATGTAGGGCGCTGCGCGCCCGTGTAGTGCAAATCGACTTCTGGCGACGCCGCCACGAGAACCACGAAAAGAACCGGCCGTCTTGGCCTTCCTGCTGCTGATATCGCTCTACCGGCGGTCTCTACGCCTCGCATCTAGTGCATGAGCACTGCATACGGGTAATGTCCATTACACGTGAAGGACACACCCGCACAAGACTTCGGCCATGTAATCATCTAGCTCGGTGACATAGCGATGCACCCGGTCCTCCATATCGCTACGGTGCGAGGGACATATTGAGCAAGAATCAAACTCGACATTGTACTCCCTAACTGTGTCCTCGCGTCTCGGCCAATAAGAATCTATCGGCTCGTGCCCTCTCATCTGCGGAGGCGAAGTGTGTGAGAAAAGCCTCCAAAACTCATCCCATCTTCTTTGGAGTGCATGCTCTCCCGAAAGCTCGCGAATCAAACCAATCGATTGCGGTATCACGCGGCCGTCGAAGCGAATATCATGGACTCGGTCTGAAGCCTTGATCACCCGCGTGATCCTCTGCGGCCCGACGGATAAACTCTGCGGATCATCCTCGGCCTCGACCCGTAAAACTCTGGCGGGCTACAACTAAGGAAATCCCGTAGCCTCAAGCTGTCTGCCCTCGGGTGCACTACAGTCTTCTTTGGGCTAGGCTGAACTGCGTCCGGCCCACTGTCCTCGTGTCGGCCACAATCCGAGCAAATAAGCGGGCCATCTCTCTGTACCCGTCTCCTGCTCCGGTGTGGGGTGGAGAATGCAGTGCTGGTCTCTGGGGCGGCGGCGTCATGGAACTCGCCGTCTCGGGTATAGACTGGGCCCGAGCCCTCGTGACTGGGTGTCTGCTAGCAGCTCCTCGCTTGCCGCCACAGGCTCGGGTCGCCTTACGTGGAGGCATAATCATTACGGGAAAGGAATACGTTAGAGGTCGACCTATAACTGACTCTAAGGCACGATCTCAGAGTGAGAAGAATGGAAACCCGATCCTAAATATCCTATAGCCTCACGATTATTGGTGTGGTGCACAACACACCGATAATCAAGACTTACTAGATACGATGCAGAGACACTTTCAGAGGATTAATCGCTCCGATACCACTTTTGTCACGACCCATTCGGGGCGTGGATCGTGCTCTGGGGCACCCAAGTAGTCATACATCGCAGTGTCATGCCGGAATATAAAACAAGACATGAAACGCTTTATAAAATAAGACACAGTTACGTATGAAAAGGTTGCCTTTCAAAGATATATATATAAACATGGTTTAGCGATTTACATCCCATACTGTACAACATGACTCTGCACTTAAGAAATATACAACTATGGCGGATGGGGCCCGCCATACCTGGATACAAAACTATCTACAACAGGAGATCATACGAAAGCAGAGCCTCGGATAAGATGGAGCTCCCGACACCAACGCAAAGATCCTAAGGATGCGGATCTAGCACCTTGCCTTTACCGCGGCATGAACGGCCCGAAGGAGTTGAGACAACAGTACCAAGTATGTGAAACTATAAAGTACTTAAATGAAATCAAAGTATTTAAAACCTTTTCACAAATACAATCGGTTCAATTGCACATAGTGCCACATCACAAACAACAACGATAATAGGAAAATCAGAATAAGTCTATTCTAGGCGCGAACGATCAAGCAAGGCCAATCGCCCATAGTATCATTCTGCGTGCCTAGTCCCGGACTTCGCGATCGCGATAGGTCACACACCGCGTAGGTATTCTCGCATCGGGGTAGCCGACCTCGGTACTACCGACTCCGCATCCGCATAGTCTCGATAGACCGCGTAGTCCATGGACCGCATAGGGCATCCGCATCGGGCTAAACACCGAATGATCAATCTCGGAGCATACTGCTGCTCGCATAGTCTCACAGACCGCATAGGCCGTATAGACCGCATCGAAGGTGGCAAGCCCTGTATAATAAGTCGGGGATAGGTGATATAATAACGATAACGCACTTACCGCTTAGCAACGTAAGCCGGTAAGAATGACCTCCTTACGGCGTTTCAAGACACTAACACGGTAGCGTCATAATATGTCTACTTATCAAACAAATCTTACTACACTTAGAAATCAATACAAGGCTTTTATAAACAAACAAGTAAACAGTTCCTTTTATCTTTCTTAAGTTGTTATACCTAACTTCCCATAAAGCTAGTATAACTCTTAAGCCTTTGTTTTAAAACCAAATATTTATCTTCGTTAAAAATGATCGATAGTTCTTTTGAAATACATCAGATTCTTATTATTCAGCTTAAGTCAAAAGACATTGCCGTAGTTATTATTCGGCTTAAGTCAAACGACATTGCGTAGTTATTATTCGCTTAACACGTATGCGTCTACCGTACTATATATATGTTAAAATATCATGCTTAGGAAGAATCACATACCTTCTCTGAAAACCTCCCCGCCAAGTCAATATGTCGCGCAGAGAATCATCTATAATAGTCACAGACATCTATCAAAGTCTAGACTACTCAAGGTCATTCTAAGCAGAGGGTTCACAATTCTACGGAAAGTCTGGGCAAAGACAACCCTTACGGTGAGCTATATAAGTCTCATGTGAAAACATCCTATGTGAGTACAATTCAATTATTCTTCTTAAACCCTTCTACGTGATAACATTCAATTTATTCAGAATATCCTTCTAAGTATTTAATACTTATTCTTATACTTCTAAAGATGTATTTTCTAATTATAAAAGAAGGGTAAGATTATTTACCTCTATAAGCCCAAAATTATCCGAGTATAAACGTCGCCCGAGCAAGGTTTAGCTCCTAATTGTACGCTCCGATAGCTCCAAGAACCTTTGAAGTTCCTCACAACTTCTACTAAGTACTAAGGGATTTGGGCTAGGGTATTTTGGGCATTATAACAATACTAGAAGGCAACTTTTCTACCAAGGGAGGGTTAGATTTCGGCTAGGCAGTGGGATTAGCCTTGGCTAAGCTCACCAAAGGGGGAAGGTGTGTTGGACGAAAAGGCAAGGAAGAGGAGAGGATTTTCAAGACTTGAAAGATTTGTGGATGAAGAACTCTTCATCTTAAGGGTATTTATAGCTCAAGCCATGGCCAACCAATGGCCAAGATGAAGACAAGTGCAAGGCAAGTGTAGGGTGAGGATTTACTACACACAAATATCCTACCAACTCCTTGACTTGTGCAAAGGCACAAAAAACGTGCCATCCTATTCCAATTGGCCCAATGGACGATTTCAAGTCCACCAATTTGAGGTGCCAAGTGTCGCCCTCCGCTGGTCCAAAATGTTTCGCCTCTCGGAAAAATCCGCAAAAATACAAAATGACATAGCGGAATTTTCTACGAAAAGCGTGGAAACGTTTCGTCGGAAAACGATTCTTTTAGTGAGTTGTGCACAAATAAAAACGTCCAAGGCTTAAACTTTCAAGGCCAAACTTTCGTACGTACGCCCTCACGTACATACTCCAGAAATACGGGGTATAACACGCGAGTCCCTGACTTGACATGACTGCTTATTTATTGTGAACTGTAGTTTGGTTATCATACATGTCTCCTGCTTTATATAGACTACTATGATTTCATTTACGATTTCGCCACATACTTGGTACTGTTGTCGACCTCGGCCGAAGTGCGTTCATGCCGCAGTGAGTACACCGTGTTGATCCTCGCTCATAGGGTCACAGTTCAGCGTTTGGGAAGCTCCGTTTCTCCGGAGGCTTATCTTGGGTATAGTCCCCTATCGTTGTAGGTACTTACATTCAGGGGTATGGCGGGGCCCTGTCCCGACATTGTTGTTATCATTCTTAGAGGTCTGTAGTACTGTTGTGGGCAGAGTTTGTTAAAAAGGATGTAACTGTTCGGATTTAAGTTTTTATATATATGCCGAAAGGCAACTTTTCTTCAGATAAACTGTGTCTCTTTTACATTGTTTCATGTTGTGTTTTTTTTATTCCGCTGATTACTCTGATGTTGTATCACTAGGATGCCCGGTAGGCACGATCCACGCCCGGGTTGGTCGTGACAAAAGTGGTATCGAGCGCTTAATCCTCGAAAGTGTCTACGCCGTATCTAGTAGAGTCTTGATTATCGCTGTGTTGTGCACACCAATAATCGAGGCTATAGGATATTTAGGATTGGTTTCCATTCTTCTCACTCGAGATCGTGCCTTAGAAATTTGTGTTATAAGTTGGACCCTCTAACGTATTTCTTTCCCTTACCGCTATGCCTCGCGTAAGGCAACCCGCCCAGGAGGGCAAGCGGCAGGAGCCGCGAGTAGAGCACGAGGTTACGAGGGCACGTGCCCAACCATCACAAGGTGGTGCCGTTCGGGAAGTTACGCCGCCATGATCCCAGCAGAATCTAGCGGCGGCCATTGCTCTGCGGCCATGATATTTGAACCTTCCACGACCCGATGGCAAAGTATGGATTGCAAAGAGATGACCTTTACATTAGCTAGTGAGTTAGCAACTGAGAGTATATTATATACCGATTTATCACGAGTCTTGATGACTATCTAAGAGGTTGTGCAAGAGTAGCTCTTCATCGAGCATGAGCATGGCACAGACGCGGGCTTATGCGCAGCAGGCCGAGAAACGGAGAGATCTACAGATTAATCAAGGACAGCAGAAGAGGGCCCGATCGGCAGGATCCTTTGGTAACTTTCGAGGCAAACCGCCTCAGCAGCAGATTAGATATGCACCTCCACAGCAGCGCAGTGGTCCTCGCGAGTTCGTGGCGCTCGGGGTATGCGGAGTTGGTCGAGCTCGGTGGTTTAGGCTCACGCTACACGTAGGTTCGGCCGGCCGGATTCAGTTTTTCCCCAGTGTTCACAGTGTGACAGGCGTCATCCCGGGGAATGTCGTCTTTTAGTTGGTACTTGTTTTACCTGCGGCCATCAGGGCCATGTGTCGAAAGGTTGTCCTAGTAGGAGGGATGTAAGTAGGAGACTCGGCTTCGTGATCGATGACGATTCATCACCTTCCCTAGCTATGCGCCCAACAGGGCAGGATTGATTAGAACGACAAAGGGGAAGTGAAGCAGTGGATACAGGTATATCCTTAACCCTCTAGAGATTAGTATGGGTGATAAGATAAGTGTATCTTAAAGTGTTATGTTCTGATAGCATTGGGATAATTATGATTAGAAATCATGGTTAGTTAAAAGGGTAAGATTGGGGATAGGAAAAGTGTGAGCCTTAGAGTTTTATACGTGGAAGACCTTAGAGGTAAGGCCATCTCGAGTAAAAGACTTATTTTATGTTTGACCCTTATCGGAGTGCCTAGTACTCGTGAGATATGTTTGTGTGATAAGTCCCTGAGTAGTGTGGAATGAAAGAGGGTAGTTGAGCTAAGAAGACCACTAGGTTTTCGTAACTTGATTAGTGAGATTGTTCCGGATCGGGGAACAAGAGTTTTTGCGCGATAGCGGGTCGGGTTGAGGACCGATCGCGGGTCGACCCGCGGCCTGTAATATGGTAGGGTCAGTTCGGGGTGGTCCCGCCAGGTGGCAGGGTCATGAGGGTGTTAGGCCCAAGTTTAGTTAACCAGCGTCCGAGTACGTGGATGCGTTCGACCAGTAGTCAGGCCGATGAGGACAGCCCATCTTATCTTTCAGTAAGGACCGTTTACTCGGCAGAGGGTTATGCGTGAGGTTATATCGGGAAGGTTGTAAGGCTGCACGAGGTGCCTACTTTCACCTTATGACAGGCAGTGGAGCCCAGTTTATGGCTATTTCTTTTCTGGAGGTTTTACCAGGCAGGGTTAGGAACTCAGGTGAGTCTCAGTATCGCATTCGCCCTCGGGCCAGTGTTGGGATTTCAGGGGTAGTTGTGAGGATGGTTGCCTCCTGTTGAGGGTGTGTTTTATAGCTACCATTTCAGTATTCGGATGTCGCTTTATGACACCTTGTAGGGGCGGAAGTGTAAGTTGCCGGTCGATTGGTTCGATGTTGGCAAGGTTCGGATAGTTGGTTCATACTTGCTCAGCAGGATGTGGATAGGGTGAAGCTTATCCAAGAGAGGTTATTGGAAGCTCAGAGTCAACAAAAGTCATGCGGACAATCAACGTCGACACTTAGAGTTCAGGTTGACGGTGGGTTTTCTTAAAGGTACCACCCCGGAAAGAGTGTGACGAGTTTTGGAAAAGCAGAGAAAACTTAGCCCGAGTTACTTTGGGCCTTTTCAGATCATGTGAAGAATAGGCCAAGTTGCCTATATGTTAGCTTTGTGGTCAGGCGTAGGAAGCGATCGTCCGGTCTTCATATTGTTATGTTCGAAAAAGTATCGAGATCCATCCGAGTGTTCCCAGTTAATGATGACCAAGTCGGAGATAATAACCGAGATTTGGAACCAAGGCAAGAATAAATGTGGTAAGTTATTGAGAAAGAGTTCGAGTGTACGAGAAGAATGCAACAGTAAGGGAAGAAGCGAGCATGTGTTAAGAACATAGATGTGATCATTTCTTTTGTGAAGGTGCGAAGGAGTATATTTTAGACCTCGGGTGGGAGCTTTGTAGTATCGAGGTGATTCTCGTGGACTTGGATTAAGTATTTGCGCGTGTGTTATTTTATGGCCAGGTGTGGCATGATTGTTTTCGTAAGTATAGTAGTAAAGACTATACTGGCGCATGTATGTTTTGAGACTTAGAAGGAACATTCGGGACGAATGTTTCTATGAGGAGAATGTTATACCTCGTATTTGCAGTATGACGTGGGACGTGCGCACAAAGTTTAAGCCTTAAGATAGGCAAGGGTCGAAATTTTGTTCCACTCTAAAAGAATTGTTTTCCGAAACGCTTTCCAAACTGCGAGGGAAAATTACGGTTGCGACTTTAATAATTTTGCGGATTTTTCCGAGAGATGAAACATTTTGGATCAACGAGGGCTTACGTGTCACCCTCAAGTTGGCGGGTTGGTGGCCGATTCTTGGCATGTTTCTTGGCACGTTTTGTGCCATGTTTTGTTGCCTAAAACATGGGTCAATGTTTGTGAGGGATTTATGGAGTAGGGATAGGGTGCACTTGTGCAAATCCCCACCCTCCACTTGCCCTCCACTTGCCTTCATCTTGGTTATTGGTTTCCCTATAAATACCCCCCCCCCCTTTGTTGAAGACTTCTTCATCCACAAACACTTTCTAAGTCTTGAAAAGCCCTCTCCCTTAGTGTAGTGTTCTCGCCCAAAGAGCACCCTCCCTTGAAAAGTCCTTGGCCAAACACCCTCCTAGTGGTGCTGGCGAGACATACCCCTTGCCTAGTTGTTCTCGTAAAATACCCCTCTCTTGGTAGAAAATACTCTCCAAGTATTGTACTATTCCAAAATACCTTAGCCTTATACCTTGTAGTATTCCAAAGTTACTCTATACGTAGAGCCCTAAATACTACCTTATGTCCTTTAGTCTCAAAACGAAACCCTAAGGAAAATCTTCATAGTTGGTTGAAGTGCTAAGTATAAGTTGTTTGGGAACTTCTAAGGGTTGTTTGGAGCGGGTTGGAGCGCCCAGAGTAGGAGCTAAGCGTTGCTCAGGATCGACATTTAAACTTGGATAATTTTGGGCTTATCGAGGTAAATATCTTGTCCCCCTATTGTAATTAGAGTTTGCATCTTGTCAAGTATAAGAATTAAGTATAAGTTATATACAAGGAAGGTATATAAGAAGAGAATTGAATCAGATTACATAGGACCGTATTTACGTGAGACTTGTGAAGTTTGTGGTAGGGAAGTCTTTGCCCATATTTTCCGTAGAATCTTGTATCTAAATTTATTCTACCGAGTAGTCTAGACATTGATAGACTCGTATAACCGCTATAGGTTGAAATCGCGAGTAGCGATTCTACTCGAAGGTGGACAAGGCTAGCGGGTTATAGCGGTGGAGCATTTTGCTATTAGTCGATAATCGTCGCGAGGTATGTGATTCTTCCTATCCTCTTGAGCATGATATTTTAAAAGAATATATAGTACGGTAGACGTACGTGTGTTAACTGAACGTGGTTTTACTGCGATAATAAGAATCTTGAAGTATTTCAAAAGAATTAAGAAACCTTTTTGAAAGAAGAGTAATACTTGGTTTTAAAGCTTAGAGTTATACTAGCTTTATGGAAAGTTAGGTATAACGACTTAAGAGAGATAAAAAGGATGGTTTATTGATTTTAGAAGCTAAGAGACTTGATCTTAAAAGATAAGAGACTTGACTTAATTAAATTAATATGAATTTTGTTAAAAAGTGAGGAGGCTCATTCGTGAGTAATGAGTACTTGGTTTTTAAAAGGAATAATGTTTTACTGATTTCGGAAATCAGAATAAGTGTCGAACAAACCACTGCAGCGTTAATAAAGGGAAATGTTTTGACTAATTAAGTATTATTAAAACCAGTAGAAACCTCCATCTGCATAGAAGCTAAGATGAGACAAAATGATATTACATTTCCTAGATCATGGCTGCTTTAATAAGATTGTTATAAACAAGAATAACCTACTCACATATAAGGCATATGTTTCTCAAATTGTTTTAAAGGAGAATTATATCATTAAGTGATTAAAACTATGAACTACGAAACCTTTCGAAAATGAGAAACTTGAGTATTTGAAATTAGGCAAACTTGAACGTTTGAAAAATAATGTTGTTACTTGATCGTTACAAAGGGAAGTGTTTTGGTTTACTTAAAAAGATAGTCACTCTATTTTTATACTACGTATCAGGTGACTTTGTGAAAGAAACGGATCTTTTAAAGAGTTAATGTATGAAGTACTTTGGGGATAAAACCGAACTTGTTAACATAAAGTAGAAAGTACCTTGTGTGAATAACTTGATTGTGTTGGTTTGTGATAGCCTTGTAATACTTTCTTGTTGATTTGATAAGTAAATATGTTAGGATGCTACGTGTGTTAGTATCTTGTGATGTTGTGTAAGGAGGTTATTCTTGTTGTGCTTACGTTGTTAAACGTTAAGCCCGTTATCGTTATTATATCACATACCCGACTTGTTATACCGGGCTTGCCACCTCGATGCGGGTCTATACGGCATACGATGCGTGTGACTACGCGAGCAGCGGTATGCTCGATTGATCATTCCGTGTATTATCCCGACGCGGAGTGCCTTATGCGGTGCTGTGACTATGCGGTCTATGTGACTATGCGACTGCGGGAGTCCAGGAGGTGCGGGCTAGCTACCGACGAGGAATACCTCTACGCGGGCCTATGCGCTTACGCGAGCAGCGGTATGTCCTGTGATTAGACGCGCACATTGATATCGAGGCGAGTGGCCGCTTCGACATGTGGTGCGGTCTAGAAAGACCTCGTGATACGCTTTATGGCATTGTTGGTACGCTGGTCTTAGTAGTCGGCTATGCCTTCGCATTTACCCCGCACGGTTTTATTATGACACGTGGGACCGGTGTTCATGTGTATTCCTTGGTGCTTTCATATCATAGATCGCTAGTGATGAGGAAGGTATTCCACGCATGATTGATGTTGCGGGCGTGAGACCCATAGTTATATTTGAGTGATGACTTTGAGGCGCGAGTCCCGACTTGACACGATCGCTTATTTATTGTGAATCGTAGTTTGGTTATCATACATGTCTCCCGCTTTATATAGACTACTATGATTTCATTTACGATATTTCGCCACATACTTGGTACTGTTGAATCGACCTCCTTCGGGGGGCTGCGTTCATGCCGCAGGTAGAGGTACACCAGTGTTGATCCTCGCTCATAGGGTCACAGTTCAACGTTTGGGAAGCTCCGTTTCTCTAGAGGCTTATCTTGGGTATAGTCTCCTGTCGTTGTAGGTACTTACATTCAGGGGTATGGCGGGGCCCTGTCCCTCCATTGTTGTTATCATTCTTAGAGTCCTGTAAATCACAGGCGTAGTTTGTAAAAAGATGTATCGTCAGATTTAAGTTTTTATATATATGCCGAAAGGCAACTTTTCTTCAGATAAACTGTGTCTCTTTTACATTGTTTCATGTTATGTTTTTTTTATTCCGCTGATTACTCTGATGTTGTATCACCAGGATGCCCGGGGTAAGGCACCAGTCACGGGCCCGGGTTCGGGTCGTGACAATTACAGGCAGCTGAACAAGGTGACTATTAAGAACAGATACCCCCTTCCTAGGATCGATGACTTGTTCTACCAGTTGCAGGGCGCGAGGTGTTTCTCTAAGATAGACCTACGATCTGGTTACCATCAGGTGCGAGTTAGGGATTCGGATATCCCTAGATCGCGTTCGGACGACGACGCACTATGAGTTTAGGGTCATGTCTTTCGGCCACCCACTGCTCCGGCGGTATTCATGGATTTGATGAACCGAGTGTTCAAACCATTTTTTGATACGTTCGTCATAGTATTCATTGATGACATCTTGATTTATTCTCGCTCGGAGCAGGACCATGCAGAGCATTTGAGGACAGTGCTGAGAGTCCTCCGGGACAATCAGTTATACGCCAAGTTTTCAAAATGTGAGTTTTGGTTAGCTTCGGTGGAGTTCTTAGGACACATTGTAGGGACCGATGGTATTCGGGTAGATACGACAAAGATCGAGCGATCAAGAGTTGGCCTAGACCTACTACCTCCGGAGGTGCAAACTTTTAGGCCTTGCGGGTTACTACCAAGGTTTATGGAGAAGTTTGCTTCTATTTCAAGACCTATGACCAAGTTGACTCGTGGCGGCTAAGTTTCGATGGACGGATGTCATGAGAAGGGTTTTCAATTACTAAAGGAGAAGTTGACGATCGCTTCTTACTCTTCCAGAGGGCGACGGCTATGCGATTTATTGTGATGCGTCGGGCATCGGGCTTGATGTGTGTTGACGCAGCAGGGCAAGGTTATAGCTTACATCTCGACACCAAGAAGCATGAGAAGAACTACCCCACATGACTTAGAGTCGCAGCAGTAATTCACGCCAAGATCCGGAGACATTATTTGTATGGAGTTCACGTGGACATTTACACCACCACAAGAGCCTCAAGATATCTTCACCAGAGGAGCTGAACTTGTAGCAGACGGTGGTTAGAGCTACTCAAGATTATGATGTCGATATTTTATACCACCCGAAAGGCTATGTAGTGGCGTATGCCCTTAGTCGTAGGTCGACGGGTAGTCCGCCGGATGTTCACCAGATATGAGGGCATGGTCGCGAGTTACATCGGCTAGCGAGCCTTGAGTCCGATTGATTGATTCGACGATAGCGGAGTTCGTTCGAGAGGTTGCCGAGTCTTCCATCATCGAGGAGGTGAAGATGCGAAATTACGAGGATCGGTTATGACACGAGATCGTGTCACTCTTCGTGAGGAAGCGGTCCTTGAGGTAGCACGATGGGGTGCTAAGGTTTGAGGCGAGGTTGTGTGTTCCAGATATTGCAGGACTTCGACAACAGTTCTAGGGAAGCACATACAAGCGCGTTACTCTATCCATTCTGGTCGATAAAGATGTACCATGACCTCGTGATCTATGTATTGGTGGGACGGCCTGAAGAAAGACGTTGCAGAATTTGTTGCTCAGTGCACGAGTTGTCAGCAGTTTAAGGTAGAGCACCAGAGGCCTGGTGGGTTGTTGTAGTCTATAGAGATTCCGACATGGAAGTGGGATGTGATCAACATGGACTTCATTACAGGATTACCTCACACTCGTAGAGCATGATTCTATCCGGTTATCGTCGACGGTGTGAAATCAGCCCACTTTCTTCCCGTCAGGACAACTTTTTCGACCGAGGATTACGCCAGACTTTACATCCGAGAGATCGTGAGACTACATGGGGTCCCTATTTCCATTATATCAGACATAGGATCTCAGTTTACGGCTAACTTCTGGAGGTCTTTCCAGAAGGGATTAGGGACGCAGTGAGCCTCGATCGCATTCCATCCTCAGATCGACGGATGGCAGAGCGCACTATCCGCACTCGAGGATATGCCGCGAGCCTTGTGTTATTGATTTCGTGGGTGGGAAGATCATTTGCCCTGGTAGAGTTTATGATAACAACAGCCTACCACTCCAAAGATCCGCACGGCGCCTACGAGGCCTTGAGAGGAAGTGCGAGTCACCGATAGGCGGTTTGATGTAGGTGAGGTACGATTAGTCGGTCCGCACTTGGTTCAGTGAAGATGGATAAGGTGAAGCTTATCTAGAGCGGTTATCGATTCGAGTCGGCGTGGTCGACGCAGATCATCGGCGTCGACATTTGGAGTTTGAGGTCTTGATCGGGTTTTTCGAAGGTATCACCCACGGGGTATGATGAGGTTTGGCAAGAAAGGAAGCTCACCAAGGTACATTAGGCCTATCGATTGTCGTAGAGTAGGCAAGGTTGCTATGAGTTGGATCTGCCGTCCGATCCGGAGGCGACATCCGCTTTTCATGTTTCTACGCCGAGTAGATGTATCGAGATCCGCTCAGAGTACACGGTTGATGATGTCCAGTGTGAGGAGTTATCGTATGAGGAGATTCCCATAGCGATACTTGATCGCCAAAGTTAGCGATCATGACAAAGGACGTGGCTTCACAAAGTCTTATGGCGAACGAGCAGAGAGGAAATGACGTGGGAAGCAGAGGAGGACATGAGGCGAGGTACCCCCATCTTTTCCCCACACCCCAAGGTAACTCACTTTTTACTGGTTAATTTAAATTATCATATGTACTTAGGTATTATGTTGTGGCCATATGCGGCATTTTGCTAATTGTTCAATTTATGGAGGACTATGTCGTATCTAAGTTGAAAAATCTAAAAGGAACATTCGACGAATGTTTCTAGCGGGGAGAATGTTATGCCCCGTGGTTCCGGAGTACGTATGTGAGGACGTACGTATGAATGTATATGCCCTAATTAGGGTAAGAATGATAGAATTGTTTTCCGACGAAAGTTATTTCGAACCTTGTGAAGAAAATTTACGTTTTCAATATTTTTACGACTATGGAATTTTTCCGAAAGATAAATATTTTGGACCAATAGGAAGGCGACATGTGTCACCCATGGATTGGGCCAAGTGGACGAAAATGGGTGGACAAGTTGGCAAGACAAGTGGCCAACAAGTCTTGCCTATTTGGCATGATGTTGGACGAAAATTGGAGTTGTAGGCAAGTCTTGCTTAGTCAAGACTTGCCTAACTTTTGTAAGACAAGTGTGGGAAGGCTCTTACACAATTAATCTCTACCTTACACTTGTGTTAATCTCATCCCTTGGTTGTGCTATATAAACCCCCTAAGTAGATGAAATCATCCACACTTAAACATTACAAGTCTTGGAAAATATTTTCCTCTCCCTCCACCCCTTGTTGCTCTCGTCTAAACAGCCCCCTCCCCTACCTAAAGTTGTCCAAAAACTCTTAAAATTATAAGTGTTCTTCCTTAGTATGTTAGGAAGATCACCAACCAAGAGTTAGATAAGATTTTCACACCCATAGCCTCTAAAACACCACCAAAACCGAAACTGGACAGTTTTGAAGACTAAGTGTTCTTCACCTTTTGGAGTCAAATTCTTGAATAGAAGTTGGTTGGAACTTCTAAGGGTAAACTATGGTGAGTTGGAACACAAGAAATTGGAGCTAAAACACAAAGGTTTGGAGCTAAGACTTGCTTTGGAACGACTTTAAAATCTTGGATATTGTTGGGCTAGTATTGAGGTAATGAGCCTTAAACTCTTTGTGAATTTGATTATTATGTATATATGGATATTATACATATATTGGAAGTATATTATGGACTATAACTTATATAAAGATTGGAATATAAGTTGAAGGACTAATGAAGTAATTGGATAAGTAAAATGTAAAAATTGGCCAAGGACCCCAACTTAAGGACCTTATCTACTTTGGACTTTTTACTTTGGACTTTTCTTATTGTTGTTATGAAGGCGAGATAGTAAACCGCGTTACCGTTTGGGCGCGTAATCCCCTTCTTTTTCTTATTATTATTATGAAGGCGAGATAGTAAACCGCGTTACCGTTTGGGCGCGTAATCCCCTTCTTTTACTTATTGTTATTATGAAGGCGAGATAGTAAACCACGTTACCGTTTGGGCGTTTAATCCCCTTCTTTACTTATTATATTTATGAAGGAGAGATTGTTAATCGCGTTCCGTTTGGGCGTGTTAACCCCTTCCTTACCTATCGGAATTATTGCGTCTTATTTATGGTACGTTGGTTACTGTTGTCGGGCTTTGTTAAAAATATGGAATTGAGTAAAAACGGGGGAAGTGCTGCCCAATTTTCCGTAGACTAAGAGAAACCTTACTTGGAAGAATCCCACGAAAAACAAGAAGTTAATAGTCGTGTTTTGACTATTATAGGTTGACACTCTGCACGCGACATATCCGACTTGGCAAGTGGGTTTAGCCGAGGAGGTATGTGATTCTTCCTATCCCTTTGAGCATGATATTTTCGAAATATATATATAGTACGGTAGACGTACGTGTATTAAACTAAACTTGGCTTCACTTTAATGTCTTTGAACTTGAGTTCTAATTAATAAGAATCTTGAATATTTCAAAAGAAATATGAATCATTTTTGGAAGAAAAGTAATACTTGGTTTTTATAAAAAGCTTAAGTGTTATACTAGCTTTATGGGAAGTTAGGTATAACGACTTAAGAAAGATAAGAAAACGATTTTTACTACTTGTTTATCAAATGCTTGAAATATTGTCTGAAGGTATGGTAAGTTGGTTTGATAGACATATTATGATACTGCGTGTGTTAGTATCTTGTGACGCTTATGTAAGAAGGTTATTCTTGGTTTGCTTATATTGTTCAACGATTAGTCGTTGTGTTCGATTCTTGTGATGATTGTATAAAGAGGTTATTCTTATTGTGCTTATGTTGTTTAACGATAAGCCGTTATGTTAGTATTGTACCACTCACCTCGACACGTTATACCGGGTTAAGCTTCCCCGACGCGGATGCCTCACGCGGTCCAGGACCTATGCGAGCTACGAGAGTTCCAGTTAGTGTGCGAGGAATACCTCATGCGGTCTATGTGGCCATGCGGACTACGAGTCGGGACGATGCCGGAGTAGCTACCCTCGATGCGAGAATACCTCACGCGCCTAGGTGGCATGCGATGCGGAGTCCAGGATTAGGCATGCATAATGATAGTATGGGCGATTGGCCTTGCTTCGATCATTCGCGGCCTAGAAAAGACTTGTTACAGTATACCTATTATTATTCTTATTTGTGATGTGGCACTACGTGCAGTTAACTCGGTTGTTTTCATACGTACTTGTGAATTGGTTTTAAAAATGTTAAGTTTTTATATATGTATATATATCTGTACTTTATAGTTTCACATACTTGGTACTTGTTGTACTGACCTCCTTCGGGGGGCTGCGTTCATGCCGCAGGTAAAGGGAAGCAGGTAGCGGATCATCAGTCTTAGGATCTTTACTCTGGTATGAGGAGCTCCATTTCTCCGGAGGCTCGACTTTTGGTATGGTTCTCCCTGGTGTCGTAGATGTTTTGTACATTCAGGGGTATGACGGGGCCCTGTCCCGTCATAGTGGTTACATTTCCTTAGAGGTCTGTAGTCTTGTCGCATTTTGGGATTGTAATTGTTCACTGTTGGGTAATTATATATATATGCCGAAAGGCAACTTTTCTTGGATAGACTAATCTTACTTTTATTGTTTCATGTCTTGGTTATATTCCGCTGGTTACTCTGATGTTTGGCTACTTGGGTGTCCGGGTAAGGCACCAGTCACGGGCCCGGAACGGGTCGTGACAAAAAATTTCAATAATCTCCCCACTTTAAACTAAGGTTCCGAAGGGTATTGTAAGGTTATCTCAATAGAAAGATCCCGGAAAAATGGTGTTTTCGTATTAGTCGCAAGGCGAAAACCTAAGGAGTTATTCAACTTTGAAGTTGGAACTTGAAGATGAGTTATTCATAAGCTTCTAAGGGTTGCTTGGAGTGGATTGGAACGTCGAAAGGAGGAGCTAAAGTTGCTAAGGATCGACTTGTGCTCTTGGATCATATTTGGGCTAATTGAGGTATAACCTTCATTTTACTTTTGTAATTGAAGATTTCATGTTATGATAAGTTATAAGTGATCATGTGATATGTGTTATGAAGTTTGATAAGTGTTATGGAAATTTGAAGCTCAAAATCCAAAATGACATGTTGAGTCATTTGAAATTGAATTACAATTGTCGTTTATTAGAATCGTGCATGTTACTTACTTGAAGATTATAGTAGTTATAATCGATTGCGATTTGATATCATGTTATGCTAACAACTTGGATTGAAATGGAAATTGGATAAGAATTGGTATTGTTGCCCAAATTGCGAATTGACATTGCTTTAGACTAGTTTGTTATATATTGTGGGCGGAATTTTACATGTCTTGATTGCTGTAATCCTCATTGTTAGCTACTTTGTTGGGCCTTAAATGTGGCGTGTTTGGTTATTGAATTCGGCCTTGAAAAAGGTGGCAAAGTATGTAGAAACAAAGGAAGTGATGTCCGATTTTCCGTAGAATTTAGTGACTTTGCACTTGGAATATTCTACGTTTGAAACTAGAAGTTAATAGACCTACTATGGTCATTATAGGTTGACATACTGCGTACGACGAATTGGATTTAGCAAGTGGATTAAACCGAAGAGGTATGTGGAACTTTCTTATCTCTTGAGCATGAATAGGTTGTAAATGTATAGTACGGTAGACGTACAAGATTTTGACAATCTAGGTCCATTTGATATCCTTGGCTTATTTTAAGAATGTCCAAGTTGATTGAGTTAGGGAATTAACTCACTTGTTTAAATATTAAGGATATCTTGGTTTTCAAAAGTTAAGAGACTTTAAGTATGTTGAAAGTATTTTTGATACTTGTTTTGTTGGAAAGTTTAAGTATCTTGGTTATAAAGAAGTATGTAAGTTGCTAATGTATAAAGCTAGTATAACGGCTTTATGGGAAGTTGGTTATAATAGCTTTATGGAAAGTTTAAAGAGTGGTTTACTCTAAGTAATTTAAGTATGTTAAATGACTTGGAATAACGAAAGGCAAATTGATTTAAAGGCATCAATTGCTTAAGGTTTTAAAAGAAAGAAGTCAACTGATTTAGAAGCGAAAATGTATTTTCTAAAAGGTATTGTGACTTGTCTTAAAATGTAGTTACGACTTGATACTACGGTTATTAGTATCTTGGAAGTTTTATATGAAAATGAGTCATTTTAAAGGAATAGAAGTACGTAGTACTTCGGGTTAAACTCCCGGATTTATAATGACATGTTAGTGCCTTAAGTAAACTAAAATGAGAGTGTATATGAATAAGACTAATAAGAAGTTAGGGGGATTTCTTAACTTGCTTATTTATTGTATGATAAGCCGGTAGTGCTTATGTTATGTATGATAAGTCGGTAGGGCTTATGTTATGTATGATGGCCGGTTGAGATAGGGTAAGAGTATAAATGAGGGGTAAACTCCCAAGATCGTTATACCACCTTCTCCAGGGTAAGAGTATATCTGAGGGGTAAATCCCCAAGATAGTTATACCACCTGCTTCAGGGTAAGAGTATAATTGAGGGGTAAATCCCCAAGATAGTTATACCACCTGTTTCCGTGGATTTGCTACCCACGATGCGAGGAATACCTCATGCGAGTCCTTATGGGCTTATGCGGGTGAAATAGTCCCACGCGAAGTCTGACTATCACGAGGAATACCTCATGCGGGTCCACACGACTATCACGGGTGAAATAGTCCCAGGAGTAGGATTGCTTAATGATACTGCGGGAGGATGGTCCTGCTTTGATCGTGAGCTTCCTATTTTTATGTTGTACGTATACTCTTAGTTGCTCTCATTGTTAGTAAGGCACTGTGTACTGTTAATTGAGTTATCATACATGTCTCCAGTTTTATTATAGACTTATGATTTCATTACAAGATTTGGGCCACATATTTGGTACATGTTGTCGACCTCCTTGAAGTGCGTTCATGCAAAATGTAGAGTATACAGGTAGTTGATCCTCACTTTTAGGATCACTGATTCAGCTGTTGAGAAGCTCCATTACTCCGGAGGCTTATCCCTGGTATGGTCGGTTGTTGTACATTCAGGGGTATGGCGGGGCCTCAATCACGCTTGTTATTCTTAGAGGTCTGTAGTCACATTGTGGATTGGGTTGTAAAGAAAAGAAAAATGTACTGTTTTATTTATATAGCTTACGGAAGGTGGCCTTATCGGCCAGCCTGTTGTTATTTTATGTTAAGCATTTTTATCAGTTGTGTATGTTCCGCTGCTATTCTCTGATGTATACCGAAAGGGGTGCCCAGGTAGGGCACCAGTCGCGGGCCCGGGGTCGGGTCGTGACAGGAACATAGCTGCTTTCTGAGTCAGCCTAGTCAAAGGTGCTGAGATGGAAGCAAACTTCTCCACAAACCTCCGATAATAACCCGCAAGGCCCAAAAAGCTGCGTACCTCCGTTGGTGTAGTGGGTCTAGGCCAAGTCTTGACTGCCTCAATCTTTGATGTATCAACCCGAATACCATCGGCCCCGATAACATTCCCTAAGAAAGCTACTGAAGCAAACCAAAACTCGCATTTCGAGAACTTGGCATACAACTGCCGGTCCCGGAGAACTCCCAATATCGCCCTCAAATGATCCGCATGCTCCTGCTCTGTGCGCGAATAAACCAAGATATCATCAATGAATACTATAACGAACATATCCAAGAATGGCTTGAACACCCGGTTCATCAAATCCATGAATACTGCTGGGGCGTTGGTCAACCCGAAAGACATCACCCTGAACTCATAGTGCCCATACCGGGTCCTGAATGTAGTATTTGGGATATCTGCCTCTCTAACTCGCACCTGATGATAACCAGACCGCAGGTCTATCTTGGAAAAACACCTCGCCCCCTGCAACTGGTCAAACAAATCATCAATCCTGGGGAGGGGATATCTGTTCTTGATAGTTACCTTATTCAGCTGCCTGTAATCAACACACATACGCAGCGTCCCATCCTTCTTCTTTACAAATAACACTGGCGCTCCCCAGGGAGAAACACTTGGCCTGATAAAGCCTTTTTCCAGCAAATCTTTCAGCTGGTCTTTCAATTCCCTCAACTCAGCAGGTGCCATCCTGTATGGCGTAATAGATATCGGTCGAGTATCTGGCGACATATCAATGCGAAACTCAATCTCCCTCTCAGGAGGGATACCCGGAAACTTATCTGAGAATACGTCTGGAAACTCTCTAACGACCGAAACTGACTGAAGGTCCGGTATCTCAGCCTCAGTATCGAATACCCGAACCATATGGTAGATATACCCCTTCCGCACCATCTTCCTAGCCTTGAGGTAAGAAATAAACCTACCCCTCGACGACGCAGTATTCCCTTGCCACTCGATAACCGACTCACCAGGAAACTGGAACCGTACCAATCTCTCTCTACAGTCCACATTGGCATAACAAGACGCTAGTCAATCCATACCCATAATCACATCAAAGTCCGTCATATCCAACTATATCAAGTCGGCTAGAGTCTGACGACCGTATATAGTCACTGGGCAAGCCTTATGTCACGACCCGACCCCGGGCCGCGACTGGTGCCCTACCTGGTCACCCTTCTAATCATACAACATAATAAACTGCGGAAGATAAATAACACACTTTTTAAAAAAAAAACCAAGGCCAAGCCGATAAGGCTGCCATAATCATAAAAATTACCCGAAAGGGTCTACATTGTTTAACAATGTAAAAACAACTCTAGCCAGTCCAGCCCACAGATGAATACAGACCTCTAAGATTTGAAGAAATGCTATGACGGGGCAAGGCCCCGCCGTACCCCTGAATATACATAGCCATGACAACTCCGGGACATTGGAGCCATCTCAAGATGCTGAATCAGGATCCTAAGCTCGCGGATCCACAATTGTGTACCTAAACATGCGGACATGAACGGCCTTCGAAGGAGGTCAAGCATAACAAAAATTTAATATGGAACAGAAATAAGGTACAATAAACAAATCATAACTGTACAAAAGAATGACAGGCAAGTATAAAAAGGGTAAATACCAGATCCTACCGTGTCATTACAATCTCGTGAACTTAATCGTACCTTATTATCTTTCCCATTTTTACATAAAAGTTATAGTCACATTCTTACGTACATGCTTTAGGAAAATCGTCAAGTTCATTACTATATAACTTACTTGCCTTACATAACATAATCCGACCCTTTATGGAGGGACACCTATACTGCCCGGCCCAATCTGGGACGCGATAAAGTCACATAGTCTGCCCGTAAGGTATCTTGCCCCCGCTTCACGACGCCGTAATGTCATATAGTCTGCCCATAAAGGTATACTGCCCGGCCTATTCCTGAGACGCGGTAAAGTCATGTAGTCTGCCCATAAAGGTATCGCCGGCCCAATCACGGGGCATGCGATCATATAGTCGCCCATAAAGGTATCTGCCGGCCCGATCTCGACGCGGTAAAGTCATATAGTCTGCCCATAAAGGTATACTGCCCGGCCCAATCCTGGGATGCGGTAAGGTAACATAGTCTGCCCATAAAGGTATACTGCCCGGCCCAATCCTGGGATGCGGTAAGGTCACATAGTCTGCCCATAAAGGTATACTGCCCGGCCCAATCCTGGTGTCACGACCCATTCCGGGGCCCGTGACTGGTGCCTTACCCGGGCACCCAAGTAGTCATACATCAGAGAAATCAGCGGAATATAAAATCAAGACATGAAACAAATGTAAAATGAGACACGGTTTATCTGAGAAAAAGTCGCCTTTCGGCATATATATATAAACAAGTCTGGCAGTTACATCCCAACTGTACAATAGGACTATAGACCTCTAAGAAGGTAAACAACTATGGTGGGACAGGGCCCCGCCATACCCTGAATGTACAAAACTATCTACAACAACAGGGAGATCATACCCAAAAGTCGAGCCTCCGGAGAAGATGGAGCTCCTGACACCAAAGTAAAGATCCTAAGGATGTGGATCTAGCACCTGCTTTCCTTACTGCGCATGAACGCAGCCCCAAGGAGGTCGATAACAGTACCAAGTATGTGAAACTGTAAAGTACTTTAAATGAAAGCATATCATTTTAAAACCAATTTTACAAATATGTACGAAACAACCAATGTAACCGCACATAGTGCCACATCACAAACAAGAGCAATAATAGGTAAATCAGAATGTGTCTTTTCTAGGCCGTGAATGATCGAAGCAAGGCCAATCGCCCATAGTATCATTATGCATGCCTAATCCTGGACTCCCGCAGTCCGCATAGGTCACCTAGGCCCGCATGAGGTATTCCCCGCATCGAGGGTAGATACTCCTCGGCATCGTCCTGGACTCTCGTAGTCCGCATGGCCACATAGACCGCATGAGGTATTCCCCGCACACTAACCTGGAACTCTCGTAGCTACGCATAGGTCCTCGACCCGCAGGCATCCTCGCGTCGGGGCAGCTTAACCCCCGGTATAACATGTCAAGAGGTGAGTGGTATAATACTAACATAACGGCTTATCGTTAAACAACATAAGCACAATAAGAATAACCTCTTTATACAAATGTTACAAGATACTAACACACATAGCATCATAATATGTCTACTCATCCAAACATCTTACTATACTTTCCAGAAATCAATACAAGTCTTTTATAAACACATAAGTAAACCATTCCTTTTATCTTTCTTAAGTCGTTATACCTAACTTCCCATAAAGCTAGTATAACTCTTAAGTTTTTTGTTTAAAAACAAGTATTACTCTTCTTTCAAAAATGATTCATAATTCTTTTGAAATACTTCAAGATTCTTATTATTTAGACTCAAGTCAAAAGACGTCAAGTAAAACCATGTTCAGTTAACACACGTACGTCTACCGTACTATATATATATTTTAAAATATCATGCCCAAGAGGATAGGAAGAATCACATACCTCCTCGGCGAAATCCACCTGCCAAGTCGAATATGTCGCGCGCAGAGTATCAACCTATAATAGGCAAATACGTCTATCAACGTCTAGACTACTCTGTAGAAAGTTCTAAGCAGAAGGTTCTTAATTCTACGGAAAATTGGGCAGCATTTCCCTACCCGTCATACTACACAAGTCATCAGAAATACATTCCCATGTAAGTCTGATTCAATCTTCTTTTAATATCCTTCTATACGATGTAATTACAGTTCAATTCTCTTACAGAATATCCTTCATGTAATTACATTCAATTCTCTTACTAATATCCTTACATGTAATTACAATTCTCTTGATTCGATCACGAGCAAGGTTTAGCTCCTAATGCACGCTCCAATCCGCCAAGAAACCCTAGAAGTTTCTACACAACTTCTACTTACTACTTCAACCAACAATGAAGTTTCTCCTAGGGTTTCGTTTAGTGACTAAAGGAAGTATAGTAGTATTTTCCTGCTCTAAGTATAGAGGTAACTTTGGAAATACTACAAGGGATTGGCTAAGGTATTTGGGAATAGTAACAATACTTTTGGAGAGATTTTCTACCAAAGGGGGGGGGGGGGGGTGTGTTTCGGCTAGACACAAGGAAAGGGGGGGAAAGGGCTTGGACGAAAAGCTCACAAGGGAGAAGGGAGTTTTTGAGACTTGGAAAATATTTGTGGATGAAGAATTCCTTCAACTTAGGGGGGGTATTTATAGGACTTTCAAGGGCCAAGATTAAGGCAAGTGGAGGGCAAGTGGAGGGTGTAGATTTGCACATGTGTACCTTATCCATCTACTCCACAAATATCACAAAATATCCTACCTAACCTTGACCAATGTTTAAGGCCTTTTCCTTGACAAAAACGTGCCAAGAATTGCCCTCAATTGCCGTCCACTTGAGGGTGACAAGTGTCGCCCTCTCGTTGGTCCAAAATATTTCTTCTCTCGGAAAAATCCGTAAAAATTATAAATGTCGCAACCGTAATTTTCCCTTCGCAAGGTTCGGAAAACTTTTCATCGGAAAACAATTCTTTTCGTGGGTTGGGCACAATTTTCGTCCCTTATGCCTAACTTGTTATACCCCGTATTTCCAGAGTATGTACGTAAGGGCGTACGTATTAAAAATTTTAAGCCTTAAAGTTAGGCTAGGTTCGAAATTTGGGCACAAGTGCCGAAAAGAGTCGTTTTTCGACGAAACGTTTTACTAAACTTGCGAAGGAAAAATTCCGGCTATGTCATTTCTTATTTTTGCGGATTTTTCCGAGAGACGAAACATTTTGGACCAACGGGAGGGTGACATGTGTCACCCTCACATTGGACGTGAGATTGGGCGGTTTGGACGAAATGGGTGACTTTAGTTGGTAGGATATTTTGTGCAAGTTGTTGTGGTAGATGGATAAGGTGCACTTGGCTTAAATCTAGCCCTACACTTGCCTTACACTTGGATGAATCTTGGCCATTGGTTGGTCCTTTCTTGACCTATAAATACCCCCCCCTTGTTGAAGAGTTATTTCATCCTAAATTGAGCAATCTTTCTAAGTCTCAAATACTCCCTCCCTCTTGTTTGTAGTTCGTCCAAAGAGTCTCCCCTCGAGTGAGCCTTGGCCGAGAGCCACCCCTCCCCTTTGTGGTGTCCAGCCGTGGGTGCCCCTAGCCTAGTTGTCTCGTATAAATACCCCCCTTTTATGGTATAGAAATACTCTCCAAGTATTGTTATAATGCCCAAATACCTTGGCCCAAATACCTTGTAGTATTCCCAAGGTTACACTTACAAAAGCCCAGAAAATACTATTATACCTTCTTTAGCCACTAAACGAAACCCTAAGGAAAATCTTCATTGATAGTTGAAGTATTTAAGTATAAGTTGGTTAGAACTTCTAAGGGTTGTTTGGAGCGGATTGGAGCACTCGGAGTAGGAGCTAAGCGTTGCTCAGGAGCGACTTTAAACTCGGATAATTTTGGGCTCATCGAGGTAAATACTAATGTCCTTCTATTGTAATTGGAAATTACATACTGTCTTAGTAGAAATGAATATAAGATTCATAGAAGAGAATTGAACTATAATAGAAGGATATTACAGAAAAGGATTGAACTGAAATCACTTCAGAAGAATGCAAGTAGAAGTTAAACTGTACTTACATAGATCGTATTCTGAGATCGATAACCTTTATTGGTTGAATGTTTTGCAAGTAGTCTGTGCTACTTAGAAGGTGGACAAGGCTAGCCGGGTTATAGCCGTGGAGCGTTTTGCTTATAGTCGATAATCGTCGCGAGGTATGTGATTCTTCTTATACTTGAGCATGAAGTATTTTAAAAGTATATATATATAGTACGGTAGACGACGTGTGGCAATGTCTTTTGACTTAAGCTGAATAATATATATATGTAGTACGGTAGGCGTCGTGCTAATCGAATATAATTGTGCGGCAATGTCTTTTGACTTAAGCTGAATAATAAGAACCTTGAAATATTTTAAAGGAACATATATATAGTACGGTAGACGACGTGTGTTAGCGAATGTAGTATTATGGCAATGTCTTGACTTAAGCACGAATAATAAAGAATCTTGAAGTATTTCAACAGAATTAAGAAACCTTTTTGAAAGAAGAGTAATGCTTGGTTTTGAAAACATAAGAGTTATACTAGCTTTATGGGAAGTTAGGTATAACGTCTTAAGAGAGATAAAAAGAATGGTTTACTGATTGTTAGAAGTTAAGAGACTTGATCTTATAAGATAAGAGACTTAACTTAAATGAATTAATATGAGTTTTGTGTGAAACCTCATTCGTGAGTAATGAGTACTTGGTTTTAAAGAGGAATAATGTTTTCTCGATTTGGAAATCGAATGAGTATCGACAAACCACTGCAGCGTTAATAAAGGAAAATGTAATGAATAATGAAGTATTATTAAAACCAGTAGAAACCTCCATCTGCATAGAAGCTAAGATGAGACAAAATGATATTACATTTCCTAGATCATGGCTGCTTTAATAAAGATGGTTATAAAATAAACTACTCACACATATGGCATATGTTATTCAATTGTTTTAAAAGAGATTAAGACATTGAACTATGAAACTTTTCTAAAAGGAGACTTGAGTAATTGGGATTAGGCAAACTGGAAGCTTAGGAAAAAGAAAGGCATTGTTATGTCTTAAATTGGTTTAAAACATAAAGTGTTATAACAGCTTTATGGGAAGTTAGTTATAACGACTTTATGAAAACAAAAGAAGGGTTTTATCATTGGTTTTAATGTGATAACTTGGCTTTAATAAGAGAAGTGTTTTGGTTTGCTAAAAATGTGAGTCACTCTATTTTATACTACGGGTATTGGGTGACTTCTATAAAAGGAATGGATCTCTTTAAAAGGAATTTAACGTACGTAGTACTTTAGGGTTAATACCCGGACTTTGATATAAAATGGAAGTACCTCGAGTTGTGTATAACTTGCCTATGCTTGTTGTTGTGTAACTTGCCTATGCTTGTTGTGATAGCCTTTGTTGTAGAATTGTGTTTCTATACTACCGCGCCTCTCGTTGGAGGGCCGGTTGACTTGTTGAGAACTTACATGGACATGTCTACACCGGCGAGTCCGGGGCATGTGGCGTGCGGCAGGTTGATTACCCGATATATTATTACCGTGGTTACATGGACATGTCTACACCGGCGCAGAATCAGGGCATGTGGCCATGCAGCAGGGTTGATCACCCGATATATTGTTGTTGATGTTACATGGACATGTCTACACCGATGCAGAATGGTACGTGGTACGGCATTGTTATTATTGTTGCATCGTGGACATGTCTACACCGATGCAGATTCCGCATGTGGCCATAATGCGAACATGATTGATGTTGTGGGCGTGAGACCCATAGTTATATTTGAGTGACGACTTTGAGGGCGTGAGTCCCTGACTTACATGACTGCTTGTTTATCGTGAACTGTATTTTGGTTATCATACATGTCTCCTGCTTTATACAGACTGTTATGAATTAATTGCGATTTTCTGGCCACATACTTGGTACTGTTATCTCGACCTCCTTGGGCTGCGTTCATGCCGCAGGTAGAAGTACATTGGTTGTCGATCCCCGCTTTTAGGATCACCTTTCCAGACGGGAAGCTCCGTTCCTTGGAGGCTTATCTTTTGGTATGTGTTCCCCGAGTTGTAGGTTCTGTACATTCGGGGTATGGCGGGCCCCGTCCGTCATAGTTGTTGTAAATTTTAGAGTGCAAATCTGTTGTGGGGCGTGGTTGTAAAAAGGATTAAACTGTTCAAGTTTTAGTTTTATATATATATGCCGAAAGGCGATCTTCTCTCAGATAAAATGTGTCTCATTTTACAGTTGTTTCATGTTTTATTTTTATGTTCCGATGATTACTCTGATGTATGACTACTTGGGTGCCCGGGTAAGGCACCAGTCACGGGCCCCGGAACGGGTCGTGATGTATGGTATCGTGAAGCGATTAATCCTGAAAGTGTCTGAGCATCGTGTTCAGTAAGTCTTGATTATCGGTGTGTTGTGCACCACATCTATAATCAGGAGGCTGCAGGACATTTAGGATTGGTTTCCATTTCTTCTCATTCTGAGATCGTGCCTTAGAGCTGTATGATAAGTTGGACCCCTCTGACGTATTCCTTTCCTTTACCAGTTATGCCTCCGCGTAAGGCAACCCAGGCCCAGATGGGCAAGGCGGTCGAGGGAGCTATTAGTGGGATACAGAGGAGTACGAGGGCGCAGCGTCGATACAAGAGCGATGCTTCGGCGAGTTTCAAGACGCCGCCACCAAGAGTTTAGAGCCGCGGCGGTGGGCCGAGACTCTGATGCAGACGAGCCTCCGGTCCGCGGTGCAGCGTAAGAGATGGGTTACAAGGAGATGGCCCAGTTACTGGCCAGGGTCGTGGCCAGATATGAGGATAGGCTGGACGCAGCAGTTCCAGTAGCGCCAGTGGTTCACCCTAGATCGGATAGTTTGAGGCTACAGGACTTTCTGAGATGTAGCCCGCCAGAGTTCTACGGGTCGAGGCCTGAGGATGATCCGCAGGAGTTCATCCGACAGTTACAGCGGATCATGAGAGTGATCAAGGCTTCGGAGACCGAGTCGGTGGTCTTAGGTTCGCATCGGCTGCGTGATACCGCAGTCGACTGGTTTGATTCGTGGGAGCTGTCCCGGGGAGAGAATGCACTTCCAGCCGTTTGGGACGAGTTTTCGGGGGCCTTCCTGGCACATTTCTTGCCTCCACAGATGAGGAGGGCTCGCCGATTTTTGATGTTGAGGCGTAATCGCGCATTCGGAGTACAATGTGGAGTTCGACTCATTGGCCCGGTATGTTCCCGCATTAGTAGCTAATATGGAGGATCGAGTGCACCGATATATTACAGGGCTTGATGATTACCTAGCAGAGAGTTGTTCGGGTGTAGCCCTTCAGCCGGGCATGGACATTGCCCGCATGCAGGCTTATGCACTTGGATGTGAGGAGCGGAGAAATCGACGGAATGACCGAGATCAGCAGAGGCGAAACAGGTCCTTGGTGACTTTCGAGGCGGACCGCCAAAGCCAGCTAGTTTTGTACCTCCGCCCGCGCAGTGGTCCTCCACAACCTTCAGGGCATCCAGAGTATTCAGGAGCAGGTCAGAGCCCCATGGGTTCAAGTTTCCAGGGGAGTAGGGGTGTTGGCCAGGTGCAGTCACCCCTACCTCGGTGTGGTCGATGTGGTAGACCGCATTTTGGGGAATGTCGTGGTGCCAAGGGAGCTTGTTATTTTTGCACAGCAGGCCATTTTTGCGAGGAACTGTCCACCAAGGGTAGCACGGATGTTACGACTCAGCCTTCAGGATCAGTGGCTGGTTCATCGCCTTCACTAGCTATGCGCCCTGCAGGGCAGGACTGTGATTAGAAAAGCGGTAGAGACAGGTATATCCTTAACCCTCTAGAGACTTGTATGTATTGATGCTATGATAATGTGTTAAGTGTTATGTTCGGATAGCTTGTGCTAAAATGTGATTTAGAAACCTGGTTAGTGTAAACGGGTAAGCCTGGGGGTGAGGAAATGATGAACCTTAGAATATTACAATTGAGACCTTAGATGTAAGGTCGTCTTGAGTGCAGGATTTTGCAAGTAATCCTTGTCGGAGAGCATTTATGCCTAGAATGTATTGTGTGATAAGTCCCTGGGTAGTGTGAAATGGAAGTGGTAGCTTTCATGACCTGTAGAGGTAAGATTGTTCGGAGCGAGGAACAAGAGCGTGACGTTAAGTAGGTCGGGTTGGGGCCATGTTGAGGGCCAACCCGCGGCCTGTTTAGAGGTAGGGTCAGCTCTGGGTGGTCCCGCCAGGTGGTAGGGTCACGAGGGTGCTAGGCCCAAGTTTAGATAACCATCGTATAAGTTCGTGGATGCGTTCGACCAGAATCGGTTCGTGAAGGCCGGGAATGGCCTTAAAGGAAGCGAAGCTAGTGAGATGACCAAGTTTGGAGGTGGTGACTCCAAAGTTTTGGAGACTGAAGCGATGACTGAAGTGTGGTACGTATACTAGAAGTAGGAAGGGAACGTGTGTTATTCCGTGGCCAAGCTGTGGCATTGGCAACTTGCAGAGGAACTTCATCATTATCCGTCTTGAGAAGGAACATTCGGGACGAATGTTTCTAAGGAGGGGAGAATGTTATACCCCGTATTTCCAGAGTATGTACGTAAGGGCGTACGTATTAAAAATTTTATGTCAAGACCCGATCCCGGGCCCGTGACTGGTGCCTTACCCCGGGCACCCTAGTGATACAACATCAGAGAAAAATCAGCGGAAATAAAAACTAAAACATGAGACAAGTCATAAAGCATGAACTAGGCTAACCAAAACGGTCACCTTCCTGAAATATATACATATATATATATCAACCTGAACAGTTAAATACTTTTACAAACTCTGCCCACAATAGTACTACAGACCTCTAAGAATGTAACCATAACTATGACGGGATAGGGCCCCGCCATACCCCTGAATGTACAAGTAACTACACTGACAGGGGACTATACCAAAGACAAGCCTCCGGAGAAACGGAGCTTCCCAAAAAGCTGAACTGTGATCCTAAGAGCGCGGATCCACAACCGATGTACCTCTACATGCGGCATGAACGCAGCCCCCCGAAGGAGGTCAGTACAACAGGTACCAAGTATGTGAAACTTGTAAAAATACTGTAAATGAAATCATAATAGTCTATATAAAGCAGGAGACATGTATGATAACCAAACTACAGTCCACAATACATAAATAGTCATGTCAAGTCGTGACTCACGCCTCAAAGTCATTACTCAAATATAACAATGGGTCTCACGCCCACAACATCACTGCCCGTGGAATACCTTCGCCGCCGGCGATCCATGATATAAAACATTCGAGTACACATGAACACCAGGTCCCACGTGTCATAATAAAACCGTCTGAGGTAAGTAAGGCATAGCCGACTACTAACACCCGTAGTACTAACAAGGTCATAAATCGTATCATGAGATCTGTCTAGACCGTCACATGATCAAAGCTGGTCACACGCGCGATTCAATGTGCGCGTCTAGCCTGGAACTCCTCGCACTCGCATAGGCCAACCTCATAGGCGCGCAGGTATAACCCCGCATCGGTAGCTACTCTCCGCATCCGGACTCGATCCGCGTAGCCACATAGACGCGCATGACCATAAAGGCCGCACACTAACACGGAACTCTAGTAGCTCCGCATAGGCCCTCGGACCCGCATGAGGTATTCTCGAATCATGGTCCTGCATCACCGAGTCTACCCCGCGTCGGAGGGCACAACCTCCGAAACATGTCAAGGTGAGTGGTACAATACCAACATAACGGTGATAGTTAAACAACTTAAGCGCGATCTAGGAAACCCTTTACACAAACATCACAAGATACTAACACACGTAGCATCCTAGCATGTTTACTTAACAAATCAACAAGAAAGTATTACAAGGCTATCACAAACCAACACAATCAAGTTATACACACAAGGTACTTTCTACTATATGATTAACAAGATCGGGTTTTATCCCCAAAGTACTTTATACATTAACTCTTTAAAAGATACGTTACTTTCACAAAAGTCACACAAACCGTAGTATAAGAAAATAAAGTGACTAATATTTTAATTAAACCAAAACAACGTCGGACTTTCCTTTTAAACCAAATTAAGACAATAACATGCCTTCCTTTTAGACCAAAACACTTCTCCTTTAAAGTCAAATTACCATTTTAAAACCAATGATAAAACCATTCCTTTGTTTTCATAAAGTCGTTATAACTAACTTCCCATAAAGCTGTTATAACACTTTATGTTCTAAACCAAAAGCTCTTCAATTCTACAAGTCTCTTTCCTTTTAAAACAACAATAAGTATTCTTTTAAAACCCAAATAATGTACTCTTTTAAAAATAAGTAAACTATACTTAAAAACAAGTAACTGCTCTTTTCCGAAAACAAGTCGTTATAAGTCAAGTCTCTTATCTTTGAAGATCAAGTCTCTTAACTTTCAAAATCAAGTCGTCTATAAGTCAAGTCTCTTATCTTTGAAGATCAAGTCTCTTAACTTTCAAAATCAATAAACCATTCTTTTACCTACATAAGGTCGTTATAACTAACTTCCCATAAAGCTATTATAACACCCTATGTTTAAACCAACCAAAACACTTAGCACATGTACGTCTACCGTACTACATAGTTTACAAAACATCATGCTAGAAAGGATAGGAAGAGGTTCACAAACCTCGCGACGATTATCGACTATTAGCAAAACGCCCACAAGATCAGAACCCCGCTAGCCTTTTCCACTCATCAAGTAGAATACGCCACTCGTAGTACTTCCACCTATATAGGCCACAAACGTCTATTAACTTCTAAACACACTGCCCATTTTCTACGTAAAATTCGCAAAGACCTCCCCGAAATCACATAAATCTCTCCTAACAAGGCCCGCTACTGTGCCAATAACTCCAGGGATTACACGTCTAACGGGCGTGTTCAAATCGCTTCACAATAATACAATAGTTCATCAGAATACAAACTATGTAAATACAGTTCAATACTCATTCTATATATAGTATACTCAACTATACATTACTACAACATGTAATATCCAATTACAATAGGGGGGGGCATAAATCATTACCTCGATAAGCCCAAAATTATCCAAGATTAAATGTCGATCCTGAGCAACGTTTAGATCCAAGTCCTTACGCTCCAACCCGCTCCAAGCGACCCTTAGAAGTTTCTAAACAACCTCTAAACACTTCAACCAAGCTATGAAGGTTTTTCTAGGGTTTCATTTGCGACTTTGAATAAAGTAGGATTTCCGGGCTCCTAGAACTTAAACAACTTTGGAATCCCACTAGGGATACTAGGCTAGTGTATTTGGAATTATACCACAATACACCAAGTATTCTACACAAGGGGAGGGTGGACGAAACCAATACAAAGGGAGGGAAGTATTTTGCTCTTGGAAGCTTTCAAGTGAGATGAACTTATTCATCAACCAAGGGGTCTATTTATAGAACAATGGAGGGTCAAGATCCATCTAAGTGTATGGCCAAGATTGGGCCATGTGTGTGTGGGTCCCACCACATCACATGGCCAACGAAATTGGGTGCCAAGTGTAAGGCCATTTCGGCCAAGGTGAGTAGGTGACAAGTGGCTAGCCACTTGTCACACCATTTCGGCCCACATGGCCACACAAGGGGGGGTGACACGTGTCTCCCCCTGATTCGTCCAAAATATTTCGTCTTCCGAAAATATCCAAAAAGCCGGAAACCTCAAAAACAAAGCGGGCCCCACAAAACCGTAAATTTCTCCCGTGGGCCCCACGTGGCCATTTCCGAAAATAAAATCTCAAAATTCTAATATAATCCGAGAAGTTCAAATACCAAATCTGGGAATCCAATTCCCATTAACGAACCTTTTTCTTCACAAAAACCGGAAACTTTTCCGTCGAAATATCACATCTTCCTTTCTTTCTAATATTTTTGTCGTATTCTCGTACGTATGTCCTCACATACATACCCTGGAACTACGGGGTATAACATTCTTCCCCCCTTAGAAACATTCGTCCCGAATGTTCCTTCTAAGTCTCTAAACATACATATGCCGGTGTAGTCTCCACTACTACACTTACAAAACCGATCATGCCACCAATGGCCAGAATATAACATGTGCGCAAAACTCAATTTCACGCTAACGAGGAATCACCTCAATCATCTCAAAAAGCTCCCACCCATGATCAAACGATACTCCCTTCGCATCTTCACAAATGACGACCACTCCGCTCTCATAACATATGTTCACTTCTTCCTTACTCGCCGCATTCTCCTCGTAACTCGAACTCCTCCTAATAAGCGTACCACATTTCGCTGACTCGAGTCGCTAACAATTTCCTCTGGATAAGCTTCACCCTATCCACATCCTCACAAAACAAGTAGGGACCAACTATCGAACCTTGCCAACCTTGAACCAATCGATCGCAACCTACACTTCCGCCTATACAAGGCTTCATAAGGCGACATCCGAATCAGTAAAGGTAGCTATCATAAAACTCACTTACCCAAGAGGCACACAATCCTCACGGCTACCCACAAATCAAAACATCGCCCGCAACCTATTCTTAACTATACGGGTAAAACGCGTTGTTCTTACTCGGCCCGAGGGTGAATGCAATCTTGAGACTCACTGAGTTCCAACCCCGCTGGTAACACCTTGACAAAAGACATAGCCGAAAAATTGGGCTCCATCGTCATAAAAGTAGGAACCGTGCGCACTTACAACCTTCCCGATATATAACATATCGCCACCTCCGCCGAGTAAATGCATGATCCTGCTGAAGGCGAGATGGGTGACCTCATCGGCGACCATCGGTCGAACGCATCCTCGAACTCGTACGATGGTTAACTAACCTTGGGCCTAACACCCTCGTAATCCTATAACAAAGCTGGATCACCACAAATTGACCACATCTCCTTTCGGGCTGCGGGTTGACCCGCGAACGGTCCTCAACCCGACCCACAATCGCACCAAACTCTTGTTCCCCGATCCGGAACAATCTTACCTATCCAAGTCATGAAAGCTACCACTTTCACCTTACACATCCCAAGGAAATATCCCTCAAAACATTTCACGCATACCAAGTGTTTCGACAAAGATTAACCGTAAAATCCTTTTCTCAAGACGGCCTTTGTTATACCCCGTATTTCCAGAGTATGTACGTGAGGGCGTACGTATAATAATTTAAGCCTAAAGGTGGGCTAGTTTCGAAATTTGTACACAACACCCGATTGAAGTCGTTTTTCGACGAAACGTTTCCACAGCTTTCGTAGGGAAAATTCCGGCTATGTCATTTCTGATTTTTACGGATTTTTCCGAGAGACGAAACATTTTGGACCAACGGGAGGGTGACAAGTGTCACCCTCACATTGGCCTTGAGTGGACGGCAAAGTGGGACGAAAAGGTGGCATGGTTAGGTAGGATATTTTGTGCAAGTTGTGTGGTAGATGGATAAGGTGCACATGGCTTGATCCTAGCCCTACACTTGCCTAACACTTGGCTTGATCTTGGCCATTGGTTGGCTTTTGCTTGACCTATAAATACCCCCTTAGTTGATGAACTTTCTTCATCCAAAAATCATTTTCCAAGTCTTGAAATCTCTCCCCCTTTGTGAGTTAAAAATCGTCCAAAGCCCTCCACCCCTTTGAGAGCCCTTGGCCGAGAGCCACCCCCCCTCCCCTTTGTGGTGTTTTGAGTGGGTACCCCTAGCATAGTTGTCTCGTATAAACACCCCTTTGTGGTATAGTAATACTCTCCTAGTATTGTTATAATGCCCAAATACCTTGTAGTATTCCCAAGGTTACACTTATACAAAAGCCCAGAAAATACTATTATACTTCCCTTTAGCCACAAAACGAAACCCTAAGGAAATCTTCACCCGTAGTTGAAGTTATAAGTAGAAGTTGCGTAGAACTTCTAAGGGTTTCTTGGAGCGGATTGGAGCACTCGGAGTGGGAGCTAAACCTTGCTCAGGAGCGACATTAAACTTGGATAATTTTGGGCTTATCGAGGTAAATATCTTGTCCCCCTATTGTAATTGGAAATTACATGATTGTAGAAATATATAGTTGAAGTATACTATATATAGAATGAATATTGGTTAGTACTGAACGTAGTTCGTCGGCAATGTCTTTTGACTTAAGCCTGAATAATACTTACGGCAATGTCTTGCGACTTAAGCCTGAATTTTAAGAAGTGAATCAAATGTAATTACATAGGACTGCATTACAGTAGACTTGTGTAGCATTACTGTGAGTAGAATTGTACACGCCCGGTTAGACGTGTTAACCCCCCCCCGGTTGGCTTGGTAGCCGGCCTCGATAGAGAAGGAGATTCACGCTGTTGCGGGGGGGGAGGTGCTGCCGAATTTTCTGTAGAATATGAAACGATGAGTTCTAGATGTTAATAAGCGCCTTGTGGCCTTATAGGTTGAAGTACTACGTGTGGTGCAATCTACGTGGCTTAAGGAGTAGCCGACGGTTTGAAGTACTTGGAGCGTTTTGCTATTAGTCGATACTCGTCGCGAGGTATGTGAACCTCTTCCTATCTCTTCTAGCATGATATGTGTGAACTATGTAGTACGGTAGACGTACATGTGCTAAATGTATTTGATGGGTTTAAAACATAAAGTGTTATAACGGCTTTATGGGAAGTTGGTTATAATAGCTTTATGTGGATAAGCAAATACTTTGTGGTTTTTTTTAAAAAGGTAACTGATTTGAATAATAACTGGCTTGATATGTGTTAATAAAGAACTTGAAGTAGTTCAAAAGATTTATGAATCGTTTTGAAAGAATGAGTAGTACTTGGTTTTTGAAAGCTTAAGGGTTATACTAGCTTTATGGGAAGTTAGGTATAACGGCTTAAGAATGTTTCTTGATTTGAAATCGAATGTGTATCGACAAACCACTGCAGCGTTAATAAAAGGAAAATGTATTGACTAATGAAGTATTATTAAAACCAGTAGAAACCTCCATCTGCATAGAAGCTAAGATAAGACAAAATGATATTACATTTCCTAGATCATGGCTGCTTAATAAGATTGATTATGAATAAGAATAACCTACACTCATATAAGGCATATGTTACTCAATAGTTTTAAAAAGGGATTAAGACATTGAACTATGAAACTTTTCTAAAAAGAGACTTGTGTAATGAATATTAGGCAAACTGGAACTTTAGGGAAAAGAAAGGCATTGTGTTGTCTTAAAATGTTTTAAAACTTAAAGTGTTATAACAGCTTTATGGGAAGTTGGTTATAACGACTTTATGAGAACAAAAGAAGGGTTTTTATCATTGGTTTTAAATGTGGAAACTTGGCTTTAATAAGAGAAGTTGTTTTTGTTTGCTTAAAAGATGTAAGTCACTCTATTTTTATACTACGGGTATCGGGTGACTTTTATAAAAGGAATGGATCTCTTTAAAAGGAATTTAACGTACGTAGTACTTTAGGGTTAAAAACCCGGACTTTGGCATAAAATGAAAGTACCTTGAGTTGTGTAACTTGCCTATGCTTGTTGTTGTGTAACTTGCCTATGCTTGTTGTGTAGCTTGCTTATGCTTGTGGTGATAGCCTTTGTTGTGCAAATGGTGTTCTATATAACCGCGTCTCAATGGAGTGTCGGTTGGTAGTTGAGACTTACTTGGGCGTCTGGCGTGACGGAAAATTCCACGGTATGCTCTCGCTGATAGTGTTATTCCATGGACTAGCTCTCCATGAGGTTTCTTCGTTCGCCTTGGTACCGGTGGTCGGCGATTTGCCCCGCCTCGTGGCGATTCGGCCTCGTACACGGTAGTTAGCCTCGTGACTTGCCCGCTCAGTGTAGTGACGGTCTCGTGGTACGCCTTGGTACGGTGGTCAGCCGTACTTGCCGGCCGACCTACGTGACCGCCTTGGTATCTGTAGGCTCGCACTTGCCCCGCGTGTCAACCGTGTTTGTGGTCGCATTGTATTATTGGTACGGTCGGATCAGGTAGTTGTACTTGTCTCAGACGGTTTTTATGACAGGTGGGACACGTGTTCATGTATACTCCTTGGTATTGTTACATCATAACCCGCTACAGTGAGGAAGAAATTCCACGCACGAGTGATAATTTGGAGGCGTGAGACCACGACTTGATAATCGGTTATATGTTATGTCTTGTAGTTTGGTCATCATACATGTCTCCCGCTTTATATAGACTATTATGATTTCATTTACTGATATTCTGATTTCACATACTTGGTACTGTTATCGACCTCCTTCGGGCTGCGTTCACGCCGCAGTAAGTACATCCGCCATCGATCCGCGTTTAGGATCTCATTTCAGCGTTGGGAAGCTCCGTTCCGGAGGCTTATCTTTGGTATGTTACCCCGAGTGCGTAAGTTCTTATGCGTTCGGGTATGGCGGGCCCTGTCGTCATAGTTATTGTATAAATCTTAGAGTGCAGAGTAATTGTTGGCGAGGTTGTAAGGATTGTAATCGCTCAAATGTCTTTATATATATATGTTGAAAGGCAAGCGTTTTGGTTGGCTTGTTTATTTATAATATCTCTCATTTCATGTTCATGTTTTACTTTCCGCTGATTTTCTCGATGATTGTATCACTAGGGTGCGGGTAAGGCACCGCCACGGCCCTGATTCGGTCGTGACACTTTACATCTAAGGTCTCAGCGTGTACTATTCTAAGGTTCACACCTTCCATGACCCCATACTTATCCTTTCAACTAACCATGTTTTCTAATTCACACTTAACACAATGCTATCCGTACATAGCACCTAACATGTACCCACCATAATATCATAAACAAATCTCCTAAGGGCTAAAGATATCTCTGCAACTACTGCCTCACTTTCCCTTTGCCGTTCTAATCATAATCCTGCCCTGCAGGGCGCCTAGCTATATAAGGCGTTGAACCAGCCACCGATCCCGGGCGTCGAGGCTCTACATCCGTGCTACCTGGTCGACAAACTCTCACCAAATTGCCCTATTGGCCGCAAACACAAAAGCCGCCGGCGACGACACTCCTCATAATGGAGTCTACTACTATGGCGAACGAGGTAGGGGTGACCTCATCCGACTAACACCCCTTCTCCCGAACAATCGAACCGCTGATCGACCCGCGGCCGAGTCATCCTCCGTAACCTCCTACCGACATCCTCCCATCACATGGCCCCGACGCCACAGTATAACAATCTCCCAACAATCACGACACACCGAGGATCATCCTCGGCTCTATCTATAGAATTCAGCGAATCGCAACTCAAGAAATCCTAAGTCTCGGACTATCGGATCTAGGGAAATCATCGTCATCGCCGAACCACCGGCTCCGTCTGCTCTCATTCCGACCACCACCTAGCTAGTAATCGGGCTATCACCTTGAACTCATATCCTCGGCTCGGCCGTGGAATCTGAGGCTCGTATCGTGGCCTCACAGAAATCGCTGCCGCTCTAACTCACTGGCTAGCATCATAAAAACTCGTCGTCAAGTACTATCTCGTAAGAACCGGGCTGTGCTCGTAACCCTCTCGTGTTCAACTCGTAGCTCCTCTCACGCCTTGCCCATCTGGGCCACGGTTGCATGCGCGGAGGCATAACGTACATAAGAATACGCCCGGAGTCCAACTTACAACACGGCTCTAAGGCATGATCTCGGAATGAGAAGAATGGAAACCAATCCTAAATGTCCTGCACCTCACGATTATAGATGTGCACAACACACCGATAATCAAGACTCTACTAGACACGGTCTGTAGACACTTTCCGAGGACTAACTGCTCTGATACCACTTTTGTCAAGACCCGATCCCGGGCCCGTGACTGGTGCCTTACCCCGGGCACCCTAGTGATACAACATCAGAGAAAAATCAGCGGAAATAAAAACTAAAACATGAGACAAGTCATAAAGCATGAACTAGGCTAACCAAAACGGTCACCTTCCTGAAATATATACATATATATATATATCAATCTGAACAGTTAAATCCTTTTACAAACTCTGCCCACAACAGTACTACAGACCTCTAAGAATGTAACCATAACTATGACGGGACAGGGCCCCGCCATACCCCTGAATGTACAAGTAACTACACTGACAGGGGACTATACCAAAGACAAGCCTCCGGAGTAACGGAGCTTCCCAAAAGCTCAACCGTGATCCTAAGAGCGCGGATCCACAACCGATGTACCTTACTGCGGCATGAACGCGGCCCGGGCGAGGTCAAGACAACAGTACCAAGTATGTGAAACTTGTAAAAATACTGTAAATGAAATCATAATAGTCTATATAAAGCAGGAGACATGTATGATAACCAAACTACATCCACAATACATAAATAGTCATGTCAAGTCGTGGACTCACGCCTCAAAGTCATTACTCAAATATAACAATGGGTCTCACGCCACAACATCACTCATGCCCGTGGAATACCTTCCTCACCGCCGATCCTCGATATAAAACATTCAAGGAGTACACATGAACACCAGGTCCCACCTTTGTCATAATAAAACCGTACAGGGTAAGTACGAAGGCATAGCCGACTACTAACACCCAAAGTACTAACAAGGTCATAAAATGTATCATGAGATCTGTCTGGCCGTCACATGATCAAAGCCGTCACACGTCCGCAGATTCAATGTGCGCGTCTAGCCTGAACTCCTCGCGACTCGCATAGGCCAACCTCATAGGCCCGCATGAGGTATAACCCGCATCGAGGTAGCTACTCCGGCATCCTCTGGACTCGCGATCCGCGTGGCCACATGCACCGCGTGACCATAAAGGCCGCACACTAACTCGAACTCGTAGCTCGCGTAGGTCCCTGGACCCGCATGAGGTATTCTCGAATCATGGTCCTGCATCACCGAGTCTACCCCGCGACGGAGGGCAGCTAACCTCCGAAACATGTCAAGGTGAGTGGTACAATACCAACATAACGGCTGATAGTTAAACAACTTAAGCGCAGTCGATGGGAAACCCCTTTACACAAACATCACAAGATACTAACACACGTAGCATCCTAGCATGTTTACTTAACAAATCAACAAGAAAGTATTACAAGGCTATCACAAACCAACACAATCAAGTTATACACACAAGGTACTTTCTACTATATGATTAACAAGATCGGGTTTTTATCCCCAAAGTACTTTATACATTAACTCTTTAAAAGATACGTTACTTTCACAAAAGTCACACAATACCCGTAGTATAAGAAAATAAAGTGACTAATATTTTAATTAAACCAAAACAACGTCCGGACTTTCCTTTTAAACCAAATTAAGACAATAACATGCCTTCCTTTTAGACCAAAACACTTCTCCCTTTAAAGTCAAATTACCATTTTAAAACCAATGATAAAACCATTCCTTTGTTTTCATAAAGTCGTTATAACTAACTTCCCATAAAGCTGTTATAACACTTTATGTTCTAAACCAAAAACTCTTCAATTCTACAAGTCTCTTTCCTTTTAAAACAACAATAAGTATTCTTTTAAAACCCAAATAATGTACTCTTTTCAAAATAAGTAACCTATACTTAAAATCAAGTTACTTCTCTTTTCCAAAACAAGTCGTTATAAGTCAAGTCTCTTATCTTTGAAGATCAAGTCTCTTAACTTTCAAAATCAAGTCGTCTATAAGTCAAGTCTCTTATCTTTGAAGATCAAGTCTCTTAACTTTCAAAATCAATAAACCATTCTTTTACCTACATAAGGTCGTTATAACTAACTTCCCATAAAGCTATTATAACACCCTATGTTTAAACCAACCAAAACACTTAGCACATGTACGTCACCGTACTACATAGTTTACAAAACATCATGCTAGAAAGGATAGGAAGAGGTTCGCATACCTCGCGACGATTATCGATAATAAGCAAAACGCTCGCGTGAGTGTAACCCCGCTAGCCTTTTCCACTCATCAAGTAGAATACGCCACTCGTAGTACTTCCACCTATATAGGCCACAAACGTCTATTAACTTCTAAATACACGGTTCCATTTTCTACGTAAAATTCGCAGACCTCCCCACCCGAAATCACATAAATCTCCTCCTAACAAGGCCCGCTACTGTGCCAATAACTCCCAGGATTACACGTCTAACCTGACGTGTTCAAATCTGCTTCACAATAATACAAATACCATCAGAATACATTACTATGTAAATACATCAATACTCATTCTATATATAGTATACTCAACTATACATTACTCTGACATGTAATATCCAATTACAATAGGGGCAAAAATAATTACCTAGATAAGCCCAAAATTATACAAGAATAAATGTCGATCCCGAGCAACGTTTAGCTCCAAGTCCTTACGCTCCAACCCGCTCCAAGCGACCCTTAGAAGTTTCTAAACAACTTCTCTAAACACTTCAACCAAGCTATGAAGGTTTTTCTAGGGTTTCATTTTGCGACTTTCGGAATAAAGTAGGATTTTTGGGCTCCTAGTATTTAAACAACTTTGGAATACTACTAGGGATACTAGGCTGGTGTATTTGGAATTATACCACAATACACCAAGTATTCTACACAAGGGGGGAGGGGTGGGACGAAACCAACAAAGGGAGGGAAGTATTTTGCTCTTGGAAGCTTTCAAGTGAGATGAACTTATTCATCAACCAAGGGGTCTATTTATAGAACAATGGAGGGTCAAGATCCATCTAAGTGTATGGCCAAGATTGGGCCATGTGTGTGTGGCTCCCACCACACCACATGGCCAACGAAATTGGGTGCCAAGTGTAAGGCCATTTCGGCCAAGGTGAGTAGGTGACAAGTGGCTAGCCACTTGTCACACCATTTCGGCCCACATGGCCACACAAGGGGGGTGACACGTGTCTCCCCCTGATTCGTCCAAAATATTTCGTCTTCCGAAAATATCCAAAAGCGGAAACCTCAAAACAAAGCGGGCCCCACAAAACCGTAAATTTCTCCGTGGGCCCCACGTGGCCATTTCCAGAAAATAAAATCTCAAAATTCTAATATAATCCGAGAAGTTCAAATACCAAATGGGAATCCACCCCATTAACGAACCTTTTCTTCACAAAACCGAAACTTTTCCGAAAAATCACATCTTCCTTTCTTTCTAATATTTTTGTCGTATTCTCGTACGTATGTCCTCACATACATACCCTGGAACTACGGGGTATAACATTTTAAGCCTTAAAGTTAGGCTAGGTTCGAAATTTGGGCACAAGTGCCGAAAGAGTCGTTTTCGACTAAACGCTTTACTAAACTTGCGAAGGGAAAATTCCGCTATGTCATTTCTTATTTTTGCGGATTTTTCCGAGAGATGAAACATTTTGGACCAACGGGAGGGTGACATGTGTCACCTCACATCGACGTGAGATTGGGCGGTTTGGACGAAATGGGTGACTTTAGTTGGTAGGATATTTGGTGCAAGTTGTGGTGGTAGATTGATAAGGTGCACTTGGCTTAAATCTCTCCCTACACGTGCCTTACACTTGGATGAATCTTGGCCATTGGTTGGTCCTTTCTTGACCTATAAATACCCCCTTGTTGAAGAGTTATTTCATCCTAAATTGAGCAATCTTTCTAAGTCTCAAATACTCCTCCTCTTGTTTGTAGTTAGTCAAAGAGTCTCCCTCGAGTGAGCCTTGGCGAGAGCCACCCCTCCCCTGTGGTGTCTAGCGTGGGTACCCCTGCCTAGTTGTCTCGTATAAATACCCCTTTTATGGTATAGAAATACTCTCCAGTATTGTTATAATGCCCAAATACCTCGCCCAAATACCTTGTAGTATTCCCAAGGTTACACTTACAAAGCCAGAAAATACTATTATACCTTCTTTAGCCACTAAATGAAACCCTAAGGAAAATCTTCATTCAGAGTTGACGTCTTTAAGTAGAAGTTGGTTAGAACATCTAAGGGTTGATGGGAGCGGATTGGAGCACTCTGAGTAGGAGCTAAGCTTTGCTCAGGAGCGACTTTATACTCGGATAATTTTGGGCTCATCGAGGTAAATACTATCGTCCTTCTATTGTAATTGGAAATTACATACCGTCGTAGAGTAGAAATGAATATAAGATTCATAGAAGAGAATTGAGCTGTAATAGAAGGATATTACAGAAAAGTTGAATCAAATCACTTGAGGAAGAATGCAAGTAGAAGTTAAAGCATTTACATAGATTGTATTACTGATCGATAACCTTTATTGGTTGAATGTTTTGCAAGTAGCCTGTGCTACTTAGAAGGTGGACAAGGCTAGCCGGGTTATAGCCGTGGAGCGTTTTGCTTATAGTCGATAATCGTCGCGAGGTATGTGATTCTTCTTATACTCTTGAGCATGAAGTATTTTAAAAGTATATATATAGTACGGTAGACGTACGTGTGGCAATGTCTTTTGACTTAAGCCTGAATAATATATATATGTAGTACGGTAGACGTACGTGTGCTAACTGAATATAATTGTACCAATGTCTTTTGACTTAAGCTGAATAATAAGAACCTTGAAATATTTTAAAGGAACATATATATAGTACGGTAGACGTACGTGTGTTAACTGAATGTAGTATTATGGCAATGTCTTGACTTAAGCTTTGAATAATAAAGAATCTTGAAGTATTTCAACAATTAAGAAACCTTTTGAAAGAAGAGTAATGCTTGGTTTTGAAAACATAAGAGTTATACTAGCTTTATGGGAAGTTAGGTATAACGTCTTAAGAGAGATAAAAGAATGGTTTCTCGATTGTTAGAAGTTAAGAGACTTGATCTTATAAGATAAGAGACTTAACTTAAATGAATTAATATGAGTTTTGTGTGAAACCTCATTCGTGAGTAATGAGTACTTGGTTTTTAAAGAGGGAATAATGTTTCTTGATTTGGAAATCGAAATGAGTATCGACAAACCACTTGCGTTAATAAAGGAAAATGTAATGAATAATGAAGTATTATTAAAACCAGTAGAAACCTCCATCTGCATAGAAGCTAAAATGAGACAAAATGATATTACATTTCCTAGATCATGGCTGCTTTAATAAAGATGGTTATAAAATAAACTACTCACACATATGGCATATGTTATTCAATTGTTTTAAAAGAGATTAAGACATTGAACTATGAAACTTTTCTAAAAGGAGACTTGAGTAATTGGGATTAGGCAACCGGAAGCTTAGGAAAAGAAAGGCATTGTTATGTCTTAAATTGATTTAAAACATAAAGTGTTATAACAGCTTTATGGGAAGTTAGTTATAACAACTTTATGAAAACAAAAGAAGGGTTTTATCATTGGTTTTAATGTGATAACTTGGCTTTAATAAGAGAAGTGTTTTGGTTTGCTAAAATGTGAGTCACTCTATTTTATACTACGGGTATTGGGTGACTTCTATAAAAGGAATGGATCTCTTTAAAAGGAATTTAACGTACGTAGTACTTTAGGGTTAATACCCGGACTTTGATATAAAATGGAAGTACCTCGAGTTGTGTATAACTTGCCTATGCTTGTTGTTGTGTAACTTGCCTATGCTTGTTGTGATAGCCTTTGTTGTAGAATTGTGTTTCTATACTACCGCGCTCTCGTTGGAGTGCCGTTGACTTGTTGAGAACTTACGTGGACATGTCTACACCGACGCAGTTCGGTATGTGGCTACGCGGGCGGGTTGATTACCCGATATATTATTACCGTGGTTACATGGACATGTCTACACCGGCGTGCACTCCGGGGCATGTGGCGTACGCGCGGTTGATCACCCGATATATTGTTGTTGATGTTACATGGACATGTCTACACCGGCGCAATTCCGGCAGCGTATGCGGCATTGTTATTATTATTGCATCATGGACATGTCTACACCGGCGCAGAATCCGGCATGTGGCCATAATGCGAACATGATTGATGTTGTGGGCGTGAGACCCATAGTTATATTTGAGTGGCGACTTTGAGGCGTGAGTCCCGACTTACATGATCGCTTGTTTATCGTGAATCGTATTTTGGTTATCATACATGTCTCACGCTTTATATAGATCGTTATGAATTAATTGCGATTTTCGCCACATACTTGGTACCGTGGCTTGACCTCCTTCGGGGCTGCTGTTCATGCCGCAGTAAGTACATTGTTGTCGATCCCCGCTTAGGATCACCTTTCACAGATCGGGAAGCCGTTCCTTCGGAGGCTTATCTTTTGGTATGTGTTCCACGAGTTGTAGGTTCTGTACATCTGGGGTATGGCGGCCCCGTCCGTCATAGTTGTTGTAAATCTTAGAGGTTTGTAATCTTAAGTGTGGCGGGGTTGTAAAAAGGATTAAACTGTTCAAGTTTTAGTTTTATATATATATGCCGAAAGGCGATCTTCTCTCAGATAAAATGTGTCTCATTTTATAGTTGTTTCATGTTTTATTTTTATGTTCCGCTGATTACTCTGATGTATGACTACTTGGGTGCCCGGGTAAGACACCAGTCACGGGCCCCGGAACGGGTCGTGACATAACTAAGGCTAAACTTTTATGCACGCCTCACGCACATACTCGGGAAATACGGTATAACATTCTCCCCTCCTTAGAAACATTCGTCCCGAATGTTCCTTCCCAAGACAGATAACGATAAAGTTCCTCATAACTTAAACAGTTTGCAAATGCCACACATGGCCACAATACAACACTTAAGCAAATATGTCAATGGAAAATTTACAATTAGGAAAGTGAGTTACCTGGAGGTGTGGGGAATAAGTGAGGATACCTCTGCCTCATGTCCTCCTCTGTTTCCCACGTCATCTCCTCCCTGTTCTCGTTCCGCCATAAGACTTTGACGGAAGCCACATCCTTCGTCCGCAACCTCCTAACCTGACGATCGAGTATCGCTATAGGACTCTCCTCATACGATAACCCCTCGGTCACCTGGACATCGTCAATCGGGTGTACTCTAGATGGATCCCCGACACATCTCCTCAAAGATAGAGACATGAAACACGGATGCGACCGCCTCCGATCGGACGGCAGATCCAACTCATAGCAACCTTGCCTACCTCGCGACAACTGATAAGGGCCAATGTACCTGGCCGAGCTTCCTTTCTTCTCAAACCTCATCACACCCTTCATGGGTGACACCTTGAGAAAACCCAATCATCAACCTCAAACTCAAGATGGTATCGCGCTCTGGATAAGCTTCACCTTATCCACCGTTTGTATCAAGTCTGGTCCTACTAATCGCACTCGCCCACATCAAACCAACCTATCGGCGATCTGCAATTCCTCCCATACAAGGCCTCATGGCGCCATCCGAATCTTTGGAGTGGTAGCTATTATTATACGCAAACTCAACTAGAGGCAAATGATCCTCCCTACCCTCAAATCAATAACACAGCTCGCACATATCCTCAAGAGCGGATAGTGCGCTCGCTGTCCGTCTGTCTCGAGGATGGAATGCACTGTGCTCACTGTGTCCCTAAACCCTTCGGAAAGACCTCCAGTTAGCCAGAACCGGGCTCCTGCATGCGATATGATCGAAATAGGGACTCCATGCGATCTCACGATCTCTGGATGTAAGTATGGCATAATCCTCAGAAAAAGTCGCCCCGACGGAGAAAGTGGGCTGATTTCACACCGCCGACGATAACCCGGATAGAATCGTGCTTCCTTGAGTGCGAGGTAATCTGTGATAAAGTCCATGTTGATCACCTCCCACTTCCGGTCGGGATCTCTATCGCCGCAATAATCCACCAGCCTCGATGCTCTACCTTCACCGCCGACAACACGCATCGAGCCACAAACTCTGCAACGTCCCTCTTCAAGCCATCCCACCAATACACAGATCTGAGGTCGTGGTACATCTTTGTCGACCCCAGATGGATAGAGTAACGTGCGCTGTGTGCTTCCCCTAGAACCTGCTGCCGAAGTCCTGCAATATCTGGAACACACAACCTGCCCTCAAACCTTAGCACCCCATCAGGTGTGTTACACCCCGTAACTCCAAGAGGATGAGATGAGAACGTACGAAAGGAAATAAGATTCGAAGTTGGAAAAAAAAAGAAAAAAAATATTAAGTTGGCAAAATATTTTTCGGCAGTTTTTCAATCAACTTGGAAGCAGTATATCTCCTAGTATAATTGGAGTTTTTAGGTGTTTCAAAATCCTAATATGAAGTTCATTGAGTCTAGTTTCCAACGCAACAAACCTCTTGTCGATAGGACATCAGAGTAGAAAGTTATGGACGTTACAAGATCGGCTGACAGAACAGACGTCGCATGGCGCCGGATGCAAGGGCGTGGCGCCGGAAAGCCTGAAATTTGTCTGATATTGCAGCGCCGCGGCGCCGGACTGCAGGGCCGCGGCGCCGAGGCGGGTTTTTTGTGGAAATAGGGTAAAAATAGAAGATATTTGTTGTAAAGGACCCATGGGTGGGTGACAAGTGTCCCCCCAACTTGTGGAACAAGATAAAGACTATAAAAGACAAGTCTTGCTAGATTAAAATCATTTGCAAGACTTCACCCAATTTTTCTCTTCTCTTCTCTTCTCTCTCAAATGGTTAAAACCCTAAGCCCAAATGAGATTTTTGGAAAGACAACAAGAAGGAAATATGTTGGCAAGCTTGTAGGGGGTTAGTAGAGATGATTTTAGCGGGAAGAAGAATTTCAAAAAGGATGAGCTAAAGTTGCTAAGGATCGACTTGTGATCTTGGATCAAAATTGGGCTAAATGAGGTATAATCTTCGTTTTACTTTTGTAATTGAAGATTTCATGTTATGATAAGTTATAAGTGGTCATGTGATATGTGTTATGAAGTAAGATAAGTGTTATGGAATTGGAAGCTCAAAATCCGAAAATGTCATATTTAGCCATTTGAAATTGAAATCCAATTTGATCGATAAATTGATTTGTCGCATGTTACCTACTTGGAGAATGTAGTAGCTAGAATCAATTGCGGCTTGATATCTTATTATGCTACCAATTTGGATTGAAATGGAAATTGAATAAGAATTGGTATTGTTATATTATTGTGAGCCAATTGGGGCTGTTTGGTTATTCATTTGCATTGGATTACCTTCTATATTGTTATGAGCCAATTGGGGCTGTTTGGTTATTGTACTTCGACCTTGGAAAAGGTGGCAAAGTTAGTAAAAACAAAGGAGGTCTTTGTCCGATTTTCCGTAGAATTTAGAGACTTAACACTTATAATATTCTACGTTTGAAGTAAGGCCTTAATGGACGTATTGAATATTATAGGTTGACATACTACGGGCGGAATTTGTACTTGACAAGTGGTTTGACCAAGAGGTATGTGGAACTTTTCCTATCTTTTGAGCATGACTAGTTTCACGATATAGTGCGGTGACGTCAAGATTTTGACAATCTAGTCAATTTGACATCCTTGGCTTATTTTAGAATGTCGAGTTGATTGAGTTAGGGAATTAACTCACTTGTTTAAATGTTAAGGATATCTTGGTTTTCAAAGTTAAGAGACTTTAAGTATGTTGAAAGTATTTTGATACTTGTTTTTATGGAAAGTTTAAAGAGTGGTTTACTCTAAGTAATTTAAGTATGTTAAGGGACTTGAAGAGTTTTAAAGTATGCGATACTTGTTTCGTTTTAAACGTATAAGTCCCTTGGATAGAAAATTGTACTTGACTAATGCATAAAGTGAATATAACGACTTTATGGGGAGTTGGTTATATTGGCTTTATGGAAAGATAAATGGCTTGATTTATTGAAAGGCAATTTGATTAAAGGCATCAATTGCCTAAGGTTTTAAAAGAAAGAAGTCACTTGATTTAGAAGCCTAATTGCATTTCTAAAAGGTATCGTGACTTGTCTTGAAAAGTAGTTATGACTTGATACTACGATTATTAGTATCTTGGAAGTTATATATGAAAAAGAGTCATTTTTAAAAGAATAGAAGTACGTAGTACTTTGGGTTAAATTCCCGGATTTTATAATGACATGTTAGTGCCTTAAGTAAACTAAAATGAGAATGTATATGAATAAGGCTAATAAGAAGTTAGGGGGATTTCTTAACTTGCTTATTTATTGTATGATATAGGTAGGGCTTATGTTATGTATGATGGCCGGTTGAGCTAGGGTAAGAGTATAAATGAGGGTAAACCCCAAGACGTTATACCACCGCCTGTGGTAAGAGTATAAATGAGGTAAACCCCAAGACGTTATACCACTGCTTCCGTGGATTTGCTACCCATGATGCGAGGAATACCTCACGCGAGTCCTTATGGGCTTATGCGGTGAAATAGTCCCATGCGGCGGGTCTGACTATCGAGGAATACCTACGCGGGTCCACGCGATCTATGCGGTGAAATAGTCGAGAATAGGATTGCTTAACGATATCTGCGCGAAGTGGTCCCGCTTTGATCGTGAGCTTTCCTACTTTATATTGTAAGATATACTCCTATTTACTCTCATTGTTAGTAAGGCACAGCATGTTAATTGAGTTATCATACATGTCTCCGCTTTATTTTAGACTTATGATTTCATTACTGATTTCAGCCACATATTTGGTACATGTTGTCTTGACCTCCTTGTCCTGCGTTCACGCCGCAGTAAAGTGCATTCTTGATCCTCGCTCTTAGGATCACTGTTCAGCTGTTGAGAAGCTCCTTCATTTCGGAGGCTTATCCATGGTATTGTCGGTTGTTGTACATTCAGGGGTATGGCGGGGCCCTGTCCCGCCAGAGTTGTTATTCTTAGAGGTCTGTAGTCACATTGTGGATTGGGCTGTAAAGAAAAGAAAATGTACTGTTCTATTTCTGGATTTGAGTATATTTTACGGAAGGTGGCCTTATCGGCTAGCCTGTTGTTGGTTACTGTCTAAGTTTTTTTGTATGTTGTGTATGTTCCGCTGCTATTCTCTGATGTATACCTGACAGGGGTGCCCAGGTAGGGCACCAGTCGCGGGCCCGGGGTCGGGTCGTGACAAGGTGCTACCTCAAAAGGACCCTTCCCCTCACGAAGAGCCGTATCACGATACCGTGTCAAAGTCGGATCCTCAAACTGTTGCCTCTTCACCTCTTCGACGATGGAAGACTCGGCAACCTCTCGAACTCGAACCCCACTGCTATCAGAATCAATCAGTCGGACTCCAAGTCTCGCTAACTGATGTAACTCGCGGACCATGCCCCTCCTCTCTGGCTGCACATCTGATAGACTCCTCATCGACCTACGACTAAGAGCATCTGCCACAACATTGGCCTTCCCCGGGTGGTACAGGATATCGAGATCATAATCCTTGAGTAACTCTAACCACCGTCTCTGTCGTAAGTTCAGCTCCCTCTGGCTGAAGATATACTGGAGTCTCTTGTGGTCTGTATAAATATCCACATGAACCCCATACAAATAGTGCCTCCAGATCTTCAAGGCGTGAATCATCGCTGCCAACTCCAAATCATGGGTGGGGTAGTTCCTCTCATGCTTCTTAAGCTGTCGGGATGCGTATGCTATAACCTTGCCCTGCTGCATCAACACACATCCAAGCCCGATGCCTGATGAATCACAATACACTACATAGCCGTCTGGACCTGCGGAAGAGTAAATGCACGGCGGTCGCTTCTCCTTCAAGAATCGGAAACCCCGCCACAAGCATCACCATCAAAACTTAGCCGCCCGAGTCACCTAGTCAATGGTGCAGAGATAGAAGCAAACTTCTCCACGAACCGATAATAACTGCGAGGCCCGAAATCTGCGCACTCTGGTGTAGTAGGTCTAGGCCAAGTCTGACGCCTCGATCTTGGCCGTATCCACCGAATACCATCACCCACAATATGCCCAAGAAATGCCACCAAGCCAACCAAAACTCACATTTGGAAAACTTGGCGTATAATCGCTGGTCTGGAGAACTCGGACGCCTCAAATGCTCGCATGCTCGCTCTGAGCGAGAATAAACCAAGATGTCATCAATGAATACTATCACAATCGTATCCAAAAATGGCTTGAACACTCTATTCATCAAATCCATAAATACCGACGGAGCATTGGTCAAACCGAAAGACATTAACATGAACTCATAGTGCCTGCACGTCCGGAATGCGATCCCAGGGACATCCGTCTCTCGACTCGCACTGATGATAGCCCGATCGCAGATCAATCTTGGAGAAACATCTCGCACTCGCAACTAGTCGAACAAATCATCAATCACGGGAAGGGGGTATCATTCTTAATAGTCACCTTGTTCACCTTCAGATCAACACATGCGCGGCGTCCGTCCTTCTTCTTTACGAACAATCGCGCTCCCGGGAGAAACACTAGGCACGATGAAGCCGCTTCTCCAAAGAAATCTCTGGTGGTCCTTCAACTCTCTCAACTCGCAGTGCCATTACGTATGGCGGAATGGAAATAGGCGAGTGTCCGCAACACATCTATACAAAACTACATCTCCTCTCGGGAGGATACAGGAGGTCGTGCGGAAACACATCCGGGAACTCTCGACTCATCGAATCGATGAAAATCTGGTACCGCGGCCTCGATCAACCACGCGAATGAGATGGTAGATATACCCTTCGCACCATCTTCCTAGCCTTGAGGTAAGAAATAAACCTACCGGCGACGGTGTTCTCCCACTAATAACCGATAGGCTCAGAAAGCGGAACGTGCACTCACTTTCCTGCAGTTTACATTGGCGTAGCAAGAAGCTAGCCAATCCATACCCATGATCACATCAAAATCAGTCATGTCCAACTCTATCAAGTCGGCTAGGGTCTGACGACTGCATAAGGTCACTGGACAAGCCCTATATACCCGCCGAGCTACCACCGAATCACCCATTGGCGTAGCTACCTCGAAAGGGTCTGGACTCGTGCTCTATCCCTATACTACTAGCAATAAGGGGAGATATATGGGGCAGTAGAACCCAGATCTATCAAGGCATACACGTCACAACAAGAAACTGATAAGGTACCTGTGACAACATCCGACGACGCCTCCTGGTCCCGCCGGCCGGACAAGGCATAAATGCGGTTCTGAGGACCGCTAGAACTGGGACCCGCGCCACGACCTGCCGCGACTGGCTGGCCCATGAGTACCACGCCCGGGCGATAGCGTAGGAGATGAAACCCGTGCAGATCCTCGTAGGTGACCCTACCATCTACGCCGCCTGGACAAGCCGCAAAGTGACCCTGTTGGCCGTAAGTGAAACAAACTCCCATAGCAGTACCACAATTCCCGAAATGGGATCTACCGCATCGGCCACACTGAGGGGGGGTGGTCGATCGCTTAGCACCTCTACCACTCGACGTCTCAAGTCCGGGGCCCAGTCCGCCTCAAGGCGGTGTAGGAGTGCTCGAGCTGCCGTGGTGTAAATCTAGATCGCCGAGGCCGCCCACCGAGAGCTACCAAAAGAACATGTCGTCCTAGCCTTCTTCTCGCGATATCACAACCCGTCGGCCTTACGCCCTCGCGATCCAGGTCATGAGCTGCATGCGGTAATGTCCATGCCGTCAAGAGCTACACCGCACAAGACTCACCATATAATCATCTAGCCGGTGGCGTAGCGGTGCACCCTGTCCTCCATATCTGCTACCAACGCAGGGACATATCGAGCCAAAGAATCGAACTCAACGTTGTACTCCCTAACACACGCCCTCTGTCTCAAAGATCAAAAACTTGTCTTATACCGTATTTCGCAGTATGCGTAAGGACGCACGTAGAAAAGTTTGAACTTTAAAGTTGGCTTGGCGAAAAAATTTTGTGCACAACACCGGTTAGAGTCGTTTTTAAACGCTTTCATTAACTGCGAAGGGAAAATTCCGGCTATGTCATTTCTATTTTTTGCGGATTTTTCCGAGAGATGAAACATTTTGGACCAACGAGAGGGCGACACTTGTCACCCTCTCATTGGAGACGTTGGGGCGGTAAAGTGGCCGATTGGTCTTGGCTTTTTTGTCAAGTAGTTGGTAAGATATTTGTGAGGGTTTTAAGGAGTAGGGTCTAGGGGGCACTTGGGCATATCTTGGCCCTCCACTTGCCCCCCACTTGGCTAGATCTTGACCCTTGGTCTTCCTATAAATACCCCCCCCCCCCTTTGAAGACTTCTTCATCCATTCCTAAACTTTCCTAAGTCTTGAGAGCTCTTCCCCCCTTTGAGTAGTGTCTCGTCCAAAGAGTCCTCCCCTTTGAGAAGGCCCTCGCCGAGAGTCCTCCCCGGCCGAGAGTACCCTCCTAGTGGGTTGGTAGGGTATACACCCCTTGTGGTGTTGTCTCGTATAAATACCCCCTCTTGGTAGAAATACTCTCCATAGTATTGTTACTATACCCAAATTACCTTAGTATACCTTGTAGTATTCCAAAGATACCTCTATACGTAGAGCAGGAAATACTACCTATTGTCCTTTTGTCTCAAACCGAAACCCTAAGGAAAACCTTCATAGTTGGTTGAAGTGTTAAGTAGAAGTGCGTAGAACTTCTAAGGGTTGTTTGGAGCGGGTTGGAGCTTGGTTTAGAGCTAAACCTTGCTCAGATCGACTTTTATCTCGGATAATTTTGGGCTTATCGAGGTAAATAATCTTGTCTCTATTGGAATTGGAAATTACTTGTTACTATAATATATAGTTGAAGTATACTATATATAGAATCGAACATAGTTTGCGCAATGTCTTTTGACTTAAGCTGAATTTAAAGAAAGAGAATCGAATCAGAATTACATGGGGTGTATTACAAGAGACTTGTGTAGCATTCTCGTGAAGTAGAATTGTACACGCCAGGTTAGGCGATAAAACCCCGGTTGGCTTGATAGCGGCCTCGATAGAGGAGATTTTACGCAGCGTGGGGAGGTGCTGAATTTTCTGTAGAAAGTTCTACTATAAGATCTAGATGTTAATAAGTGCCTTGTGACCTGATAGGTTGAAGTACTATGTGTGGCGCGATCTACTTGGCTTAAGGAGTAGCCGACGGTTTGAAGTACTTGGAGCGTTTTGCTATTAGTCGATACTCGTCGCGAGGTATGTGAACCTCTTCCTATCTCTTCTAGCATGATATGTGTATAACTATGTAGTGCGGTGACGCGTACGTGTTAAATGTATTTGATTGGTTTAAAACATAAAGTGTTATAACGGCTTTATGGGAAGTTGGTTATAACACCTTTATGTAGGTAAGAAAATGCTTTGTGGTTTTTAAAAGGTAACTGATTTGAATTATAACTGGCTTAATGTGTGATAATAAAGAACATGAAGTATTTCAAAAGAATGATGAATCATTTTTTTTGAAAAGAAGAGTAATACTTGGTTTTTGAAAGCTTAAGAGTTATACTAGCTTTATGGAAAGTTAGGTATAACGGCTTAAGAATGTTTTACTGATTTCGGAAATCAGAATGAGTATCGACAAACCACTGCAGCGTTAATAAAAGGAAATATTTTGACTAATTAAGTATTATTAAAACCAGTAGAAACTTCCATCTGCATAGAAGCTAAGATGAGACAAAATGATATTACATTTCCTAGATCACGGTCTTGTAATAAGATTGTTATGAACAAGAATAACCTACTCACACATAAGGTATATGTTTCTCAAATTGTTTTAAAGGATTAAAACTATGAACTACGAAACCTTTCGAAAATGAGAAACTTGAGTAGTTGAAATTAGGCAAACTTGAAACGTTTGGAAAAGAATGTTGTTACTTGATTTTACAAAGAGAAGTGTTTTGATTTACTTCAAAAGATAATCACTCTATTTTTATGTACTACGGGTATTGTGTGACTTTTGTGAAAGTAACGTATCTTTTAAAGAGTTAATGTATGAAGTACTTTGGGGATAAAAACCCGATCTTGTTAATCATATAGTAGAAAGTACCTTGTGTGTATAACTTGATTGTGTTGGTTTGTGATAGCCTTATAATACTTTCTTGTTGATTTGTTAATTAAACATGCTAGGATGCTACGTGTGTTAGTATCTTGTGATGTTCGTGTAAAGGGGTTTCCCCTCGACTGCGCTTAAGTTGTTTAACTATCAGCCGTTATGTTGGTATTGTACCACTCACCTTGACATGTTTCTGGAGGTTAAGCTGCCCTCCGATGCGGGGTAGACTTCGATGCAGGACCATGATTCGAGAATACCTCACGCGGGTCCAGGGACCTACGCGAGCTACGAGAGTTCCGTTAGTGTGCGGCCTTTATGGTCATGCGGTCTATGTGGCCATGCGGATCGCGAGTCCAGCGGACGCCGGGAGTAGCTACCGATGCGGGTTATACCTCATGCGGGCCTATGAGGTTGGCCTATGCGGAGCTGCGGGGAGTTCCAGGGCTAGACGCGCACATTTGATACTGCGGGCGAGTGACCAGCTTTGATCATGTGATGGTCTAGACAGATATCATGATACAGTTTATGACCTTGTTAGTACTTTGGGTGTTAGTAGTCGGCTATGCCTTCATACTTACCCTGTACTGTTTTATTAGGACACAGTGGGACACGTGTTCATGTATTCCTTGGTGCTTTTATATCATAGATCGCCGGGCGGTGAGGAAGGTATTCCACGGCATGATTGATGTTGTGGCGTGAGACCCATAGTTATATTTGAGTGATGACTTTGAGGCGTGAGTCACGACTTGACATATCGCTATTTATCAGGAATCGTAGTTTGGTTATCATACATGTCTCGCTTTATAGACTATTATGATTTCATTTACTGATTTTCGCCACATACTTGGTACTGTTATCGACCTCCTTCGGGCCGCGTTCATGCCGCAGTAAAGGTACACCGCCGTTGATCCTCGCTTTAGGGTCACGATTCAGCTTGGCAAGCTCCGTTTCTCCGAGGCTTATCGGTATAGTCCTCGTTGTAGGTACTTACATTCAGGGGTATGGCGGGGCCCTATCCCGCCATTGTTGTCGTATCATTCTTAGAGGTCTGTAGTACTGTTGTGGGCAGAGTTGTAAAAGGGTGTAACTGTTCGGTCTTTAAATTGATTTATATATGCCGAAAGGCAAGTTTTCTCTGATTACTGTTTAGTACTTCATAATATTTTCATGTCTTGTTTTATGTTCCGCTGATTACTCTGATGTATGTCTACTTGGGTGCCCGGGTAAGGCACCAGTCACGGGCCCGGGTTCGGGTCGTGACAAAAGTGGTATCAGAGCAGTTAATCCTCGGAAAGTGTCTACAGACCGTATCCAGTATAGTCTTGATTATCGGTGTCGCACCACACCAATAATCGTGAGGCTATAGGATATTTAGGATTGGTTTTCATTCTTCTCACTCGAGATCGTGCCTTAGAGTCATGTTGTAAGTTGGACCTCTAACGTATTTCTTTCCTTACCGCTATGCCTCCGCGTAGGCAAACCCGGCCCAGTGAGGCAAGGCCGAGGAGCCGCGAGCAGTCTGAGAGGTTACGAGGCACAGGCCCAATTATCACCTGGGGTGGTGTTTCATTCAGGGAAGTTATGCTACGTCACCAGCCCCAGCAGAGTTTAGCACAGCGGCAGCAGTGCCTACTGCGACCATAATATTTGAACCTTTAGTTCCACGACCGGGAACAGAGAATATAGATTGCAAAGAGGCGACCCTGTTACTAGCTATGGATTTGGCTACCAGAGAGTATACCGATGTACCGCGAGTCTTGATGACTATCTAAGAGAGGGTTGTGCGAAAGTAATTCTTCAGTTAGGCTTGAGCATGGCCTGTGTACGGGCTTGTGCGCAGCAGGCCAAGAAACGTAGAGATCGACGGGTTAACGGCGAGAAGAGGCGAGTAGAAGGTCCTTTGGTAACTTTCGAGGCGAGTCGCCACCAAATAGATTATGCACATCCACGGCAGAGGTCCTCCACGGGGTTCAGGACGTTCGGGGTATGCAGGAGTTGGTCAGAACTCCAGAGTTTTCGGTTCACAGCTACACGTAGGCTCCACCACCGGATTCGCTTTTTCCTCGCCACAGTGGCGATGTCATCCCGGGGAATGTCGTCTTTTGTTGGTGCTCGTTTTACCGACGGCCGTCAGGGCCATGTGTCGTAAGGATGTCCTAGTAGGAGGGATGCAAGTAGGAGGACTCAGCCTTCATGATCAGTGACCAGTTCGTCACCTTCCTTAGCTATGCGCCCTACGGGGTAGATTTGATTAGAACGACTAAGGGGAGTGAAGCAGTAGATACAGGTATATCCTTAACCCTTTAGAGATTAGCATTGTGTGATAAGATGAGTATACCTTAAGTGCTATGTTCTGATAGCAGTGTGTTAATTATGATTAGAAATCATGGTTAGTTAAAAGGGTAAGACTGGGGATAAGGGAAAGTGTGAGTCTTAGAATGATTATACGTAGAGACCTTAGAGGCAAGGCCATCTCGAGAGAAAGATTTATTTTATATTTGACCCTTATCGGAGTGCATAGTGCACATGAGCTATGTTTTTGGGATAAGTCCCTGATGTCACGACCCGATTCCGGGCCTGTGACTGGTGCCTTACCCCGGGCACCCTAGTGATCCACATCAGAGTAATCAGCGGAACATAAAACGATACAAGACATATTATGAAATATGAAACAATAATCTGAGGAAAACTTGCCTTTCGGCATATATAAATAACAATTCTTACAAAAAGAACAGTTTAATCCTTTTTACAACCCTGCCCACAACAAGATTACTGCACTTACGAATGATATGACAACAACGACGGACAGGTTCCGCCATACCCCGAATGTAAGCACGTACGATAACAGGGGACTATACCAAGATAAGCCTCCTGAGAAACGGAGCTTTCCCAAACGAATCGTGACCCTAAGAGCGAGGATCAACGATCGTGTACCTTTACTCGCGCAGATTTAACGCACTCGGCGAGGTCGATAACAGTACCAAGTATGTGAAACTGAAAATAAATCAGAAATGAAATCATAGTAGTCATATAAAGCAGAGACATGTATGATAACCAAACTACGATCACAATAAATAAGCGATATGTCAAGTCGTGACTCACGCCTCAAAGTTATCACAATAAAACCGCACGGCAAGTGCGAAGGCATAGCCGACTACTAAGACCCACGCACCAAAATACCACAAATCGTATCCCGAGGTCTTTCTAGACCGCACTACATGATCGGCTGGCCACTCGCCCGCAATATCAATGCGCGTCTATTCTCGAACTCTCGCAGCCCGCATAGGTCCCACACGGACCCGCATGAGGTATTCTCGAATCATGGTCCTGCATCGCCGAGGTATACCCCGCATCGAGGCGCCTTAACCCCAGATCCGCCAGGCTCCCGCAACCCGCATAGTCTCAAAAGACCGCATAGTCTCAGCACCGCATGGGAATCCGCATCGGGCTAAACACCCTAATGATCAATCCTGAGCTACCGCGACTCGCATAGTCACAAGGACTGCATAGCCGTATAGACCGCATCAAGGGTGGCAATCCCTCGGTATAATAAGTCAAAGGGTATGTGATACAATAATAGTACAACCGCTTAACGCTTAACAACGTAAGCCCAACAAGAATGACCCGCATCACGATCACACAAGATACTAACACACGTAGCATCATAACATGTTTACTAATAACATCAACAAGAAAGTATTTACAAGGCTATCTCAAACCAACACAATCAAGATAATCACACAAGGTACTTTATGCTAACAAGTTGGGGCATATATCCCTAAATTAATTCCTACATGACATCTTTTAAAAGATCCGTTGCTTTCACATAAGTCACACAATACTCGTAGTATAAAATAGAGTGACTGTCTTTTTAAGTAAACCCAAAACACTTACCTTTGTAAAATCAAGTAACAACATTATTTTCCAAACGTCCAAGTTTGCCTAATTTCAAATGTTCACGTTTCTTATTTTAGAAAGGTTTCGTAGTTCATAGCCTTATTTCTTTAAGAATATAATTCTCTTTTAAACAGTCTGAGAAACATAAGTAGGACATTCTTGTTCATAACAATCTTATTACAGCAGCCATGATCTAGGAAATATCATTTTGTCTCATCTTAGCTTCTATGCAGATGGGAGTTTCTACTGGTTTTATTAATACTTCATTAATCAAAACATTTTTCCTTTATTAACGCTGCAGTGGTTTGTCGATACACATTTCTGATTTCCGAAATCAGTGAAACATTATCCCTTTTTAAAAACCAAGTACTCATTTCTCACGAATGAGGTTTCACACAGAATTCACATAATTCACTTAAGTTAAGTCTCTTATCTTACAAGATCAAGTCTCTTAACTTCTAAAATAATTAAATCATTCGTTTTATCTCTCTTAAGCCGTTATACCTAACTTCCCATAAAGCTAGTATAACTCTTAAGCTTTTAAAACCAAGTATTACTCTTCTTTTGAAAACAGTTCTTAATTCTCTTGAACTACTTCAAGATTATTATTATTCGGGCTTAAGTCAAAAGACATTGCCGTACAACTACGTTCAATTAACACATGTACGTCTACCGTACTACATAGTTATACACATATCATGCTAGAAGAGATAGGAAGAGGTTCACATACCTCGCGACGATTATCGACTATTAGCAAAACGCTCCACGGCTATAACCCGGCTAGCCTGGTCCACCTTCTCAAGTAGCCCATGCTACTCGCAGAACATTCAACCTATACAGGTTATACAAGTCTATCAAAGTCTAGACTACTCGGTAGAATACATCTAGATACAAGATCCTACGGGAAATTGGGCAGCCCTTCCCTACCCGTCAAACTACACAAGTCTACTGTAATACAGTCCTACGTAATTACAGTTCAGTTCTCTTCTTTTAAGTTCAGGCTTAAGTCCAAGGACATTGCCACAACATTAAGTTCAGTACTATATATAGTATACTTCAACTATATATTCTAACATCATGTAATTTCCAATTACAATAGAGGGACAAGATAATTACCTCGATAAGCCCATAATTATCCAAGTTAAAATGTCGATCCTGGGCAACGTTTAGCTCCAACTCCGAGCGCTCCAACCCGCTCTAAACCACCCTTAGAAGTTCTAACCAACTTCTACACAATACTCCAACGGACTATGGAGATTTTTCCTTAGGGTTTCGGTTTTGTGACTGACGGGAAGTATAATAGTATTTCTGGGCTTTTCGTATAGGTATAACCTTAGAATACTACAAGGTATACGGCTAAGGTAATTTGGGCATTATAACAATACTTTTGAGAGTATTTCTACACCACAAAGGGGGGTATTATACGAAAGCAACTAGCAGTGGGTACCTACTGGCTAGCACCACTAGAGTGTGTGCACTCGTCCAAGGCCTCTAGGAGAGGGGGAGGCCTCTCGGCCGAACTCAACACAAAGGGGAGGGAGAAGGAGAGCTTTCAAGACTTAGGCAAATTTAGGATGAATTAGTCTTCCAAAGGGTGGTATTTATAGGACAAGCCAAGGACAACCAATGGCCAAGATCTTGCCAAGTGCATAGCAAGTGTAGGGCCAAGATCTTGCCAAGTGCACCCTAACCAACTAACACAAAAATATCCTACCAACCCTTGACCAAACAAGGCCAACTTTCGGCCACCACTATTATCACTGAGGTGTACTAATGAGAGGGTGACAAGTGTCGCCTCTTGTTGGTCCAAAATGTTTCGTCTCTCGGAAAAATCCGCAAAAATAAAAATGGCATAGCCGAAATTCCCTACGAAAGTCGTGGAAAACGTTTCACTAAAAACGACTCTAATCGGGTGTTGTGAACAAAAAGAATTCGCCAAGCCTAAATCACAAGTTCAAATTTTCACGCACGCCCCACGCATACTCCGAAATACGGTATAACATTCTCCCCTCCTTAGAAACATTCGTCCCGAATGTTCCTTCTAAGTCTCAAAACAAACGTGCGCCAGTATAGTCTTCATTACTATACTTCACGAGAACCAACCTGCCACATCTGGCCACCGAAACACCCACGCAAAATACTTACATCCAAGTCCACGAGAAAACACCTCTAACATCACCAAAATGATACCACTTTTGTCACTTTGCCTGAGGCATTAACCTTCTCAGGCGACCCAACAAATGGTACCGGGCTGCATGCGATCACCGTCGCCGTGACATTCGAACTCTTACTACATTTTTGATATCGCTTGATTCAAAACTCGGGGTTACTATCTCTAACGTGGTTATCATTAACTGGGAACACTCTGGATGGATCTTCGATACTTCCGATCCTAACAATACGAAAAGACCGGACGTCGCCTCCTAAGTCGGACGGCAAATGCTACATATAGGCAACCCGCCTATTCTTCACATGAACTCAAAAGCCCTAGTAACTCGCTAAGTTCCTCTGTTTTCCAAAACTCGTCACACCCAAACCGGGGTGGTACCTTCAAGAAGACCGACCGTCAACCTGAACTCTAAGCGTCGTCGCCGATTATCCGCACGATATCTCTGAGCTGCCAGAACTTCTTCTAGACAAGCTTCTCACTATCCACTGTCTGCTGGAACAAGCCTGAACCAACTGTCTGAACCTTGCCAACATCGAACCAATCGACCGGCAACTTACACTTCCGCCCTTACAAGGCTTCATAAGGCGACATCCGAACACTGAAATGGTAGCTTAAACGCTCCCTCTACAGGAGACAACAATCCCCACAACTACCCCTGAAATCCACACACTGGCCCGAGGGCGAATGCGATTCTGAGACTCACCTGAGTTCTTAACCTTGCCTGGTAAAACCTCCAGAAACAAAAACAGCCGTACCCTGGGCTCCATTGTCTATCATAAGGTGAAGGTAGGCACCCCGTGCAGCCTTACAACCTTTCAGATAACTCAACACAGCCGAGTAAACGGTCCTGACCGACGGACACGATGGGCTGCCCCCATCGGCCCGACTACTGGTTGAACGCATCCACGAACTCGTATGCTGGTTAACTAAACTTGGGCCTAACACCCTCACAACCCTAACACAAGGCGGGACCACCACAACCTGATCCCACCACCAAAACTACCGCGGGTTGACCCGCAACGGGGCCTCAACCCGACAGAACGCCGCACAATACTAGCTCCCGATCCCAACAATCTTACTAATCACGTTTCGAAAACCTAGCGGTCTTCTTAGCTCAACTACCCTCTTTCATTCCACACTACTAGGGACCTATCCCAAACATAGCTCACGTGCACTAGGCACCCCGATAAGGATAACCATACGTCTTTTACTCTAGATGACCTTACCTCTAAGGTCTCTACGTAACAAAACTCTAAGGTTCACACCTTCTCTATCCCCCCAAATCTTACTTGGTTAACTAACCAAGATTTCTAATCACAACTAACACACTGCTATCAGAACATAGCACTTAAGGTATACTCACCTTATCACATAAACAAAACTCTAGAGGGTTAAAGATATATCTATATCCATCGCTTCACTCCCTTAGTCGTTCTAATCAAACTCGCCCGTAGGCGCATACCGAGGGAGATGACAAACTACCCACCGATCTCGGCTAAGTCCTCCTACAAGGACACTCTTCGACACCAGACCCTGACGGCCATAGGTACAACAAGTACCAACCTAAAAGACGACATTCCCCGGGATGACGTCTCACATCGCTGAACCGAAGCCCCGGAGTTCTAACCAACTCCCGTGATACCCGAATGTCCCGAACTCGTGGAAGACCACTCAGACCGGGCGAGGTGCATAATCTAATCTGGGTGAGGTGACTCGCCAAATTTACCAAAGGACCTTGCTGCTCGCCCTCTCGTTGTCCTTCGTTAACCCGCCGATCTCTACGTTTCTACCGCCGGCATAGCCCGCATACGTGCCATGCTCAAGCATAATCAAGAATTACTCTGCACAACCTTCTCTTAGGTAGTCATCAAGACTCGCGATACATCGGTATACTCTCCGTAGCCAAATCCATAGCTAGTAATGTGGTTGCCTCTTTGCAATCTATATTCTCTGCTCCTGGCCGAACCGGTTCACATATCATGGCCGCAGTAGGAACCGCCGTCGCCGTGCTTAAACTCGCAAGCTAGTGACGTCGCAGAAATCCCGAATGAAGCACTACCCTAGGTAATGATTGGGCTGTGCCCTCGCAACCCTCCGAATTCTACCGTAGCTCCTGGCCGCCTCGCCTCCCGGCCCGGTTTGCCTCACGCGAGGCATACCTGCAAGTGGAAGGAAATACGTCGCAGGTCTAACTTACAACACGCCTCTAAGGCACGATCTCAGAGTGAGAAGAATAGAAACCAATCCTAAATATCCTATAGCCTCACGACATTGGTGTGGTGCACAACACACCGATAATCAAGACTCTACTAGATACGGTCTCAGACACTTTCCGAGGATTAATCGCTCGATACCACTTTTGTCACGACCCACCGGCCCGTGATCGTGCCTTACCTCGGCACCCTAGTGATCCACATCGAGTAATCGAACATAAACGATACAAGACATATTATGAAATATGAAACAATAACTGAGGAAAACTTGCCTTTCTAAGATATATAAATAAAAATTCTTACAAAAGAACAGTTTAATCCTTTTTACAACCCCGCCACAACAAGATTCTGCACTTACGAATGATATGACAACAACGACGGACGGGCCCCGTCATACCACGAATGTAAGCACCTACGACAACGGGGACTATACGAAGATAAGCCTCCGAGAAACGAGCTTTCCCAAACGCTGAACCGTGACCCTAAGAGCGAGGATCAACGATCGGTGTACCTTTACTCGCGGCATGAACGCAGCCAAGGAGGTCGATAACAGTACCAAGTATGTGAAATCAAAATAAATATCAGAAATGAAATCATAGTAGTCTATATAAAGCGGGAGACATGTATGATAACCAAACTACGATCACAATAAATAAGCAAATATGTCAAGTCGTGGACTCACTCTCAAAGTTATCACAATAAAACCGTGCGGGCAAGTGCGAAGGCATAGCCGACTACTAAGACCCACGCACCAAAATACCACAAATCAGATCCCGAGGTCTTTCTGCACCGCACCATGATCGGCCGCCACTCGCTCGCAATATCAATGCGCGCGTCTATTCTGGAACTCTCGCAGCTCGCATAGGTCCCACACGGACCCGCATGAGGTATTCCTCGAATCATGGTCCTGCATCGCCGAGGTATACCGCTACATCGAGGCGCCTTAACCCCAGATCCGCCAGGCTCCCGCAACCCGCATAGTCTCAAAAGACCGCATAGTCTCAACAGACCGCATAGGAATCCCCGCATCAGGCTAAACACCCGAATGATCAATCTCGAGCTACCGCGACCGCATAGTCACAAGGATCGCATAGCCGTATAGACCCGCATCGGGTGGCAAGCCCTGGTATAATAAGTCAAAGGGGTATGTGATACAATAATAGTACAACGGCTTAACGTTTAACAACGTAAGCCCAACAAGAATGACCCCCTTGCATCACGATCACACAAGATACTAACACACGTAGCATCCTAACATGTTTACTTATCACATCAACAAGAAAGTATTTACAAGGCTATCTCAAACCAACACAATCAAGTTATTCACACAAGGTACTTTATGCTAACAAGTTCGGGTATCTATCCCTAAAGTACTTCATACATTAAATCTTTTAAAAGATCCGTTGCTTTCACATAAGTCACACAATACTCGTAGTATAAAATAGAGTGACTGTCTTTTTAAGTAAACCCAAAACACTTACCTTTGTAAAATCAAGTAACAACATTATTTTCCAAACGTCTAAGTTTGTCTAATTTCAAATGTTCACGTTTCTTATTTTAGAAAGGTTTCGTAGTTCATAGCCTTATTTCTTTAAGAATATAATTCTCTTTTAAACAGTCTGAGAAACATAAGTAGGACATTCTTGTTCATAACAATCTTATTACAGCAGCCATGATCTAGGAAATATCATTTTGTCTCATCTTAGCTTCTATGCAGATGGAAGTTTCTACTGGTTTTATTAATACTTCATTAATCAAAACATTTTTCCTTTATTAACGCTGCAGTGGTTTGTCGATACACATTTCTGATTTCCGAAATCAGTGAAACATTATCCCTTTTTTAAAAACCAAGTACTCATTTCTCACGAATGAGGTTTCACACAGAATTCACATAATTCACTTAAGTTAAGTCTCTTATCTTACAAGATCAAGTCTCTTAACTTCTAAAATAATTAAATCATTCGTTTTATCTCTCTTAAGCCGTTATACCTAACTTCCCATAAAGCTAGTATAACTCTTAAGCTTTTAAAACCAAGTATTACTCTTCTTTTGAAAACAGTTCTTAATTCTCTTGAACTACTTCAAGATTATTATTATTCGGGCTTAAGTCAAAAGACATTGCCGCATAACTACGCTCAATTAACACACGTACGCCTACCGTACTACATAGTTATACACATATCATGCTAGAAGAGATAGGAAGAGGTTCACATACCGCGACGATTATCGACTATTAGCAAACGCTCCACGCTATAACCCTCTAGCTCGTCCACCTTCTCAAGTAGCCCATGCTACTCGCAGAACATTCAACCTATACAGTTATACAAGTCTATCAAAGTCTAGACTACTCGAGAATACATCTAGATACAAGATCCTACGGAAATTGGCAGCCCTTCCCTACCCACAACTACAAGTCTCATCAGAATACACCCACGTAATTACGTTCGCTTCTCTTCTTTAAGTTCAGCTTAAGTCCAAGGACATTGCCACAACATTAAGTTCAGTACTATATATAGTATACTTCAACTATATATTCTAATCATCATGTAATTTCCAATTACAATAGAGGGACAAGATAATTACCTCGATAAGCCCATAATTATCCAAGTTAAAATGTCGATCCTGGGCAACGTTTAGCTCCAACTCCGAGCGCTCCAACCCGCTCTAAACCACCCTTAGAAGTTCTAACCAACTTCTACACAATACTCCAACGGACTATGGAGATTTTTCCTTAGGGTTTCGGTTTTGTGACTGACGGGAAGTATAATAGTATTTCTGGGCTTTTCGTATAGGTATAACCTTAGAATACTACAAGGTATACGGCTAAGGTAATTTGGGCATTATAACAATACTTTTGAGAGTATTTCTACACCACCAAGGGGGGTATTATACGAAAGCAACTAGTTGGGGGTACCCACCTAGCACCACTAGGAGGGGGTGTACTTCGGCCAAGGCCCCTAGGAGAGGGGGAGGCCTCTCGGCCGAACTCAACACAAAGGGGAGGGAGAAGGAGAGCTTTCAAGACTTAGGCAAATTTAGGATGAATTAGTCTTCCAAAGGGGTGGGTATTTATAGGACAAGCCAAGGCCAACCAATGGCCAAGATCTTGCCAAGTGCATAGCAAGTGTAGGGCCAAGATCTTGCCAAGTGCACCCTAACCAACTAACACAAAAATATCCTACCAACCTCGACCAAACAAGGCCAACTTTCTACCACCACTATTATCGCTAAGGTGTACCAATGAGAGGGTGACAAGTGTCGCCTCTTGTTGGTCCAAAATGTTTCGTCTCTCGGAAAATCCGCAAAATAAAAATGGCATAGCGGAAATTCCCTACGAAAGTGGAAAACGCTTTCGAAAAACGACTCTAATCGGGTGTTGTGAACAAAAAGAATTCGGCCAAGCCTAAATCACAAGTTCAAATTTTCTACGTACGTCCTTACGTACATACTCTGGAAATACGGGGTATAACACCTGAGTAGCGTGATATGAAGAGGGTAGTTGAGCTAAGAAGACCGCTAGGTTTTCGTAACGTGATTTGTGAAATTGTTCCGGATCGGGGAGCTAGTGTTTTGCGCGTTGCCGGGTAGGGTTGAGGCTATGTTGCGGGTCAACCCGCGGCCCGTATGGTGGTGGGTCAGTTGTGGTGGTCCCGCTTTGTGTTAGGGTTATGAGGGTGTTAGGCCCAAGTTTAGTTAACCATCGTACGAGTTCGTGGATGCGTTCGACCAGTAGTCGGGCCGATGGGGTCAGCCCATCGTGTCTTTCAGTCAGGACCGTTGCTTGGCAGTGATGATATATCAGAAGGGTTGTAAGGCTGCACGGGGTGCCTACCTTCACCTTATGATGACGGTGGAGCCTGTGGTACGCTTTTCTTTTTCTAGAGGTTTTACCAGGCAGGGTTAGGAACTCAGGTGAGTCTCCGTATCGCATTCGCCCTCGAGCCAGTGTTTTGATTTCAGGGGTAGCTGTGAGTATTGTTGTCTTCTGTTGAGGGAGTGTTTTCAGCTGCCATTTCAGTGTTCAGTTTTTGCCTTATGAAGCCTTGTAGGGGCGGAAGTGTAAGTTGCCGGTCGATTGGTTCGATGTTGGCAAAGATTCAGATAGTTGGTTCATACGTGTTCAGCAGGATGTGGATAGGGTGAAGCTTATCCAGAAGAGGTTATTGGCAGCTCAGAGTCAACAGAAGTCGTGCGGATAATCTGCGACAACGCTTGGAGTTCAGCGACGTGGGTCTTCAAGGTACCACCGGAAAGTGTGACGAGTTTTGGAACCGAAATGTAAATGTGGTAAGTTATGAGAAAGAATTCGAGTGTACGAGAAAGTGCGACAGCGTAAGAAACGAGCATGTATTGCGGCGAGCAGAGATGTGATCATTTCTTTTGTATGGAGAAGGTGCGAAGGAAGTATATTTTAGACCTCGGGTGAGTGCTTTTGTGATGTTAGAGGTGTTTCCTCGTGGACTTGGATGTAAGTATTTGTGCGCAGTGTTTCGTGGCGGTTGTGGCAGGATTGTTCTCGTAAGTATAGTAGTGAAGACTATACTGGCGCACGTTTGTTTTGAGACTTAGAAGGAACATTCGAGACGAATGTTTCTAAGGAGGGGAGAATGTTATATCCCGTATTTCCAGTATATACGTATGACGACGTAGAAAAGTTTGAACTTTAAAGTTGGCTTGGCCGAAAAATTTTGTGCACAACACCCGGTTATAGTCGTTTTTCGACGAAACGTGTTACACAACTTGCGAAGGGAAAATTCCGGCTATGTCATTTCTTTTTTTTGTGGATTTTTCCGAGAGACGAAACATTTTGGACCAACGAGAGGGCGACACTTGTCACCCTCTCATTGGGGACGTTGGGGCGGTAAAGTGGCCGATTGGTCTTGGCTTTTTTGTCAAGTAGTTGGTAAGATATTTGTGAGGGTTTTAAGGAATAGGGTCGAGGGGGCACTTGGGCATATCTTGGCCCTCCACTTGCCCCCCACTTGGATAGATCTTGACCCTTGGTCTTCCTATAAATACCCCCCCCCCCCTTTGAAGACTTCTTCATCCATTCCTAAACTTTCCTAAGTCTTGAGAGCTTTTCCCCCCTTTGAGTAGTGTCTCGTCCAAAGAGTCCCCCTCCCCCTTTGCGGAGGCCCTTTGGTCGAGAACCCCCCCTTGGCCGAGAGTACCCCCCCTCCTAGTGGGGTTGGCCGAGGGGTATACACCCCCCCTTGTGGTGTTGTCTCGTATAAATACCCCCCTCTTGGTAGAAATACTCTCCATAGTATTGTTACTATACCCAAATTACCTTAGCCGTATACCTTGTAGTATTCCAAAGATACCTCTATACGTAGAGCCCGGAAATACTACCTATTGTCCTTTTTGTCTCAAACCGAAACCCTAAGGAAAACCTTCATAGTTGGTTGAAGTGTTAAGTAGAAGTTGCGTAGAACTTCTAAGGGTTGTTTGGAGCGGGTTGGAGCGTGCAGTTTAGGAGCTAAACCTTGCTCAGGATCGACTTTTATCTCGGATAATTTTGGGCTTATCGAGGTAAATAATCTTGTCCCCTATTGGAATTGGAAATTACTTGTTACTGTAATATATAGTTGAAGTATACTATATATAGAACTGAACATAGTTTTGCGGCAATGTCTTTTGACTTAAGCCTGAATTTAAAGAAAGAGAACTGAACTGTAATTACATGGGATCAGACATGAGACTTGTGTAGCATCTGTGAAGTAGAATTGTACACGTCAGGTTAGGCGTAAACCCCCTGGTTGGCTTGATAGTCGGCCTCGATAGAGGAGGAGATTTTACGTCATGCGGGGGAGGTCCGCGAATTTTACGTAGAAAGTTCTACTATAAGATCTAGATGTTAATAAGCGCCTTGTGGCCTTATAGGTTGAAGTACTATGTGTGGCGCGATCTACTTGGCTTAAGGAGTAGCCGACGGTTTGAAGTACTTGTAGCGTTTTGCTATTAGCCGATACTCGTCGCGAGGTATGTGAACCTCTTCCTATCTCTTCTAGCATGATACGTGTATAACTATGTGCGGTGAGACGCATACGTGTGTTAAATGTATTTGATTGGTTTAAAACATAAAGTGTTATAACGGCTTTATGGGAAGTTGGTTATAACACCTTTATGTAGGTAAGAAAATGCTTTGCGGTTTTTAAAAGGTAACTGATTTGAATTATAACTGGCTTAATGTGTGATAATAAAGAACATGAAGTATTTCAAAGGAATTAAGAATCGTTTTTGAAAGAAGAGTAATACTTGGTTTTGAAAGCTTAAGAGTTATACTAGCTTTATGGGAAGTTAGGTATAACGGCTTAAGAATGTTTTACTGATTTCGGAAATCAGAATGAGTATCGACAAACCACTGCAGCGTTAATAAAAGGAAATATTTTGACTAATTAAGTATTATTAAAACGTTAGAAACTTCCATCCGCAGAAGCTAAGATGAGACAAAATGATATTACATTTCCTAGATCATGGTCTTTGTAATAAGATTGTTATGAACAAGAATAATCTACTCACACATAAGGTATATGTTTCTCAAATTGTTTTAAAGGATTAAAACTATGAACTACGAAACCTTTCGAAAATGAGAAACTTGAGTAGTTGAAATTAGGCAAACTTGAAACGTTTGGAAAAGAATGTTGTTACTTGATTTTACAAAGAGAAGTGTTTTGATTTACTTCAAAAGATAATCACTCTATTTTTATGTACTACGGGTATTGTGTGACTTTTGTGAAAGTAACGTATCTTTTAAAGAGTTAATGTATGAAGTACTTTGGGGATAAAAACCCGATCTTGTTAATCATATAGTAGAAAGTACCTTGTGTGTATAACTTTATTGTGTTGGTTTGTGATAGCCTTATAATACTTTCTTGTTGATTTGTTAATTAAACATGCTAGGATGCTACGTGTGTTAGTATCTTGTGATGTTCGTGTAAAGGGGTTTCCGATCGCGCTTAAGTTGTTTAACTATCACCGTTATGTTGGTATTGTACCACTCACCTTGACATGTTTCGGAGGTTGGCCGCCTCCGACGCGGGGTAGACTCGGTGATGCAGGACCATGATTCGAGAATACCTCATGCGGGTCCAGGGACCTATGCGAGCTACGAGAGTTCCGTTAGTGCGCGGCCTTTATGGTCATACGGTCCATGTGGCCATGCGGATGCGAGTCCAGGCGGATGCCGGGGAGTAGCTACCCTCGATGCGGGGTTATACCTCATGCGGGCCTATGAGGTTGGCCTATGCGGAGCTTCGGGGAGTTCCAGGGCTAGACGCGCACATTTGATACTGCGGTCGAGTGACCAGCTTTGATCATGTGACGGTCAGACAGGATATCATGATACGATTTATGACCTTGTTAGTCTCGTGGGTGTTAGTAGTCGGCTATGCCTTCATACTTACCTGTCTTGTTTTATTAGGACACGTGGGACCCGTGTTCATGTGTATTCCTTGGTGCTTTTATATCATAGACTGCCGACAGTGAGGAAGGTATTCCACGTGTATGATTGATGTTGTGGGCGTGAGACCCATAGTTATATTTGAGTGATGACTTTGAGGGCGTGAGTCACGACTTGACACGATCGCTTATTTATTGTGAATCGTAGTTTGGTTATCATACATGTCTCGCTTTATAGACTATTATGATTTCATTTACTGATATTTTGATTTCCACATACTGTTATGCGACCTCGCCCGGGCTGCGTTACGTCACGCAGTAAAGGTACACCGTTGATCCTCGCTCTTAGGGTCACGATTCGGCTTGGCAAGCTCCGTTTCTCGAGGCTTATCAGTGGTATAGTCCCCTGTCGTTGTAGGTACTTACATTCAGGGGTATGGCGGGGCCCTGTCCCGCCATTATTGTCGTATCATTCTTAGAGGTCTATAGTACTGTTGTGGGCAGAGTTGTAAAAGGGTGTAACTGTTCGGTCTTTAAATTGATTTATATATGCCGAAAGGCAAGTTTTCTCGACATCGCTTAGTACTTCATAATATTTTCATGTATTGTTTTATGTTCCGCTGATTACTCTGATGTATGTCTACTTGGGTGCCCGGGTAAGGCACCAGTCACGGGCCCGGGTTCGGGTCGTGACATTGTCGGCCCGTGCCCTCCTCATCTGCGGAGGCAAGAAGTGAGTGAGAAAAGCCTCCGAGAACTCGTCCCAAATAGCTGGAGGCGCGTGCTCTCCCCGGGATAGCTCCCACGAATCAAACCAGTCGACTGCGGTATCACGCAGCCGATGCGAACCGAAGATCACGGACTCGGTCTCCGAAGCCTTGATCACTCGCATGATCCTTCAGAATCGACGGATGAACTCGCGATCATCCTCGTGCCTCACCCGTAGAACTCGGGCTACAACTCGTAAAAATCTCGTAGCCTCAAATCCGATCTCGGGTGAACCATGAGTCTTCTTTGGGCTGAACTGCATCCACTATCCTCATGCGGCCACGATCACGGCGATGGTGGGCCATCTCCTTGTACCCTAACTCCTCTGCCCCAGGCTGTGGGACTGGAGGTGCGGGTACTGTGGTCTCATCAGCCACTGCTGCGGCTCTAAACCCTGCTGGGGCTGGCGGCGTCGTGGAACTCGCCGTCTGAGGTATCGCCTCGGGTATAGACTGGGCCTGGGCCCTCGTGACTCTCGGTGTCCTACTAGCAGCTCCCTCGGCTGCCTTGCCCCCGGGCGGGTTGCCTTGCGCGAGGCATAAGCGTCTGAGAAAGGAATACGTTAGAGGGGTCCAACTTATAACACAACTCTAAGGCACGATCTCAGAGTGAGAAGAATGGAAACCAATCCTAAATATCCTATAGCCTCCTGATTATTGGTGTGGTGCACAACACACCGATAATCAAGACTCTACTAGATACGGTCTGTAGACACTTTCCGAGGATTAACTGCTCTGATACCACTTTTGTCACGACCCGTTCCGGGGCCCGTGACTGGTGCCTTACCCGGGCACCCAAGTAGTCATACATCAGAGAAATCAGCGGAATATAAAATCAAGACATGAAACAAATGTAAAATGAGACACGGTTTATCTGAGAAAAAGTCGCCTTTCAGCATATATATATAAACAAGTCTGGCAGTTACATCCCAACTGTACAATAGGACTACAGACCTCTAAGAAGGTAAACAACTATGGCGGGACAGGGCCCCGCCATACCCTGAATGTACAAAACTATCTACAACAACAGGGAGATCATACCCAAAAGTCGAGCCTCCGGAGAAGATGGAGCTCCTGACACCAAAGTAAAGATCCTAAGGATGTGGATCTAGCACCTGCTTTCCCTTACCTGCGGCATGAACGCAGCCCCCCGAAGGAGGTCAGTACAACAGGTACCAAGTATGCGAAACTGTAAAGTACTTTAAATGAAAGCATATCATTTTAAAACCAATTTTACAAATATGTACGAAACAACCAATGTATCCGCACATAGTGCCACATCACAAACAAGAGCAATAATAGGTAAACTGTAACAGGTCTTTTCTACACCGCGAATGATCGAAGCAAGGCCAATCGCCCATAGTATCATTATGCATGCCTAATCTCGACTCCGCACCGCATAGCCACCTAGGCCCGCATGAGGTATTCCCGCATCGAGGGTAGCTACTCGCATCGCCCCGACTCTCGTAGTCCGCATGGCCACATAGACCGCATGAGGTATTCCCCCACACACTAACCTGGAACTCTCGTAGCTCCGCATAGGTCCCCTGGACCCGCATGAGGCATCCCTCGCATCGGGGGGCAGCTTAACCCCCGGTATAATTAATACTAACATAACGACTTATCGTTAAACAACATAAGCACAATAAGAATAACCTCTTTATACAAACGTTACAAGACACTAACACACATAGCATCATAATATGTCTACTCATCCAAACATCTTACTATACTTTCCAGAAATCAATACAAGTCTTTTATAAACACATAAGTAAACCGTTCCTTTTATCTTTCTTAAGTCGTTATACCTAATTTCCCATAAAGCTAGTATAACTCTTAAGCTTTTTGTTTAAAAATAAGTATTACTCTTCTTTCAAAAATGATTCATAATTCTTTTGAAATACTTCAAGATTCTTATTATTTAGACTCAAGTCAAAAGACGTCAAGTAAAACCATGTTCGCTAACACACGACGCTCACCGTACTATATATATTTTAAAATATCATGCTCAAGAGGATAGGAAGAATCACATACCTCCTCGGCGAAATCCACCTGCCAAGTCGAATATGTCGCGCGCAGAGTATCAACCTATAATAGGCAAATACGTCTATCAACGTCTAGACTACTCTGTAGAAAGTTCTAAGCAGAAGGTTCTTAATTCTACGGAAAATTGGGCAGCATTTCCCTACCCGTCATACTACACAAGTCTACTGTAAATACAGTCCTATGTAAGTACAGTTCAATGTTAACATATGCCTTCAATTCTCTTCTGTAATATCCTTCTATATAATTACAGTTCAATTCTCTTCTGTAATATCCTTCTATGTAATTACAGTTCAATTTTCTTCTTTAATATCCTTCTATGTGTCTTATACTTATTTCTATACTACTACAGTATGTAATCCCCAATTACAATAGAAGGATAAGATTATTTACCTCGATAAGCCCAAAATTATCCAAGATATAAGTCGATCCTGAGCAAGGTTTAGCTCCTAATCTGTACGCTCCAATCCGCTCCAAGAAACCCCTAGAAGTTTCTACACAACTTCTACTTACTACTTCAACCAACAATGAAGTTTCTCCTAGGGTTTCGTTTAGTGACTAAAGGAAGTATAGTAGTATTTTCCGGGCTCTAAGTATAGAGGTAACTTTGGAAATACTACAAGGGATTGGCTAAGGTATTTGGGAATAGTAACAATACTTTTGGAGAGATTTTCTACCAAAGGGGGGGGGTGTTTCGGCTAGACACAAGGAAGGGGGGGGGGAAGGGCTTGGACGAAAAGCTCACAAGGGAGAAGGGAGTTTTTGAGACTTGGAAAATATTTGTGGATGAAGAATTCCTTCAACTTAGGGGGGGTATTTATAGGACTTTCAAGGGCCAAGATTAAGGCAAGTGGAGGGCAAGTGGAGGGTGTAGATTTGCACATGTGTACCTTATCCATCTACTCCACAAATATCACAAAATATCCTACCTAACCTTGACCAATGTTTAAGGCCTTTTCCTTGACAAAAACGTGCCAAGAATTGCCCTCAATTGCCGTCCACTTGAGGGTGACAAGTGTCGCCCTCTCGTTGGTCCAAAATATTTCGTCTCTCGGAAAAATCCGTAAAAATTATAAATGTCGCAACCGTAATTTTCCCTTCGCAAGGTTCGGAAAACTTTTCGTCGGAAAACAATTCTTTTCGTGGGTTGTGCACAATTTTCGTCCCTTATGCCTAACTAAGGCTAAACTTTTGTACGTACGCCCTCACGTACATACTCAGGAAATACGGGGTATAACACCTGGGACGCGGTAAGGTCACATAGTCTGTCCATAAAGGTATACTGCCCGGCCCAATCTTGGGACGCGGTAAGGTCACATAAAATCCGGGAATTTAACCCAACGTACTACGTGCCTCTACTCCTTTACAATGATTCTCTTTCAAATAAAACTTCCAAGATACTAATAACCGTAGTATCAAGTCATATCTACTTTTCAAGACAAGTCACAATACCTTTTAGAAATACATTAATAGGCTTCTAAATCAAGTGACTTCTTTCTTTAAAACCTTAAGCAATTGGTACCTTTAAAACAATTTGCCCTTCTTTATTTCAAATCATTTCCTTGCTTACATTACTGAAGAAAACCATTCTTTTAATCTTCCATAAAGTTGTTATAACCAACTTCCCATAAAGCTGTTATAACCCTTTATGTCTTAGACAAATTCATTCCTTTTATAACCAAGAGACTTATACTTTCAAATCAAATCACATAGCTTTCAAAATACTTCAAGTCTCTTAACTTTTTAAGAAAACAAGTTTCTTAACTTAGAATATCAAGCTCCTTAACTTTAGAAATCAAGTCTTTCCAAATAAAGTATTATATACTTTTAAAACAATTCATTTCTTTCTTTAAGAATCAAGTCCCATAACTTGAAAAATAAAGTCCCTTAACCTTTTAAAAATTTGAGGTTCATAGTCTTAAAACCTCATACGTAAATTCTTTTAAATTAAGCAACATATACTTTGGTGCGTTGTGAATAAGTTATACTTATTTATAACGATCTTAATCGAGTAGCAATGATCTAGAAAATGTAATACAATTTTGTCTTATCGTAGCTTCTATGCAGATGGAGAATTCTACTCATTTTAACTTAATTGATTGTCATTACATTTTCCTTTATTAACGCTGCAGTGGCTTGTTCGATTCTTATTCTCATTTGTGCCGTAACTTAGCCAAGTCAACTTGGCTCCAAATACCTCATAACGACTCTTACCAACATCCCCCATAAGACTTGGTAAGAACTTAGGATAACTTAGACATAACCTTTACGTAGAGTAAATCAACATACATACCTCTTAACTTCTAAGAGTAGAAGGAATCATGAAATAGTACTACATGTATATTCCATACATAGAATCATGTCAAAAGAATGAAGAGGTTCACATACCTCGCGACGATTATCGACAAATAGCAAAATGCTCCACAGTACTGTAACCCGGCTAGCCGTTTCCACTCTTCAAGTAGAATACACTACTCGTAGTACTTCCACCTATAAGGCCACAAACGTCTATTAACTTCTAACCGCACGGTTCCATGTTCTACAGAAAATTCGAAGATTCCCCGCAACAGCGTAAATCTCGTCCTCTATCGAGGCCGGCTACCAAGCCAACCAGGGGGGGGGGGGGTTACACGTCTAACCGGACGAATGCTGTCCCGGGGAGAGTAATACTTGGTTTTAAAAGCTTAAGAGTTATACTAGCTTTATGGGAAGTTAGGTATAACGGCTTAAGAGAGATAAAACGAATGATTTATTTATTTTAAAAGATAAGAGACTTAACTTAATTGAATTATATGAATTTTGTGTGAAACCTCATTCGTGAGTAATGAGTGCTTGATTTTTAAAAGGGATAATGTTTTACTGATTTCAGAAATCAGAAATGTGTATCGACAAACCACTGCAGCGTTAATAAAGGAAAATGTATTGAATAATTAAGTATTATTAAAACCAGTAGAAACTTCCATCTGCATAGAAGCTAAGATGAGACAAAATGATATTTCCTAGATCATGGTCATTTGTAATAAGATTGTTATAAACAAGAATATCCTACTCACATATAAGGCTTATGTTTCTCCGATTGTTTAAAAGAGAATTATATTCTTAAATGAATAAGACTATGAAGTACGAAACCTTTCTAAAATAAGAAACGTGAACATTTGAAATTAGGCAAACTTGGACGTTTGGAAAATAATGTTACTTGATTTTACAAAGGTAAGAGTTTTGGTTTTCTTAAAAAGACAGTCACTCTATTTTATACTACGGGTATTGTGTGACTTATGTGAAAGAAACAGATCTTTTAAAGATTTAATGTGTGAAGTACTTTGGGGGTAGATACCCGAACTTGTTAATAGAAAGTACCTTGTGTGAATAACTTGATTGTATTGGTTTGTGATAGCCTTGTAATACTTTCTTGTTGATTTGGTAAGTAAACATGTTAGGATGCTACGTGTGTTAGTATCTTGTGATGTTAGTGTAAAGGGGTGTTCCCCTCGACTGCGCTTAAAGTTGTTTGACTATCAGCCGTTATGTTGGTATTATACCACTCACCTTGACTTGTGTCCGGAGGTTGTCGCCTCACGCGGGGTAGACTCAGTGATGCAGGACCATGATTCGAGAATACCTCATGCGGGTCCAGGGATCCATGCGGAACTACGGAGTTCCGTTAGTTTACGCCGCGTGGTCATGCGGTCCTTGTGGCCATGCGGATCGCGAGTGCGGGGCGATGCCGGGAGTAGCTACCCTCGATGCGGGGTTATACCTCATGCGGGCCTATGAGGTTGGCCTACGCGAGCTGCGGAAAGTTCGTGGCTAGACGCGCACATTTGATACGCGAGGCGAGTGACCAGCCTTTTATCATGTGATGGTGCAGCAGATATCATGACACGCTTTATGACCTTGGTACCGCTGGGTGTTAGTAGTCGGCTATGCCTTCGACTTACTGCATCGTTTTTATTAGGACACAGGTGGGACCTGGTGTTCATGTGTATTCCTTGGTGCTTGTATATCATAAACTGCCGGCAGTGAGGAAGGTATTCCACGGGCACGATTGATGTTGTGGGCGTGAGACCCATTGTTAAATTTGAGTGATGACTTGAGGGCGTGAGTCCCTGACTTGACATGACTGCCTATTTATGGTGAACTGTAGTTTGGTTATCATACATGTCTCCTGCTTTGTATAGACTACTATGATTTCATTTACAGTATTTATTTTCAGTTTCACATACTTGGTACCTGTTGTACTGACCTCCTTCGGGGGGCTGCGTTCATGCCGCAGGTAAAGGTACACCAGTCATTGATCCTCGCTCTTAGGGTCACAGTTCAGCGTTTGGGAAAGCTCCGTTTCTCCGGAGGCTTATCAGTGGTATAGTCCCCTGTTGTTGTAGGTATTTACATTCAGGGGTATGGCGGGGCCCTGTCCCGCCATTGTTGTCGTATCATTTCTTAGAGTGCAGTAATCGTTGTGCGTGGTTTGTAAAAAGGATTAAACTGTTCATGTTGAAAAAAAAGTTGTTATTTATATGCCGAAAGACAAGTTTTTCTCAGATTATTGTTTCATATTTCATAATATGTCTTGTATCGTTTTTATGTTCCGCTGATTACTCGATGTTGTATCACTAGGGTGCGGGTAAGGCACGACCACGCCCTAACGGTCGTGACATACCTCTTCGGTCAATCCACTTGCTAAGTCCAAAATACCGCACGTAGTACGTCAACCTATAATGACCATAATACGTTTAATAACCTCAAGCTACAACGTAGAATATTCCAAGTTCAAAGTCACTAAATTCTATGGAAAATTGGGCAGCATTTCCTTTGTTTCTACATACTTTGCCACCTTTTTCAAGGCCGAATTCAACATCCAAATGCCACTTTTAAGGCCCAACGATCCAATCAATTCAACGGGGATTACACACCTAAACTTGGATGTGTAAAATTCTGCCCCACAATGCATAACTAATAACTTAACAAGTTTAAGGTAGTATTTTGGCTACAATATGCTTACATAACCTTCTTATCCAATTCTTTCATATCCAAACCATATTTCTTACATGCAATTTATCTAAGAGCAATATTTTCAACTACAAGTTCTTTCTTCTTCACATGCAACACCAAAAACTAGCAACAAGAGAAAGAATTGTTACCTTAGAGCTTTAGCCAAATTAATCCAACAAATTTTCTAGCCTCCTTTCCAAAAACACCACCACAATAACTCCTACAAGCTTGCAAATAAGTTTCCTTCTTGCCACACTTTTCAGATTTTTCTCAATCCTTGATTTCCTCTTGATATTCTAGAGAGAAAGAAGAGCTTCTAATTTAGAGAGAGAGAGAGGAGCTTGAAGAATGACCAAGTCTTCAAGACTTGGTCAATAAATAGTACATGCAAAAATCAGATGGGGGGGGGGGGACACTTGTCACCCTCCCATGGCCTTTTTTAAAACAAAACAGTTCAGATTTTTCCACTCACCCTCGCAGAACCCGCCGCGGCCCTGCAGCCGGCGCCGCGGCGCTGAAACTTCTGCCAACCCTCGGATCTTCCGGCGCCGCGGCCCTGCTTCCCGGCGCCGCGGCCCTGTGGCTCCTGTCCGAATTATTTTTCTGTCCGACTGCGCACTGAACTAGTAACTTCCATAACTTTCTACTCTGATGTCCTATCGACGAACGGTTGGTTGCGTTGGGAACTAGACTCAACGAACTACGTACTAGGCCTTTGAAACACCTAGGAACTCATAATGCAACTGGACATAAATCGCCTCAAAGTTGACTAAAACCCCGTCCGAAACAATCCATCAACCTATCATTCTAGAATTTACGTCTAACCCCTTTCGTACGTTCTCATACGTATGGCCAGAACTACGGGGTATAACACTTACGGGGTCTCACTTAGTCATAATGCTAGTTTGGGCATAAATCTATAATCTGCCTAGCTTAGTTTACCAACCGGTGTAAACTCTAATACTAATAGCACCTCAATCAAGAGCACCTATGTACAGTGTTACTGAACCTAAGGCGTGTGTATCATCATAATTAACCTCCACTCATAGCCTAAAAGGAATTTTCTCTATGCACCTTCATTACTCATAACTATAATCACTATAGTTCTTTTAACCCTTGTTCATTCCTTTCCTTACTTATCATACTTTCTCGTACTTCCAAACTTATTTTAGTACACGTACAAAATCTCAAATATTGTTTCTGTTCTCCAATCCTTGGAGTTACTATCCAAACTTGGTCATCGTGCTATTTGAATTTCCGCTAAGGCTCCTCTCGGTCCTTACGACCTGGTTTCGGTGGAACGCGTCCACAAACTCGTACAACGATTAACTAGACTTGGGCCTTGCATCCTCGTGACCCTATCACATAGCGGGACCATTTCTAACTGACATCACCCCATTTCATACTACTGCCTGACTCGAAATGAGTCCATAACCCGACCCACCCATCCGGTGCTACCCAAACAGGCTCTTCTCTTTTCGGAGAGTCGTATCTCGATTACATACTAAGGCTAAATCCTCATATTGTCGCCTCTTCACCTCCTCGACGAAGGAAGACTCGACAACCTCTAGGATCTAAACTCCATTAACCTTGGAACAAATAATCGAACCCCTCAGCTCGGTAGCTGATGAATCTCACGGACCACGCCCCGCCTATCCGCTGCCCATCCGATGGACTACCCATAGATCCACGACTAAGAGCATCCAGAATCGCCTGCTTTCCCGGGTGGTATAGGATATCAATATCACAATCTTGAATAACTCTAACCACCATTTCGCCGCAAATTCACCGCCTGCTCGAACATATACCGAGGCTCGTGGTTCTGCACAAATATCCACACGAAGCTATAAAAGGAATGCCTCCAAATCTTCAAGGTACGATTAATCGCTGCCGACTCTAAATCGTGAGTAGCGTAATTCTTTCATGCTTCCCAACCGCCGGAAACATAGGCTCTAACCTTATCGTGACACACAAAGACACAACCTAGCCCAATACCCAAAGTGTTACAATAATAACCTAACCATCTAGTCTTTCAGGAGGGGTTAGAACTGTAGTCGTGGTCAACTTATCTTCCAATAACTGGAAACCTTTCTCATTCTTGCGAAATATTCGGCACCCTTAATCTCAATTATGGTTCTGCTTTCTTTCTCTATTGCAACCAAACTTGGTCACTAAACTTAGACTTGATTCCTTTGCTTGCCTCATGGCTAAGACTTACTGTCAATCACAATTTAGGGGGGGGGGGAGATTTCCTTGATCTCGTCCAGTAGTAACCCGATTATTTTCTCCCAGCTCGTAGAGCTTATAGTCAGGTGCTCATCCTCAATTCACGGTATTACATAATCCAATGACTTGTCAAGATTTCTTATCGTTCGAGTGTCTACTGCCTTTCCTTTATAAGTTATTTCAAGTTGTCCCGTGGTCCCTTACCCCCGTATCTCCTTACTAACTTTCTCACAAGATAGATGCTACCACCTTTCCTCGAGGTGTCCTACGCCCATCATTTACTAATGGTCTTTACACTAGTCCTGGGTAACCATATCTCGTGCAACTTACATAACCATAGTTGTATTCTCTTTAACATTACGGTCATAACCCTTCCTTATGCTTATTATTAGCAAAAGTATTTCTATCTTGAATCATAATCGTACAGTTTCATACATGCGTACTACCTGCATTTATATCCTTACGACACTTCCTCGATCATTTCGTAACGTCGTTCACAATTACCCCAACACAACACTTTTCCCACTGCTATCTAAAATCAGAACCTATGGTACGACGACATCAAGACCTTACCCATCTCCTATCTCACACACCCGAACCCCGGCCCGTGGATAGTGCCCTACCTGGGCACCCTTCTACCTTAACAACTAAGTAAACTGCGGAAATATAAATAACACCTCATTTTTTTTTCAAAACCAGCATACGTGCAAGGCAAAGCCGACAAGGCTGCCATAATATACATAATGAAAGACACTACACTGTACATGAGTCCAATCCCACATATGAATACAGACCTCTAAGAGTTATACTGAACTATGACGCGACAAGGCCCCGCTGCATCATAATCGCATAAAAGCACATCGAAAGAACTTATACCAAAAAGATAAACTCGAATGTAAGGAGCTATCCAAAACTCGAAAGGTGGTCCTACACCGCCGATCACCAAACAGAGTACCTAAACTCGCAGATTTAACGCACTTCAAGGAGGTCAAGACGAAGAATGTACTGTATGTGAAATCAAAATCTGTAATTACATCATAAATTTAAAACAAAGCCGAGACATGTATGATAATCAAATTACACGACAATCGTGCCTTACTAACAATGAGAGTAAATAGTAGTATACTTACAATATAAACTAGGAAGCTCACGGTCAAAAGCAGACCACCCGCCCGCAGATCATTAAGCAATCCTACTCGGGACTATTTCACCCGCATAGTCGCGTGGACCCGCATGAGGTATTCTCGCATGGGACTATTTCACCCGCATAAGCCCTTACGGACTCGCATGAGGTATTCCTCGTGATAGGTCAGATCCGCCCGCACGGGACTATTTCACCCGCATAAGCCCTCGCGGACTCACACGAGGTATTCCTCAGATCGTGGGTAGCAAATCCACGGAATATGCAATGTTACAAACCCGGAATGACCAAATGAATGATATACCACTAGCACACAACCGGTTATTACCAGCACACATAGGCAATTCTCAATTAAACAAGCCAAAGTACTTATCAAGGCACACATAGAATAATTCTCAATTAAACAAGCCAAAGTACTTATCAAGACACACATAGAATAATTCTCAATTAAACAAGCCAAAGTACTTATCAAGACACACATAGAATAATTCTCAATTAAACAAGCCAAAGTACTATGTACGTACATTCTTTTCAACAGACTCCTTTCTATGTAAAACCCCAAGATACTAACACCCGTAGTATCAAGGTGTGTCTATTTTTCAAAGTAAGTTACTACACTTTTAGAAACTCATCTCCAAGCTTGAAACCAAGTAACTTCAAATTTTCACAATCTAGGCAACTTATGCCCATTAATCAAAATAAACAACTTTCTAAACCTTCCATAAAGCCGTTATAACCAACTTCCCATAAAGCCGTTATAACCCTTTGTGGTTTTTAGACAATTTCATTCTTTTTATAACTAAGAGACTTATACTTAAAACCAAGTATCACAAACTTTCAAATCAAGTTTCTTAACTTTCAAAAATACTTCGAGTCTCTTAATATATAGAAAACAAGTTTCTTCTACTTTTAAACCTCAAGTAACTCACACCTTTAAAACAAGTTACTTCTTAAATCATGTCATTTCTCCTCTTTAAAACAATTAAGTAAATCACTCTTTGACTTCTAAAGTCATTATAATGACCTTTAGGTTTTGGAACTAAGGCACTAGCCAAAAGGTTTGGAAACCACTTCCTTTTCAAGACTCTATGTACTTTAAGTAAAATACTTTCACTTTTAAGAATCCAAACTTCACTAAGGAAATGGATTATACAACTTACAATTTAAACATCAAAGTACAATCAAGGAAGTACATAGAACACATTCTATTTTAGGCAATCCAAATACAACCAAGGAATGGATCATTTAAGGAGTAGGACATACTTTCTTTATCTTAAGGAATCATGCTAAGAGGAGATAGTTCACATACCTTTCGCTAAATCCACAAGCTGCCGAACACGCAGACGTAGAATTGTCAACCTATAATGGTCACAACAAGACTATCAACTTCTAGTCTCTAACGAGAATAATACTAAGTATACGCCTCTTATTCTACGGAAAATCGGGCAAGACTCCTTTGTTTCTACATACTTTGCCACCTTTTCAAGGCCGAATACAATAACCAACACGCCACATTTAAGGCTCAAAACAACAACCAAACAGGGATTACACGCCTTACAATACGTAAAATTCCGCCACAATTCATAATGAAGTAGTTCCATATTTAAAGCCATTCTCGGCCAACTACATAACCAACAATTCAAAGTCTTTTCCAATTCTTTTCCAATTCCAAGTTCTAAGGTCTAACATGTTCTATAGTCATAAACAACTTCAACAACTACAATTTCCTTCTTTATACAACATGCGACGACTTAAACTAATAATCACTTGAATTGTAATCTTAAGGCTAAACATGCTAGTTTTCGGATTAGGGTTCCAATAGCCAATATACTTATCAAACTTCATACTATATAACTCATGCTTGCTAATATCCATAGATACAACAATAAGTAAGTCTTAACTACTAAAACGACAAAATTTATACCTTTATAAGCCCTTAAAAATTCCAAGATTTAAAGTCGCTCCTTAGCAAATTCTTAGCTCCTTTCCTTAGGTTCCAATCCGCTCCAAGCACTCCTTAGGCTATGAAGAACCCATCTTCAAGTTCCAACTTCAAAGTTGAAGAACTCCTTAAGTTTCCGCCTTGCGACTAATACGAAAACGCCGTTTTTCCAAAATCTTTCTATTGAGATATCCTTACAATACCCTTAGGGACATTGGGTTAAAGTATTGTGGCTAATGGATCAAAACTACAAAATTTTCTTGTTGGAACTAGACCAAACCCGAGAGCAACTTAGCAAGAACAAGAATGTGTGATTTTTTTCTAAGTGTTGAAAACTAGTCTTGCACTAGTAGTATGCTTATATAACACATTGGAGGGTTTAGATTGCAACACATGAGTGGCTAGGATGAGTTTCACTAGGATCAAGACCAAGTGGCAAGTTGACTTTGGTCAATAATATCAAGCTTTGAAGACTTATCTTCTACCATGGTCAATGACCATTTTAGCCTTGCTAAAATCGACCAAGAACAAATGTGGGGGTGCCACGTGTCGCCCTCTCATTCGTCCATAAAATTTCCGTAACCCTCGTGGGCCCCACAAAACGTAAAATTCCTCGGGTGGGCCCCACATGACCAAATCCGTAAAAATAAATTTTCATAATGTTAATAAGTTCCATACTCTTCAAATAATACATTTTGAGAATTCAATTCTCAACAACGAACATTTTTCCTTTCCGACGTTCGGAAGATTTTCCGTCGGAAAAACAATTCTTCCTTTCGTACTAATTTCCAAGTCTTGATTCCTTACATACATTCTCTTATACATGTCCTGGACTTACGAGATGTAACATTCTTCCCCCCTTAGAAACATTCGTCCCCGAATGTTCTTAGTCGGTTGTCAAGCTATACACACTCCGGCATAAACTATATACTATGCCTATCAATCAAAACTGCACAAGACCAACGATGCCACACATGGCCACCACAACATACGTAAACATATCAATGGGCCTTCCGTCCGCGACCCCTTCTCACAAAACTCGAAGGTTACAGTCTTCTCAAACACGGGATCCTTAGAGGTTCCTTTCTTCTCTTACTTGTCATACTTCCTCGTACTTCCAAACTTATTTGAGCATACGTACAAAATTTCAAATATTGATTCTGTTCCCCAAATCCTTGGATTACTATCCAAACTTGTCCATTATGTTACTTGAATTTCCGTTAAGGCTCTTCTCGGTCCTTACGACCTAGTTCCGGTGGAACGCATCCACGAACTCGTACAACGATTAACTAAACTTGGGCCTTGCATCCCTGACCCTATCACATAATCTGACCATTTCTAACTGACACCACCCCATTCTATACTAGCGGTTGACCCGAAATGAGTCCATAACCCGACTCATCGTCACACTTAACTTCTCATTTTTAGTCTGAAATAAATCTTTCTCTTATCTCAAGGTACTTCTCACCCTATCCCCCTATTCACTAGAGGTTTGTCACATAAGCCAAAGTATTTTTACCGTACATTCTTCCCTATTGGTCTTACATCGCATGGGCAATTACAACTTGTGAACTCTACACAACTATAGTCTCGCCACTTACCATTCTTGTCAACATTCTTAACTTTTCACTTTACTAATCAAAGTATTCCTACCTGGGTACTATCACTTACAACCGTAGCAACAAAGGGAAAACATATATGCTAGGGCGAAATCTGAATCTATCAATGCACGTATGATTCAAAAGAATCGAGATATACCTGTAACCCCATGCGATGTCGCCTCCTGATCCTGCCTAGTAGTCACGTCATCTATGCGGTTCGAAGGACCGCCAGAACTATAAACTCCACCTTGACCTCTACCACGACTGGCTGACATCTGAACACCCTGCCATGGGGGACGCACAGCTGTGGAGGAAAGGTAACCAACCATCGGCCTCATAGGCTGAGCCACCTCACCGGTGCTCTTTCTAAAAGGACATACCCTCCGTATATGGCCCGGACGGCCACAACAAAAACAAACACTTGTGCCATAACGGCATTTCCCCGAATGACGCTTACTACAATGGAAACACTGAGGAATAAGTGGCCTCGACTGAGAAAATCCTCTGCTCCTCTGAGAACCTCGACCCCTGGAGCTTGGACCGGCTCCTAAATACCTTGTGGGGTCAAATCCCCCACCTGTGAGCTGCTGGGGTATGTACTGGGTAGGCTGTGACAAATATCTCACTCGCTGCTGAGGCTACTCGTCCAAAAACTCATCGGGATAACCAACCGGTCTAGCCCTCTTACGCTGATCTCCGCGTTGGCCCTCTACCCTCTGTACACCTGTCTGTACTGGCCGAATAACCTCCTGCTGATGAAACTGTAGCACCGCTATCTTGGTCAATAACACAACTGCTTCCCTCATGACCCTATAGTCTTCTCCTAATCGCAAACCGAGGCTCGTGCTGGGTCTCAAAACTCGCGCAGAAGAACTCGCCGATCGCATGACAACATCCCAGTATACCTCGGCACGAGCCCTATCTGTTATACCCCGTATTTCCAGAGTATGTACGTAAGGACGTACGTAGAAAAGTTTGGGCTTTAAAGTGGCTCGGCCGATTTATTTTTGTGCACAACACCCGATTAGAGTCATTTTTCGATGAAACGTTTTACTAGAATTGCGAAGGGAAAATTCCGGCTATGCCATTTCTAATTTTTGCGGATTTTTCCGAGAGACGAAACATTTTGGACCAACGAGAGGGCGACACTTGTCACCCTCTCATTGGGGACGATTGGGCGGTAAAGGGGTGGACGAAATGGGTTGGGTTTTGTCAAGTAGTAGGTAGGATATTTTTGTGGTAGATGGATAAGGTGCACTTGGCATGATCTTGGCCCTACACTTGCCTTGCACTTGGCATGATCTTGGCCATTGGTTGGCCTTTGCTAGACCTATAAATACCCCCCCCTCTCTTGGTAGAAATACTCTCAAAAGTATTGTTACTATACCCAAATTACCTTAGCCGTATACCTTGTAGTATTCTAAGGTTATACCTATACGAAAAGCCCCGTAATACTATTATACTTCCCGTCAGTCACAAAACCGAACCCTAAGGAAAATCTCCATAGTTAGTTGGAGTATTAGGTAGAAGTTGGTTAGAACTTCTAAGGGTGGTTTGGAGCGCTGAGCGCACGGAGTTGGAGCTAAACATTGCCCAGGATCGACATCTCTACTTGGATAATTATGGGCTTATCGAGGTAATTATCTTGTTCCCCTATTGTAATTGGAGATTACATGTTGTAGGAATATATAGTTGAAGTATACTATATATAGAACTGAACATAGTTTTGTGGCAATGTCTTTGGACTTAAGCCTGAATTTAAAGAAGAGAACTGAACTGTAATTACGTAGGACTGTATTACAATAGACTTGGGTAAGTTTGTCGGGTAGGGAAGGGCTGCCCAATTTCCCGTAGGATCTTGTATCTAGATTTATTCTACCGAGTAGTCTAGACTTTGATAGACTTGTATAACATGTATAGGTTGAATGTTCGCGAGTAGACGTGCTACTTGAGAAGGTGGACTGTGCTAGCGGTTATACCATGGAGCGATTTGCTAATAGTCGATAATCGTCGCGAGGTATGTGATTCTTCCTATCCTCTTGAGCATGATATTTTAAAAGAATATATATATAGTACGGTAGACGTATGCGTGCTAATTGAACGTAGTTGTACGGCAATGTCTTTTGACTTAAGCTCGAATAATAAAGATCTTGAAGTAATTCAAGAGACTTAAGAACTGTTTTTGAAAGAAGAGTAATACTTGGTTTTAAAAACTTAAGAGTTATACTAGCTTTATGGGAAGTTAGGTATAACGGCTTAAGAAAGATAAAATGAATGAGTTATTGATCTTAAAAGATAAGAGACTTGACTTAATGTGAATTTTGTGAAACCTCATTCGTGAGTAATGAGTACTTGGTCTTAAAAGGAATAATGTTTTACTGATTTCGGAAATCAGAATGTATATCGACAAACCACTGCAGCGTTAATAAAGGGAAATGTTTGATTAATGAAGTATTATTAAAACCAAGAGAAACTTCCATCCGCATGTAAGCTAAGATGAGACAAAATGATATTTCCTAGATCATGGTCATTGAATAAGATTGTTATAAACAAGAATATCCTACTCACATATAAGGCTTATGTTTCTGATTGTTTAAAAGAGAATTATATTCTTAACTGAATAAGACTATGAACTACGAAACCTTTCTAAAATAAGAAACGTGAAACATTTGAAATTAGGCAAACTTGAACGTTTGGAAAATAATGTTGTTACTTGATTTTACAAAGGTAAGTGTTTTGATTTACTTCAAAAGATAATCACTATATTTTCATATACTTGTATCAGGTGACTTTTGTGAAAGTAACATATCTTTTAAAGAGTTAATGTATGAAGTACTTTGGGGATAAAACCCGATCTTGTTAATCATATAGTAGAAAGTACCTTGTGTGTATAACTTGATTGTGTTGGTTTGTGATAGCCTTGTAATACTTTCTTGTCGATTTGTTAAGTAAACATGCTAGGATGCTACGAGGTTAGTATTTGTGATGTTTGTGTAAAGCGGTTTTCCTCGATTGTGCTTATGTTGTTTACACGATAAGTCGTTATGATAGTATTGTATCACTCATTATTCCGGTTAAGTCGCCTCCACGCGGGTAGACTCAAAGTGTCCGTGTGACCTATGATTCGAGAATACCTTATGCAGTTCAGGTGACCTATGCGAACCGCGGAGTTCCGTGTTAGTGCGCGCCTTGTGGTCACGCGTCTCGTGGCTACGCGGACGGCGAGTCCAGACGCCGCCGGGAGTAGCTACCGATGCGCGGAATACCTCACGCGGGCCATCGGAGTGGCCTACGCGAGCTACGACAAGTTCTGTGGCTAGACGCGACATTAGATATCGCGCGAAGTGGCCGCTTTGATCATGTGACGGCTGCAGACAGATCTCATGATACGCTTTATGACCTTGTTGGTACTGTGGTTTTAGTAGTCGGCCATGCCTTCGCATTACCCTCAGACGGTTTTATTAGGACACAGCGGACTCGTGTTCATGTGTATTCCTTGATGCTTTTATATCATGATCGCCAGCTGGCGGAAGGTATTCCACGCATGATTGATATTGGGCGTGAGACCCATAGTTATGTTCGAGTGATGACTGAGGCGTGAGTCCCGACTTGACATACGATCGCTATTTATCAGGAATTGTAGTTTGGTTATCATACATGTCTCCCGCTTGTATGTAGACTACTATGATTTCATTTACGTGATTTATTTTCGCCACATACTGCACTGTCAGATCGACTCTCCTTCGGGGTTGCGCTCACGCCGCAGTAAAGGTACACCGCCATCGATCCTCGCCTTAGGGTCACATTGCGTTGGGAAAGCTCCGCTTTCTCCGAGGCTTATCAGCCGTATAGTCCCCGTCGTTGTAGGTATTTACATTCGTGGTACGGCGGCCCCGCCCCGCCATTGTTGTCGTATCATTTTTAGAGGTCTGTAGTACTGTTGTGGGCAGAGTTGTACAAAGGATGTAACTGTTCGGTTTTAAATTGATTTATATATATGCCGAAAGGCAAGTTTTCTCGACATCGCTTTACTTCATAATATTTTCATGTCTTGTTTTATGTTCCGCCGATTACTGGATGTATGGCTACTGGGTGTCCGGTAAGGCACCGCCACGTCCGGTTCGGTCGTGACAAAAGTGGTATCGAGCGCTTAATCTCTGAAAGTGTCTACGCATCGTGATCCAGAGTTTGATTATCGTGTGTTGTGCACCACACCAATAATCGTGAGGCTATAGGATATTTAGGATTGGTTTCTATTCTTCTCACTCGAGATCGTGCCTTAGAGTCGTGTTGTAAGTCGACCTCTAACGTATTTCTTTCCCTTGCCGCTATGCCTCGCGCAGGGAAAACCCGCCCAGAGGCAAGGCAGCCGTGGAGCCGCGAGCAGTACAGAGGGTTACGAGGCACAGTGCCCAACCATCACCTAAGTTAGGTGCTTCATTCGGGAGTTCTGCGACGCCACTAGCCCCAGCAGATCAGAGCACGGCGCGGCAGTCCTATCGCGCCATGACATTTGAACCTTCACCCCACGCACGGGACAGAATATAGATTGCAAGGCGACCACATTAGCTATGGATTTGGCTACCAGAGAGTATACCGATGCATCGCGAGTCTTGATGAATATCAACGAGAGGTTAAAGAGTAGTTCTTCGCTTAGGCTTCGAGCATGGCTCGTACGGGCTTATGCGCGCAGCAGCCGAGAAACGTAGATCGACGGGTTAACCAAGGACAGCGTAAGAGGCCGTAACAGCGTCCTTTGGTAACTTTCGAGGCAGTCACCTCACCAATGTGATTAGATTATGCACTCGCCGCCAGCAGAGTTGGTCGTAACCTGTGGCTTCCTGCTCATTACGCGATGCACGCCATCCCGGGAATGTCGTCTTTTAGTTTGTACTTGTTGTACCTACGACCGTCAGGGTCTGTTATCGAAAGAGTGTCCTAAGAGAGGACTTAGCCTTCAGATCGCGGTAGTTCGTCATCTTCCTAGTTATGCGCCACGGCGTGTTTGATTAGAACGACTAAGGGGAGTGAAGCAGTAGATATAGATATATCTTTAACCCTCTGGAGATCAGTATGTGTGATAAGACGAGTATATCATAAGTGCTATGTTCTGATAGCAGTGTGTTAGTTGTGATTAGATCATGGTTAGTAACCGGGAAATATTGGGGGATAGAAAGTGTAAGCCTTAGAGCTTTACGCGCAGAGACCTTAGAGGTAAGGCCATCTCGTAAAGATGTATTGTTATGTTTTGATCTCATCGAGTGCATAGTGCACGCGAGCTATGTTCAGGATAAGTCCCCGAGTAGTGTGGAATGAAAGAGGGTAGTTGAGCTAAGAGGACCGCCAGGTTTTCATAACGTGATTAGCGAGATTGTTCCGGATCGGAGCTAGTATTGTGCGCGCTGCGTCGGGTTGAGGAGGCCATGTTGGGTCAACCCGCGGCATGTATGGTGGGGTCAGTTTGTGGTGGTCCGCCGTGGTAGGTCACGGCGGGTGTTAGCCCAAGTTTAGTTGACCAACAGACGAGTTCGTGGATGCGTTCAACCGCAGTCGCCGGCGAGGTCACCGCCTTGTCTTCTAGCAAAGACCGTACTCGCAGTTGTTGATTATATCGTAAAGGTTGTAAGGCTGCACGGTGCCTACCTTCACCTTATGACGCATGGAGCCTGTGGTACGATCGCTTTTGTTTCGGAAGTTTTACTGTGCAGGTTAAGAACTCGCAGTCTTAGAATCGCATTCGCCTCGCCAAGTGTGGATTTAGGGTAGTTGTGGGATTGTTGTCTCCGTGGAGGGAGCGTTTAAGCTACCATTTCAAGTTCGGATATCGCCACGAAGCCTCGTAGGGCTAAGTGTAGATTACACGGCCGATCGGTTCGATGTTGGCAAAGTTCGGATAGTGGGTCATACTTGTTTCGACAGGACGGGATAGGTGAAGCCTATCCAGAGAGGTTATCGATACCGTAATCAACAAGTCGTATGGATAATCGACGCCGACACTTAAAGTTCGCCGACGGCCGGAATTTCATGTACCACCCCGGAGGGGTGTAACGAGTTTTGGAAAAACAGAGTGAACTTAGCCCGAGTTACTTTGGGCCTTTTTGAGTTCATGTAAAGAATAGGCCAGGTTGCCTATATGTTAGCATTTGCCGTCCGACTTAGGAGGCAGTACGTCCGGTCTTTCGTATTGTTATGTTCGGGAAAGTATCGGAGATCCATCCAGAGTGTTCCCAGTTAGTGATGACCACGTTAGAGATAGTAACCCCGAGTTTTGGAAACTGAAGCAGTAACAGAAATGTAGTGAGTTATGAGAAAGAGTTCGAGTGTACAAGGAGGGTACGACACGAAAGGGAAGAAGCGAGCATGTATGGCGAGCTTAGATGTGATCATTTCTTTTGTAAAGAAAAGGTGCGAAGGAAGTATATTTTAGACCCCGGAGAGAGGTGTTTGTGGTGATGTTAGAGGTGTTTCCTCGTGGGCTTGGATGTAAGAATTTGCGCAGGTGTCTCTGTGGCCAAGTGTGGCAGGATTGTTCTCGTAAGTATAGTAGTGAAGACTATACTGGCGCGCGTTTGTTTTGAGACTTAGAAGGAACATTCGGGACGAATGTTTCTAAGGAGGGGAGAATGTTATACCCCGTATTTCCAGAGTATGTACGTAAGGACGTACGTAGAAAAGTTTGGGCTTTAAAGTGGCTCGGCCGATTTATTTTTGTGCACAACACCCGATTAGAGTCGTTTTTCGACGAAACGTTTTACTAGAATTGCGAAGGGAAAATTCCGGCTATGCCATTTCTAATTTTTGCGGATTTTTCCGAGAGACGAAACATTTTGGACCAACGAGAGGGCGACACTTGTCACCCTCTCATTGGGGACGATTTGGCGGTAAAGGGGTGGACGAAATGGGTTGGTTTTTGTCAAGTAGTAGGTAGGATATTTTTGTGGTAGATGGATAAGGTGCACTTGGCATGATCTTGGCCCTACACTTGCCTTGCACTTGGCATGATCTTGGCCATTGGTTTGCCTTTGCTAGACCTATAAATACCCCCCCCCCTCTTGGTAGAAATACTCTCAAAAGTATTGTTACTATACCCAAATTACCTTAGCCGTATACCTTGTAGTATTCTAAGGTTATACCTATACGAAAAGCCCCGTAATACTATTATACTTCCCGTCACCACAAACCGAACCCTAAGGAAAATCTCCATAGTTAGTTGGAGTATTAGGTAGAAGTTGGTTAGAACTTCTAAGGGTGGTTTGGAGCGGTTGGAGCGCACTGAGTCGAGCTAAACGCTGCCTGTGATCGACATCTCTACTTGGATAATTATGGGCTTATCGAGGTAATTATCTTGTTCCCTATTGTAATTGGAGATTACATGTTGTAGGAATATATAGTTGAAGTATACTATATATAGAATCGCATAGTTTTGTGGCAATGTCTTTGGACTTAAGCCCAATTTAAAGAAGAGAACCGAATCGTAATTACGCAGGATCAGACACAAAGAGACTTGGGTAAGTTTGTCGCAGGGAAGGGCTGCCCAATTTCCGTAGGATCTTGTATCTAGATTTATTCTACCGAGTAGTCTAGACTTTGATAGACTTGTATAACTGTATAGGTTGAATGTTCATGAGTAGCATGTGCTACTTGAGAAAGTGGACCAGCTAGTAGGGTTATACCATGAGCGATTTGCTAATAGTCGATAATCGTCGCGAGGTATGTGATTCTTCCTATCCTCTTGAGCATGATATTTTAAAAGAATATATATATAGTACTAGAGACGACGTGCTAATTGAACGTAGTTGTACGGCAATGTCTTTTGACTTAAGCCCGAATAATAAAGATCTTGAAGTAATTCAAGAGACTTAAGAACTGTTTTTGAAAGAAGAGTAATACTTGGTTTTAAAAACTTAAGAGTTATACTAGCTTTATGGGAAGTTAGGTATAACGGCTTAAGAAAGATAAAATGAATGAGTTATTGATCTTAAAAGATAAGAGACTTGACTTAATGTGAATTTTGTGAAACCTCATTCGTGAGTAATGAGTACTTGGTCTTAAAAGGAATAATGTTTTACTGATTTCGGAAATCAGAATGTATATCGACAAACCACTGCAGCGTTAATAAAGGGAAATGTTTGATTAATGAAGTATTATTAAAATCAGTAGAAACTTCCATCTGCATAGAAGCTAAGATGAGACAAAATGATATTTCCTAGATCATGGCTGCTGTAATAAAATTGTTATAAACAAGAATATCCTACTCACATATAAGGCTTATGTTTCTCATATTGTTTAAAAGAGAATTATATTCTTAAATGAATATGACTATGAACTACGAAACCTTTCTAAAATAAGAAACGTGAAACATTTGAAATTAGGCAAACTTGAACGTTTGGAAAATAATGTTGTTACTTGATTTTACAAAGGTAAGTGTTTTGATTTACTTCAAAAGATAATCACTCTATTTTCATATACTTCGGGTATTGTGTGACTTTTGTGAAAGTAACGTATCTTTTAAAGAGTTAATGTATGAAGTACTTTGGGGATAAAAACCCGATCTTGTTAATCATATAGGTAGAAAGTACCTTGTGTGTATAACTTGATTGTGTTGGTTTGTGATAGCCTTGTAATACTTTCTTGTCGATTTGTTAAGTAAACATGCTAGGATTCTACGTAGGTTAGTATCTTGTGATGTTTGTGTAAAGGGGTTTTCCCTTGATTGTGCTTATGTTGTTTACACGATAAGCTGTTATGATAGTATTGTATCACTCATGATTCCGGGTTGCCGCCTCCGACGCGGGTAGACTCAGCGGTCTCGGTGACCTATGATTCGAGAATACCTTATGCAGCAGACGGCGCGAATCGCGGGAGTTCCGTGTTAGCGCGCCTTTGTGGTCATGCGCGGCGTGGCTACGCGGACGGCGAGTCCAGACGCCGGGAGAGCTACCGATGCGGGAATACCTCACGCGCCATCGAGTGGCCCATACGAGCTACGACAAGTTCCGTGGCTAGACGCGCACATTAGATATCGCGGCGAGTGGCCGCTTTGATCATGTGACGGCCTAGACAGATCTCATGATACGCTTTATGACCTTGTTGGTACTGCGGGTTTTTAGTAGTCGGCTATGCCTTCGCATTTACCCCGCAGACGGTTTTATTAGGACACAGTGGACCCGTGTTCATGTGTATTCCTTGATGCTTTTATATCATGATCGGCAGTGGCGAAGGTATTCCACGCATGATTGATGTTGGGCGTGAGACCCATAGTTATGTTTGAGTGATGACTTGAGGCGTGAGTCCCCGACTTGACATGATCGCTATTTATTGTGAATTGTAGTTCGTTATCATACATGTCTCCCGCTTTGTATAGACTACTATGATTTCATTTACTGATTTATTTTCGCCACATACTCAGACTGGCCAGATCGACCTCCTTCGGGCCGCTCATGCCGCAGTAAAGGTACACCGCCATTGATCCTCGCTCTTAGGGTCACGATTCGCTTGGGAAAGCTCCGCTTTCTCGGAGGCTTATCGCCGTATAGTCCTCGTTGTAGGTATTTACATTCAGTGGTACGGCGGGCCCCGCCCGCCATTGTTGTCGTATCATTCTTAGGTCCGTAGTAATCCAAGGGGGCGTAGTTGTAATAAGGATGTAATCGTCGTTTTAAATTGATTTATATATATGCCGAAAGGCAAGTTTTCTCAGACATCGTTTCTTACTTCATAATATTTTCATGTCTTGTTTTATGTTCCGCGATTACTCGATGTATGGCTACTGGTGTCCTGTAGGCACCACCACGCCCGGTTCGGTCGTGACACTATCAACTCTCCGAGTCCGACTAGTAGCTCGCTACTCCTTTGCCCATCTCGCATCGGTTCTCCTCGAGGCATAATCAGAACACAAAATTACGCCAGAGAGGAATTATCTTACTAACACGCTCTAGTGGCACGATCTCAGAGTGAGAAGAATAGAAACCAACTCCTAAATATCATGTAGCCTCGCTTATGGGTGTGGCGCGCAACACACCGGAGCAATCAAGACTCTACTAGACACGGCTCAGAGACATTCCGAGGACCGATCGCTCGATACCACTGTCACACCCCGAACCTCGGCTCAGGATCGTGCCCTACCCGGGCACCCTTCTACCTTAACAACTAAGTAAATCATGGAAATTTAAATAACACCTCATATTTTTTTTCAAAACCAGCATACGTGCAAGGCAAAGCCGACAAGGCTGCCATAATATACATAATGAAAGACACTACACTGTACATGAGTCCAATCCCACATATGAATACAGCACTTCAAGAGTTATATCAACTATGACGCGACAAGGCCCCGCTGCACCTATAATCTGCATAAAAGCCTATACCGAAAGAACTTATACCAAAAAGATAAACTCCGAATGTAAGGCGCTATCCAAAACTCGAAAGGTGGTCCTACACCGCCGATCACCAAACAACAGATCTAAACTCGCAGCATGAACGCATCCCCGCAGAGGTCAAGACGTAAGAATGTACCAAGTATGTGAAATCAAAATACAGAATTACATCATAAGTTTAAAACAAAGCCTGAGACATGTATGATAATCAAATTACAAAGACAATCGTGGCCTTACTAACAATGAGAGTAAATAGTAGTATACTTACAATATAAACTAGGAAGCTCACACAAGCAGACCACCCGCTCAAAGATCATTAAGCAATCCTACTCGGGACTATTTCACCCGCATAGGTCGCGTGGACCCGCATGAGGTATTCCTCGACGGGACTATTTCACCCGCATAAGCCCTTACGACTCGCATGAGGTATTCTCGTGATAGGTTGTATCCGCCGCACGGGACTATTTCACCCGCATAAGCCCTCGCGACTCGCATAAGGTATTCCTCGTGATCGTGGGTAGCAAATCCACTAATATGCAAATGCCACAAACCCGGGGAATGACCCCGAAATGAATGATATACCACTAGCACACAACCGGCTATTACCAGCACACATAGGCAATTCTCAATTAAACAAGCCAAAGTACTTATCAAGGCACACATAGAATGATTCTCAATTAAACAAGCCAAAGTACTTATCAAGGCACACATAGAATAATTCTCAATTAAACAAGCCAAAGTACTTATCAAGGCACACATAGAATAATTCTCAATTAAACAAGTTGTTACACCCCGTAGTTCCAGGGTATGTATATGAGGACGTACGTACGAGAATACGACATTAAAATTGGAAAGGAAGAGAGATGTGATTTTTCGACGGAAAAGTTTCCGGATTTTGTGAAGGAAAAAGGTTCGTTAATGGGAATTGGATTCCCAGATTTGGTATTTGGACTTTTTAGAATATTTGAGTATTATGAAATTTTATTTCCGAAATTGGTCACGTGGGGCCCACGGGAAAATTTAAAATTTTGTGGGGCCCACTTTATTTTCGGATTTTTGGCATTACGGATATTTTCATAAGATGAAATATTTTGGACGAGTAGGGGGGCGACACGTGTCACCCCCGTGTGGCCATGTTGGCCGAATTGGAGAAGGGCAAGTGGGACGTTTTTTAGCGACAAGTTGGCCCATTTTGTATGGCCACTTGTCCCATTTTTGTGGTAGCCAAATGGTTGGCCAACTACCCACACACATGTACCCCATCCTCACCACACACTTTCCTAGATCTTGGCCATTGATTTTCCTATAAATACCCCATTGATTTCAAGACTTCTACATCCACTTAAATGTTTCTAAGTCGAAAATCCTCCCCTCTCGGGTAGCTCGTCCGAAATCCCCTTGGTAGAAAAATTCTTCAAGTGTTGGTATAGTCCCAAATACCTTAGCCTAGTATTCCTAGTAGTTTTCCAAAGTTATTTCAAATATTAAGAGTCTTAAATACTACTTTATTCCTTTAGTCGCAAAAACGAAGCCCTAGAAAAATCTTCATAGCTTAGATGAAGTGTTAAGAGAAGTTGTTTAGAAACTTCTAAGGGTTGCTTGGAGCGGGTTGGAGCGTAAGGATTTGGAGCTAAACGTTGCTCAGGATCGACTTATAATCTTGGATAATTTTGGGCTTATCGAGGTAATGATCTTTGTCCCCTATTGTAATTGGATATTACATGTCAGAGTAATGTATAGTTGAGTATACTATATGTAGAATGAATATGGATAAGAATTGAATCAGATTTACATAGGACTGTATTTACGAGACTTGTAGTATTATTGTGGAGTAGAATTGTACACGCTCGCTAAACGTAACCCCCGGGATTGTTGGTTCGCAGCAGCCTCGTTGGAGAGATTTACGTGGTTGGGGGAGGTGCCGCGAATTTTCCATAGAATAAGGAATCTTGTATCTAGAATTATTCTACGAAAGAGATCTAGAGGTTGATAGACGCCAGTGGCCTTTATAGGTCAAGTACGAGTAGTGTATTCTACTCAAGGCCGGAAAAGGCGAGCAAGGTTAGAGTACTTTGGAGCGTTTTGCTAATTGTCGATAATCGTCGCGAGGTATGTGAACCTCTTCCTATCCTTTCTAGCATGATATTTGTGAAATATATTTAGTGCGGTAGACGCACGTGTGTTTAAAGGAAGTTGATTTTTCTTTTGTGTCCTTGACTTGATTCCAAAGTTAAGTGACTTGTTATGAAATATTAAGGACTTGAATTATGTTAAAAAGTTGTAAAACCTCACTCATGAGAAATGAGTGTGTGGTCTTTTAAAGAATAAAGTTATCTTGATTTCAAAAATAAGAATGGTTTTATCATTGGATTTAAAATGATAACTTGACTTATAAACAACTTGATTTTGGGAAAGGAGAAGTAACTTGATTTAAAGGTATAGGTTACTTGTTTTTAAAAGAGTAAGACACTTGGTGTAAAAAGTATATTGCTACTTGACTTTTAAAGGAAAAAGTGCCTTTGTTTTAAAGGAAGGTATGGTTTTGTCTTAAGATTGGTTTAAAAAGAAGGTATGGAAATTGTTTTGGTTTTACTTTGACGTCTTTTGACTCGAGTTTTAAATAATAAGAATCTTGAAGTATTTCAAAAGAGTTATGAATCATTTTTGAAAGAAAAGAAATACTTGGTTTTAAAAGCTTAAGTATTATACTAGCTTTATGGGAAGTTAGGTATAACGACTTAAGGAAGATAAAAGGAACGGTTTACTTATTTGTTTATGAAAGTCTTGTATTGATTTCTGGAAAGTGTAGTAAGATGGTTTGATAAGTAAACATGTTACGATGCTACGCGGTGTTAGTGTCTTGTGATGTTTGTGTGAGGGGTTATTCTTGTTGTGCTTACGTTGTTAAACGATAAGCCCGCAGATCGCTATTATATCACATACCCCGACTTGTTATGATGTCGGGGCTTGCCACCGAGCGAGAAATACCTCACGCGGTCTGTGTGACCCATGCGAGTCGCGGAGTTCCGTGGATTGATCATTCCGTGTGTTATCCCGACGCGAGGAGTTCCTCACGCGGCCGTGTGACTACGCGGTTCAGGTGACTACGCGACTTCGGGGTCCGTGAGGATGCCGTGGGTTAGCTACCCCCGATGCGAGGAATACCTCATGCGGGTCTGTGTGACCTATGCGGACTGCAGGAGTTCCAGGATTAGGCATGTCACGACCCGTTCCGGGGCCCGTGACTGGTGCCTTACCCGGGCACCCAAGTAGTCATACATCAGAGTAATCAGCGGAATATAAAACAAGACATGAAACAATATTGAAAAGAGAAATAGTTTATCTGAGAAAAAGTTGCCTTTCGGCATATATATATGAGTGAACAGTTACATCCCAATTTTTACAACAGGACTACAGACCTCTAAGGAAGTAAATAAATATGGCGGGACAGGGCCCCGCCATACCCTGAAAGTACATAAATCTACTATGACAGGGAGACCATACCCAAAAGATGAGCCTCCGAAGAAACGGGGCTTTCCCAAAAGCAGAAACGGTGATCCTAGGAGCGGGGATCAATGACAGGAGTACCTCTACCTGCGGCATGAACGCAGCCCCCCGAAGGAGGTCAGTACAACAGGTACCAAGTATGTGAAACTGTAAAGTACTTTAAATGAAATCATATCATTTTGAAATCAAGTTCTACAAATACGTACGAAACAACCAATGTAACCGCACATAGTGCCACAACATAACCAAAGCAAAAGAGATATAATATAACTGGTCTTTTCTAGGCCGCTAATGATCGAAGCAAGGCCAATCGCCCATAGTATCATTATGCGAGCCTAATCCTGGAACTCCCGCAGTCCGCATAGGTCACACACAGACCCGCATGAGGTATTCCTCGCATCGGGGGTAGCTAACCCGCGGTACCCTCCTGGACTCCCGCAGTCCGCATAGTCACATAGACCGCATAGTCACACAGACCGCATAGTCACATTGCATCGCATGCAGGCATCCTCAGACGGATAATACACCCGAATGATCACCCCGAACTCCCGCAGCCCGCATAGTCACACGCATCGCATAGCCCGTATAGACCGTGACGGTGTGGCAAGTCCTGTGATATAACAAGTCAGGGGGGTATGTGGTATAATAACAGTACAACGGGCTTATTGTTTAACAATGTAAGCACAACAAGGATAACCCCCTTACACAATATCACAAGACACTAACACACGTAGCATCATAACATGTTTACTTATCAAACCACTTTTCAGAAATCAATACAAGACTTTCATAAACAAATAAGTAAACCGTTCCTTTTATCATTCTTAAGTAGTTATACCTAACTTCCCATAAAGCTAGTATAACCCTTAAGCTTTTTGTTTAAAAACCAAGTATTACTCTTCTTTCAAAAATGATTCATAATTCTATTGAAATACTTCAAGGTTCTTATTATTTAGACTCAAGTCAAAAGACGTCAAGTAAAACCATGTTCAGTTAACACACGCACGCTCACCGCATCATATATATACTTTAAAATATCATGCTCAAGAGGATAGGAAGAATCACATACCTCCTCGGCGAAATCCACCTGCCAAGTCGAATATGTCGCGCACAGAGTATCAACCTATAATAGGAAAATACGTCTATCAATGTCTAGACTACTCTGAAGAATATTCTAAGCAGAGGGTTCTCTATTCTACGGAAAATCGGGCAGCACTTCCCTACCCGTCATACTACACAAGTCTACTGTAAGTACAGTCCTATGCACGTACAGTTCAATCTTCTTTAATACCCTTCTAATGTGATTATAGTTTAACTCTATTCTTTAATATCCTTCTATATCTTACACTCAAAACTACTCTTATCTGTAATCTCCAATTACAATAGAAGGACAAGATATTTACCTCGGTAAGCCCAAAATTATCCAAGTTTAAATGTCGATCCTGAGCAAGGTTTAGCTCCTAATTTGCACGCTCCAATAGCTCCAAGAAACCCTTAGAAGTTTACAAACAACTTCTACTAATACTTCAAACCAACTATGAAGATTTCCCCAGGGTTTCGTTTTGTGCCTAATGGATATAAGGTAGTATTTCTGGGCTTTTAGTATAGAGATGACTTTGGAATACTACAAGGTATATGGCTAGGGTATTTTTAGGATAGTAACAATAGTTGGAGAATATTTTCTACCAAGGGGGGTATTTGGACGAAACTACAAGGAAAGGGAAGGGGGTGTTTCACGGAAACACTAGGCAAGGGGGGGGGGGGGGGAGAGGGCTTGGACGAGAACACTACAAGGGAGAGGGAGTTTTTGAGACTTGGAAATTGTGTTTGTGGATGAAGAAGTCTTCAACTCAAGGGGGGTATTTATAGAACACTCAAGGGACAAGATTAAAACAAATGGAGGGTGAGGATTTGGATCCATGTGAAAGATGAGATCTTCTAACCAAGTTTCCACCACAATGTTGGGACATATGTCCACCACAACATTGGGACATATGTCCCCCACAACAATGAGCCATGTGGCCTCCACTATCTCACAAAAACCGTCCAACCTTACCTACCCCCACTACCCAAAAATATCTTTGCAAGACTTGACCATTTGACCTTGTCCACTTGGCCACATTTTCATCCAACTCATGACAACTAAGGGTGACACATGTCGCCCTCCTATTGGTCCAAAATATTTCGTCTCTCGGAAAAAAATCCGTAATCGGTTAAAATATTAAAAACGTAGAATTTCCTTCACAAGGTTCAGAATCTTTTCCGTCGAAAGTTCACAATCTCATCCTTAACCTAATTAGGGTTTGTACAAATGTATGTACGTCCTCACATACATACTCTGGAAATACGGGGTATAACATTTGTTACACCCCGTAATTTCAGGACATGTTTTAAGAACGTAAGTAAGAACTCACAAGTGTTAAGATTTGAGACTTGTAAAAATTTATCGGAATTATGGAATTGTCGGAAAACATTTTATTGTGACGAATGGGAGGGCGACATGTGTCACCCCCCCTTATTGATGCCTTGGTCGATTTAGGCAAGGCCATAATGGTCATTTACCATAAGTCTTGGATGACTAAAGTCTTGCAAGTTGTGGCTTGACAATCTTGACTAAGTCATATGGTCAATAAGTCTTGAATTACTAAGAGCTTACTCAAGCCTCACATTTGTTCATATCTTGACCATCCATTGCTCTATATTATACTAGTAGTGCTAGAGAGAGCCAACACTTAGAGAATTTCACACAAAAATTTGAACAACTCAATAGGGAGCTCTCGGGTTCTCTAAAGGAAAAGAAGAAAAAAATTTGTTCCTTGTTCTTTTAGCTCCCCACTTTAAACCAAGGTTCTTAGGTGTATTGTAAACACATCTCAATAGAAAAATCTTGGAAAAAGATGGTTTACGGGTTAGTCGCAAAAACGAAAACCTAATGGTCTTTCTAGGTTTTGTTTGGAGTTTTGAAGGATAATTGTTGGTGTTGTTCTAAGGGTCTCAACAAGCGGATTGAAGTGTCTTGGAGAGGCTCTAAACTACTAGGAGAGACTTCGGATTTGGAATTGGATTAAGAATCGTTAAGGTATAATCTTGTCTTTTAAAGGTGTTACAAGATTATATATTTATATTGTTGTTGTTAGCTTTACTTGTTGCTAGCATGAAGTTGATATGTTGAAGTTATAAGTATTATGGATTGCTTGTAGCTAACCGAAATGTTATACAAGCCACTTGAAAATTGGATTACTAATTGGTCGCTTTTTAGAAATCGTCGATGTTACTTACTTAAAGATTATGGTTATTATAATCAAACGCGACTTGATATCATGTTATGCTACCAATTTGGATTGAAATGGAAATTGATAAGAATTGGTATTGTTGAACTCAAGGTGGCGAATTTGACTTGTAGTTTGTATTAGTTTGTTATTCATTTGTATTGGACTACCTTCTAAATTGTGAGCCAATCGGGGCTGTTTGGTTATTCATTTGTATTGACTACCTTCTATATTGTTGTGAGCCAATTGGGGCTGTTTGGTTATTGTATTTCGGCCTTGAAAAAGGTGGCAAAGTAAGTAAAAACAAAGGAGGTGCTGTCCGATTTTCCGTAGAATAGAGAGACTTAACACTTATAATATTCTACGATTGAAGTAAGGCTTTAATAGACATATTGTGAATATTATAGGTTGACATACTACGGGCGGGACTTTGTACTTGGCAAGTGATTTGACCCGACGAGGTATGTAGAACTTTTTCCTATCTTTTGAGCATGACTAGTTTCACAGATATAGTACTCAGAGACGACAAGACTTTGACATTCCTTACTAGCCTTATAAAATGCCAAGTCAAGTGAGTTAGGAAGTTAACTCACTTCTTTGAAAATATTAAGGATGTCTTAAGTCTTAGTAAAGATAAGGGACTTGAAGGGATTTAAAGTATGTGATACTTGTGTCGCTTTAATCGTATAAGTCCTCGATAGCAAAATGTACTTTACTAAGGTATAAAGTGAATATAACGACTTTAGGGGGAGTTGGTTATATTGACTTTATGCAAAGGTAAATGGCTTGTGTTAATGAACGGCAAATTGATTTTAAGGTATCAATTGCCTAAGGTTTTAATAAGAAAAGGAGTCACTTGATTTAGAAACCTACTTTAATTCTAAAGGTATCATGACTTGCCTTGAAATGTAATTGACTTGATACTATGGTTAATAGTGTCTTGGAAGCTTTCTACTAAAAAGAGTCATTGTTTTTAAAGAGAAGACGTGGTACTTTGGGTTAAATTCCTGATTCTTATAAAAGACATGATAGTGCCTTAAGTAAACTAAAATGAGAGTGTAGATGAATAAGACTAATAAGAAGTTGTGGGATTGCTAACTTGTTTAATTATTGTACGACGGTTTTGAGATGTGGTAAGAGTATCGGTGAGGCAAACCCCAAGACGCTTACCATCACACGACTCCGACCGGGAGCGCGATCGTGCCCTACCCGGGCACCCTGCTCAGGTATACATCGAGAATAGCAAATGAACATACACAACATAAACATACGTGTAATAAACGAATGTTAGCCGATCAGCCGCTTCCATAATATAAACATAATCAAAAGTACAACTCGCCTACATGCCCAACCACATACGTGAATACGCACTCTAGAATAACAATCGAATAATGCGGGACAGGCCCGCCATACCCCGAATATACGAATCTACTACCTCGTGGAAACTGCACAAGAGATAAGCCTCCGAGCAAATGGAGCTTTTTCAAACTGAACCGAGATCCTATGAGGAAGTATCACCAACCCGGTACCTAAACTGCGGCATTTAACGCAGCCTCGGCGGGTCCGCATAACAAAAATTTAATATGGAATGTAAATAACGCAAGAAATGCACTATAATCAGATAAAAGAATGACAGTGGACAAGTATAAAAGTACATACTGATCCCGCTGTCATTACCACGTATGAACTTAATTTCACATCAATATCTTTTCCCATTTTTCAATAAAGGTTATAGCCACATTCTTACGCACATGATTAGGAAAAATCATTAAGTTCATTTCTATATAACTTACTTATCTTTCATAAGTATAATCCGGCCCTTTAAGGAGGGCACATTTTCTACCCGGCCCAATCTGGGACGCGATCAAGTCACACAAATATCAAGCGTGTCCGTGGAATCCCCCATCACTGGCGACAACTATAAGTGTAAAATATAATCATGTGATGCGCCTGCATCCCACCTCACCGCCGGCGCATACATACCCAACACATATATATATATCTCCCGCCGTGGAATCCCACATCACCGCCGATACCAGTATAATAATACACCAACGGGCATACATGAACACCAAGTCCCACCTGGTATAGCGTCTGGTGGTCTACCCTCACTTATACTCTTACCCCGAGAAGGTGGTAAAGAGTGGTATAGCATCTGGGGTCTACCTCACTTATACTCTTACCCCGAGAATGGTATAGCATCTGGGATTTTCCTCACTTAAACTCAAACCCTATCTCGACCGAACATCAAACAAAACAAGCAGTGGTATAATGTCTCGGGGTTTACCCTCACTTATACTCTTACCGAGAAGGTGGTATAGCATCTGGGGTTTACCCTCACTTATACTCTTACCCTATCTCGACCACAAACAAACAAGCACTACCATGTCTTCTATAAAAATCCAGAATTTAACCCAAGTACTACTAATAACTAAGATACCCGTGGAATCCCACATCACCGCTTGCACGCCCAAGTACTTTACAACAAGACAAACTTCTCCAACCGAGAGTCGCGGCAACGTAATAAAACATAATACTTGTACTCAAAGGCTATCACCAGCACACATAGGCAAATTCTCAACTAACAAGCCAAAGTACTTATCAAGGCACACTTAGACTAATTCTCAATTAATCAAGCCAAAGTACTTATCAAGGCACAAATAGAATAATTCTCATTTAACAAGCCAAAGTACTTATCAAGGCATACTTAGACAAATTCTCAATTAATCAAGCCAAAGTAGTTATCAAGGCACACTTAGACTAATTCTCAATTAATCAAGTCAAAGTACTTATCAAGGCACAAATAGAATAATTCTCATTTAACAAGCCAAAGTACTTATCAAGGCATACTTAGACAAATTCTCAATTAATCAAGACAAAGTACTTATCAAGGCACAAATAGAATAATTCTCATTTAACAAGCCAAAGTACTTATCAAGGCATACTTAGACAAATTCTCAATTTATCAAGCCAAAGTACTAATCAAGACATCACATAGAATTATTCTCAATTAAACAGGTCAAAGTACTACGTACGTACATTCTTTTTAAGAGACTCCTTTTTGTGTAAAACCCCATGATACTAACACCCGTAGTATCCAGGCTTGTGTACATTTCACATAAGTCACGATACTTTTAGAAATACATTTCTACTTCTAAAATCAAATGACTTTACTTAAAAGCTTTAAGCAAGTTGATACCTTTAAATCACATCGCTCTTCCTTAAGACAAGTTAATTCTGTGATCACTTTATTAGAGAAAACCATTCTCTTAACTTTCCATAAAGCCGTTATAACCAACTTCCCATAAAGCCGTTATAACCCTTTATGGTTTTAGACAAAACTCTTTTCTTTTATAACCAAGAGACTTCTACTTTTAAAACCAAGTATTGTATACTTTCAAATCAATTCTCTTAACTTTCAAAAAATACAATTAGTCTCTTAACCTTTAGAACTCAAGTGACTCCTTTTATTATAAAACCTTAGACAATTGATTCCTTAAAATCAAGTTGCCTTTTTACTAAAATCAAGTCATTTATCTTTCCATAAAGCAAATATAACCAACTCCCCATAAAGTCGTTACATTCACTTTATGCCTTAGCCACAAATATAATTTCCTATCCAAGTGGACTTATACGCTTAAAACTAAACAAGTATCACATACTTTAAAACTCTTCAAGTCCCTTAACTTTAATAAAACTTAAGACATCCTTTATTCTTTCAAAGAAACGAGTTAATCTCCTAACTCACCGACTTGGCTATTTATAAAACTAGTAAAGGATATCAAGGTGTCAGACGCTCACCGCACTACATACATGCAACTAGTCATGTTCAAAAGATAGGAAAAGTTCTACATAGAGCAAATCACACAACTACCTCTTAACTTATAAGAGTAGAAGGAAACATGAAATGATACCACAGGTATATTCCATACATAGAATCATGCCAAAGGAAGGAAGAGGTTCACATACCTCGCGACGATTATCGACAAGTAGCAAAATGCTCCAAAGTACTTCAACCTTGATAGCTAATCCATCCTTCAAGTAGGATACGCTATACTAAGTACTTCCACCTATAATGGTCACAATACGTCCATTAACCTCTTACTTCAAACGTAGAATATTCTAAGTGCTTAGTCGCTAAATTCTACGGAAAATCAGACAGCACCTCCTTTGTTTCTACTCACTTTGCCACCTTTTTTAAGGCCGAATACAATAACCAAACAGCCCCAATCGGCTCACCACAATCTATAAGGTAGTCCAATACAAATAAATAACCATACAGCCCCAATTGGCTCACCACAATATGTATGTAGTCCAATACAAATAAATAACAAACTATTACAACTACAAGTACAAATTCGGCCACCTTGAGTTCAACAATACCAATTCTTATCCAATTTCCATTTCAATCCAAATTGGTAGCATAACATGATATCAAGTCGCATTTGATTATAACAACCATAATCTTTAAGTAAGTAACATGCGACGATTTCTAATAAACGACCAATTAGTAATCCAATTTTTCGTTGGCTTGTATACATTTCGGATTTAGCTACAAGCAATCCATAATACTTATAACTTCAACCTATGAATCTTCATGCTAGCAACAAGTAAAGCTAACAACAACAATATAAATATATAACAGTAACACCTTTAATAGACAAGATTATACCTCAACGATTCTTAATCCAACTCCAATCCAAATCGCCTTAGAAGATTAGAGCCTCTCCAATACACTTCAATCCGCTTGTTGAGACCCTTAGAACAACACCAACAATTATCCTTCAAATCTCCAAACAAAACCTAGAAAGACCATTAGGTTTTCGCTTTACTAACCCAGAAACTACCTTTTTCCAAGATTTTTCTATCGAGATATGTTTACAATATACATAAGAACCTTGGTTTAAAGTGGAGCTAAAAGAACAAGGAACAAAGATTTTTCCTTTCTTCGAGAAGAACCCGAGAGCTCCTTTGTAAGTCTTCAAATTTGTGAAATTTTGCAAGTTGTTAAGTCCTCTCTTGCTACTAGTATTATATATAGTGTATCGAGGGTCATGATACAAACAAACGGGTGGTTAGGATTTTGTCTAATGAAATATCAAGGCTTAAGTGGGTCCTTTGACTTAGTCAATGTTCTCACGCTACAAGTTGCAAGATTTAGCCATAAGACTTACGGTCAATGACTATATCGCCATGCCATTTCGCCCAAGGCATTGCAGTGGGGTGACACGTGTCGCCTCCCATTCGCACAACACTACGCTTTCCGACAATTTCATAATTCCGATAAATTTTTACAAGCCTCAAATCTTAACACTTCATGAAGTTCTTACTAACGCTCTAAAACATGTCCTCGTAAATACTGGTGTAACATTCTTCCCCTTAGAAACATTCGCCCTCGAATGTTCTTTCTGAGTCCAATCTAATTAAAGCCGACATAGTCTCCTTATACTACACCCTTCTTACGACATATGCCACCCATGACCACATAACAATATTTACTAAGACGCCAACCTCGCACTCACGGCCAACTAGCCCATACTTATAATGACCTCAAAGTCCTCATAATCCTCCTACTAGGTCTACTAGTGGTCCGACGATCAGATCATCACCGGAAAACCTCATATTCCCACTCAACTACCACCCCACGCACTCACTGCGTAGTTACCTCGAAAGCGTTCTTATGGATTCGTGCTCTATTCCTTTACACTTGGTTGTTATCTTTCATCGGGTCGCACTCTTCCGCACTTCCAACTCATACTAGTATACATAACTTCCATACCGATGTTGGCCTCCAATCTGAGTCACTCTTTAAACAACATAAGGCCATTTCCGACTCCACGACTGTTCCGTGGAACGCGCCCACTAACCCAGAAACAATTAGCTAGACTTGGGCCTTGCACTCGTGGCCCCGCCACATAGCGGAATTACTACCAACCGATCCCACTCCATTCCAGCCGTGGGAGACCTGCACAGTCCTCACCCCGACCCGGCCGCACTTAACTCTTATTCTCGGGTCTATAATAAATCTTTCACCCGGAACACCTTGTACATCTAAGGTCTCAATGTCTTCAACATTCTTAGGCTCGCAATTTCCATGCTCCAAGCCTATCTTATCGCCTCCCAGAACGTACAAAACTCCTCATAATACCATAATCGTGCCTTGATCACAACCACCATTACTTACTCTATACCTGACCTTATCCGCATAATTCTCTTAAGCCTACTACGCAGCCTTAATCTATTTACACGACATTCCTTTAAGTTCTTAACATGGTTTCTTAAGGGTTCACTACCCTATCGCATGTACCTCATCCCTTCCTAATTATCTCAAAACAACACATAAGATTCAAGTAGAATTCATTAACTATTCCATACCTTCCCAGATCCGGTTAGTCTTTACCACTCGTAAATCTAAAACCATTCTAGGCAACCCATAAACGACTTCATACATAACTCCAGATTACGTATGTCACAATACCAACTATACTATATCATTACCAACCCGATACGCAATCCACATAGTCCTTCCCGGTCATCGCGCTTTCTCGTAGTCGCAATCAATATAACTCGTTAGTGAGAGACGACTTAACAACACAGCCTCTATCGCACGATCTCAGAGTGAGAAGAATGGAAACTAATCCTAAATGTCCCGCAGCCTCCTCGACATAGATGTGGTGCACAACACACCGATAATCAAGACTCTACTAGACACGGCCTCAGACACTTTCCGAGGACTAATCGCTCGATACCACTTTGTCACGACCACCTCGGAAGCCGCGATCGTGCCCTACCCGGGCACCCTGCTCGTATACATCGAGAATAGCAATGAACATACACAACATAAACACACGTGTAATAAACGAATGTGCAGCCAATCAGCCGCTTCCATAATATAAACATAATCAAAGTACAACTCGCTTCTACACTTCAACCACATACGTGAATACATACTTAGAATAACAATCGAATAATCGTGGGACAGGCCCCGCCATACCTCAATATACGAATCTACTACCTCGTGGAAACTGCACAAGAGATAAGCCTCCGAGCAAACGGAGCTTTTCTCAAAATCAACCGAGATCCTATGAGCAAGGATCACCAACCTGGTACCTAAACTCGCGGCATTTAACGCACTTCGGGGGTCAAGACATAACAAAAATTTAATATGGAATGTAAATAACGCACAAGAAATGCACTATAATTGTACAAAAGAATGACAGGGACAAGTATAAAAAGTACATACCAGATCCTGCCGTGTCATTACCACGTATGAACTTAATTTCACATCAATATCTTTTCCCATTTTTCAATAAAGGTTATAGCCACATTCTTACGCATACGATTAGGAAAATCATTAAGTTCATTTCTATATAACTTACTTATCTTTCATAAGTATAATCCGGCCCTTTAAGGAGGGCACATTTTCTACCCGGCCTAATCTGGGACGCGATCAAGTCACACAAATATCAAGCGTGTCCGTGGAATCCCCCATCACTGCCGACAGCTATAAGTGTAAAATATAATCATGTGATGCGCCCACAGATCCCACCTCACCGCTTGCATACATACCCAACACATATATATATATCTCCCGCCGTGGAATCCCACATCACCGCCGACACCAGGTATAATAATACACCAACGGGCATACATGAACACCAAGTCCCACCGGTGGTATAGCGCCTGGGGTCTACCCTCACTTATACTCTTACCGGAGTATGTGGTAAAGCAGTGGTATAGCATCTGGGGTCTACCTCACTTATACTCTTACTCCGGAGTATGTGGTATAGCATCTGGGATTTTCTCACTTATACTCTAACCCTATCTCGACCGACCATCAAACAAAACAAGCAGTGGGTATAATGTCTGGGGTTTACCCTCACTTATACTCTTACTCGGAGAAGGTGGTATAGCATCTGGGGTTTACCCTCACTTATACTCTTACCCTATCTCGACCGGTCACAAACAAATGTAAGCACTACCATGTCTTCTATAAAAATCCAGGAATTTAACCCAAGTACTACTAATAATCTAAGATACCCGTGGAATCCCACATCACCGCTTGACGCCCAAGTACTTTACATCAAGACAGCACTCCAACCGAGTCGCGCAACGTAATAAAACATAATACTTGTACTCAAAGGCTATCACCAGCACACATAGGCAAATTCTCAACTAACAAGCCAAAGTACTTATCAAGGCACACTTAGACTAATTCTCAATTAATCAAGCCAAAGTACTTATCAAGGCACAAATAGAATAATTCTCATTTAACAAGCCAAAGTACTTATCAAGGCATACTTAGACAAATTCTCAATTAATCAAGCCAAAGTACTTATCAAGGCACACTTAGACTAATTCTCAATTAATCAAGTCAAAGTACTTATCAAGGCACAAATAGAATAATTCTCATTTAACAAGCCAAAGTACTTATCAAGGCATACTTAGACAAATTCTCAATTAATCAAGCCAAAGTACTTATCAAGGCACAAATAGAATAATTCTCATTTAACAATCCAAAGTACTTATCAAGGCATACTTAGACAAATTCTCAATTTATCAAGCCAAAGTACTAATCAAGACATCACATAGAATTATTCTCAATTAAACAGGTCAAAGTACTACGACGACATTCTTTTAAGAGACTCCTTTTGTGTAAAACCCCATGATACTAACACCGTAGTATCCGGATTGTCAGGTACATTTCACATAAGTCACGATACTTTTAGAAATACATTTCTCGGCTTCTAAAATCAAATGACCCTTACTTAAAAGCTTTAAGCAAGTGATACCTTTAAATCACATTGCCCTTCCTTAATACAAGTTAATTCTGTGATCACTTTATTAGAGAAAACCATTCTCTTAACTTTCCATAAAGCCGTTATAACCAACTTCCCATAAAGCCGTTATAACCCTTTATGGTTTTAGACAAAACTCTTTCTTTTATAACCAAGAGACTTCTACTTTTAAAACCAAGTATTGTATACTTTCAAATCAATTCTCTTAACTTTCAAAAATACAATTAGTCTCTTAACCTTTAGAACTCAAGTGACTCTTTTATTATAAAACCTTAGACAATTGATGCCTTAAAATCAAGTTGCCTTTTTACTAAAATCAAGTCATTTATCTTTCCATAAAGCAAATATAACCAACTCCCCATAAAGTCGTTACATTCACTTTATGCCTTAGCCACAAATATAATTTCCTATCCAAGGGACTTATACGTTTAAAACGAAACAAGTATCACATACTTTAAAACTCTTCAAGTCCCTTAACTTTAATAAAACTTAAGACATCCTTTATTCTTTCAAAGAAACGAAGTTAATCTCCTAACTCACCCGACTTGGCTATTTATAAAACTAGTAAAGGATATCAAGGTGTCAGACGCTCATCGCACTACATACATGCAACTAGTCATGTTCAAAAGATAGGAAAAGTTCTACATAGAGCAAATCACACAACTACCTCTTAACTTATAAGAGTAGAAGGAAACATGAAATGATACCACAAGTATATTCCATACATAGAATCATGCCAAAGGAAGGAAGAGGTTCACATACCTCACAACGATTATCAACAAGTAGCAAAATGCTCCAAAGTACTTCAACCTTGATAGCTAATCCATCCTTCAAGTAGGATACGCTATACTAAGTACTTCCACCTATAATGGTCACAATACGTCCATTAACCTCTTACTTCAAACGTAGAATATTCTAAGTGCTTAGTCGCTAAATTCTACGGAAAATCGGACAGCACCTCCTTTGTTTCTACTCACTTTGCCACCTTTTTCAAGGCCGAATACAATAACCAAACAGCCCCAATCGGCTCACCACAATCTATAAGGTAGTCCAATACAAATAAATAACCATACAGCCCCAATTGGCTCACCACAATATAGAAGGTAGTCCAATACAAATAAATAACAAACTATTACAACTACAAGTACAAATTCGGCCACCTTGAGTTCAACAATACCAATTCTTATCCAATTTCCATTTCAATCCAAATTGGTAGCATAACATGATATCAAGTCGCATTTGATTATAACAACCATAATCTTTAAGTAAGTAACATGCGACGATTTCTAATAAACGACCAATTAGTAATCCAATTTTTCAAGTGGCTTGTATACATTTCGGATTTAGCTACAAGCAATCCATAATACTTATAACTTCAACCTATGAATCTTCATGCTAGCAACAAGTAAAGCTAACAACAACAATATAAATATATAATCTTGTAACACCTTTAAAAGACAAGATTATACCTCAACGATTCTTAATCCAACTCCAATCCGAAATCGCTCCTTAGAAGATTAGAGCCTCTCCAATACACTTCAATCCGCTTGTTGAGACCCTTAGAACAACACCAACAATTATCCTTCAAATCTCCAAACAAAACCTAGAAAGACCATTAGGTTTTCGTTTTGCGACTACCCGTAAACTACCTTTTTCCAAGATTTTTCTATTGAGATATGTTTACAATATACATAAGAACCTTGGTTTAAAGTGTGGAGCTAAAAGAACAAGGAACAAAGATTTTTCCTTTCTTCTTGAGAAGAACCCGAGAGCTCCCTTTGTGAAGTCTTCAAATTTGTGAAATTTTTGCTAAGTGTTAAGTCCTCTCTTGCTACTAGTATTATATATAGTGTACGGAGGGTCATGATACAAACAAACGGGTGGTTAGATTTTGTCTAATGAAATATCAAGGCTTAAGCTGTCCTTTGACTTAGTCAATGTTCACGCTACATGTTTGCAAGACTTAGCCATATAAGACTTATGGTCAATGACCATATCGCCATGCGATTGGCCCCAAAGATTGCTAAGTGGGGTGACACGTGCTCTCCCATTCGCCACAACACTACGCTTTCCGACAATTTCATAATTCCGATAAATTTTACAAGCCTCAAATCTTAACACTTGTGAGTTCTTACTAACGCTTTAAAACATGTCCTCAGAAATACGGTGTATAACCACCTTCTCCGTGATAAGAGTATAAATGGCGGTAAGCCCTCAAGACGTTATACCACCTGCAAGCATTATTTTCTTCAGTGGTAAGAGTATAAACGGCGGGCAAACCCCAAGACGTTATACCATCCGCCTAAAGCGCAGAGTATAAATGAGGGTAAGAACCCCAAGACGTTATACCACTGCTTTTATGGGTTCACAACCCATGATTTGATCATAGATCGCTATTGTGATGTTGCAGACGATTCTCTTGATTTACTCTCATTGTTAGTAAGGCATCGTATCGTAATTTTGTTATCATACATGTCTCCGCTTTGTTTTAAACTTATATTGTAATTACAAGATTTCCAGCTTTTACATACTTAGTACATATCAGGTAACGACTTCTTCTGGCCGCGCTCACGCCGCAGGAAGTGGTAAGGTGGCGGATCCTCACTCTTAGATCGCCATCGACGCCTAAGCTCCATTCTCCTGAGGTCTTTCTTTGGTACGCTCTTTCCGATGTTGTAGATTTATGTACATTCGTGGTACGGCGGGCCCCGTCCCGCCACGCTTGTTATTCCTAGAGGTCCGTATTCACATACGTGGTCGGGCTATAAGAACCGAGTTGTAAAGTTGTACTTTTGACTTTGTTTATATTACTGGCGCTTTACTTTATCCGGCCAGCTCTGTTGTTATATTGTTTACACACGTGTTTATGTTGTGTATGTTCCGCTATTCTCGATGTATACCGAACGGGTGCAGTAGGCACCGCCGCGCCCGGGTTGGGTCGTGACATCGCTGCACACTCGACCTATTTCCATTCCGCTACAGACGCACTCGAAGCCGAGGAGTGAAGGACCACCGAGAGTTTTGCCGAAAAAGGCTTTATCGTGCCTACAGATCTCCCCGGGAGCGTGTTGTTTGTGAAGAAGAAGGATGAGACGCCAGATGTGTGTTGACTACACGCACCAATAAGGTAACCATTAAGAATAAGTACCCTCCTGTGATTGATGATTTGTTTGACCACTGCAGTGCGAGGTGTTTCTCAAAGATAGACATGTGGTCTGGTTATCATAAGGTTCGAGTTCGAGAGGTAGATATCCCAAAGACTGCATTCAGGACCCGGTATGGGCACTATGAGTTCAGGGTTATGTCTTTCGGTTTGACCAACGCCCAGCAGATTTATGGATTTGATAACCGTGTTCAAGCCATTTTGGATACATTCGTGATAGTGTTCATCGATGACATCCCGTTTATTCACGACAGAGCAGAGCATGCGCATCACTTGAGGACAAAGGCTTGGGATTCTCCGAGCTCAGCTATTCGCCAAGTTCTCGTGAGTTTTGTGGCCTCGGGCATTCCCGGGCATATTATCGGGCTGATGGTGTTCGGCAGATACGCAAAGATTGAGGCGCCAAGTCTTCGCCGAGACCTACTACTCCGACCGAGGTGCGAGTTTCAGACCGCAGGTATTATCGTAGGGTGGAGCGCTTGTTTCGATTTCAGACCGCTGATCAGTCGACTCGGCCCAAGTTCCAGCCGACAGAGGCTTGAAGCGGTTTCGAGTTGCTGAAGGAAAGCGTTGACTACACTCCAGCTTACTCTCGAGGGTTAGACAGCACGTGATCTATTGTGATGCCTGCATCGTTAAGTGCGCAGCCACGCGAAGACGGCAAGGTTATAGCCTGCTTCCTGGCAGCTTTAAGCACGAGAGGAATTACCCTACCCATGACTTAGAGTTGGCCGCGTTATTCATGCCTCAAGATTTGGAGACATTATTTGTACGGGGTTCATGTGGATATTTTTACACTACAAGAGCTCCATTATATCTTCAGCAGTGGAGCCGAACTCGAGACAGTAGACTGTGGTTGTAGTCACGAAAAGATTATGATGTTGATATTATATACCATCCGGGAAGGCCAACATAGTTGCCGATGCTGAGTCGTAGGTCGATGGGAGCCTATCGTAGGTACAACCAGAGACAGATACGGTCCGCCGATCCACCGCCAGCGAGCTCGGGGTTCGATTGATCGACACCGACGATAGCTGGTACGGTTCGCGAGGTTGCCGAGTCTTCCATCATTGACGAGGTGAAGATGCGCTTGAGGACCCAGTTGTTGGTACAAGATCAGACGCACTCTTCGAGGAGAAGAGTCTATTCGAGGTAGCACCATGGTGCCGAGATTCGAGGTCGGCCACAGTGTTCCCGACGTGGCAGGACTCGACAGATTCGGGGAGGCACACAAAGGCTCGTTATTCTATTCATCCGGTCACCAAGATGTACCATGACCTCGATGTTTGTATTGTGGGATGGCTCAAGAGGACGTGGTGTTTTGTTGCGACAAAGGTCCTAATTGCCGCAGTTAAGGTCGAGCACCGCAGGCCCAAAGGATTATCATATATCGAGATTCCGACTTGGAAGGAGATGATCAACATGGACTTTGTTACAGGGTTACCTCGCACTCAGATAAGTACGACTCATTTGGGTTATTGTTGACAGTCGACGAAATCAGCCCATTTCCTTCCATCAGACCACGCCACCGAGACTATGCCGATTGTACATCGTGAGATTGCGAGGTCGCACTGTCCCAAAGGTCGATTATTTCGATAGGAGCCCGCCACGCTAACTGGAGGTCTTTCCGTATGGCTTGGGACACAGCGAGTCTCGACAAAGATTTCATCCTCGATCGACGCGTGCAAAGCCGCATTATCCGCATACACGAGATATGTTACGAGCCCGCGTGATTGATTTAAGTGGTAGCCGAGGACCATTTGCCTCAGGAGTTTGCTTATAATAACCTACCATTCCAAAGATACGATGGTGCCATACGAGGCTTTATATGGGCGAAATGTAGATCGCCGATTGGTTGGTTCGACGTGGCAGGTACGCTTATTGGCCCAGATTTGGTACAAGAAGTTGTGGATAAGGCGAAGCTTATCCAGAGAGATCATAGCACTCGTAGTCGGCAGGTCTTACGCGGATAATCGCGCCGTGATTTGGAGTTTCGTGTAGACGAGGTCTTGAAGGTGTCACCCACGGCGATGAGATTGTAGAGTGGGGAAACTCAGCCCAAGGTACATCGGGCCCTACCAGATCGTCCGTAGAGGGAAAGGTTGCTCACGAGCCGGGTCCGCATCGAGTCGAGGCTGACATCCGCTTCCATGTTTCTATGTTGCGAAAGTGTATCGGTGATCCAAATGAGTTTTCCTACCAGTGAGGTCCAGTGACAGGAGTTATCGTATGAGGAGTCCCATAGTGATACTCGATCGCCAAAGTCAGCATCGCGATCAAGGATGTAGCTTCCATCAAAGTCCCGGAGGAATGATAACCGAGAGGAGACGACTTGGGAGGCGGAGGAGACACGCTGAGGAAGTATCCTCACTTATTTCATATACCTTCGTAATTCATCTTCCCTTACTTATCAAGTTTTAAATCAAGTATCTATTTTGCCTAAATGCTATTATGTGGCCATGTGTAGCATTTATTTTGGTATGTCGTTGTGAAAGGAAACTATGTCGCTAATTAAGTTTGATCAAAGAACATTCGGGACTAATGTTTCTAAGGGGAAGAATGTTACACCGTAATTTCGTGATACGCTTTAAGAACGTAAGTAAGAACTCATGTTGTTAAGATTTGAGACTTGTAAAAATTTATCTAATTATGGAATTTTCAAAACGCTTTATCAGGATTTAACGGGAGGGCTTACATGTGTCACCCCTTATCGATGCCTTGGTCGACGAGGCAAGGCCATAATGGTCATTTACCATAAGTCTGATGACTAAAGTCTTGCAAGTCGCTTGACAATCTTGACTAAGTCATATGGTCAATAAGTCTTGAATTACTAAGAGCTTATCCAAGCCTCACATTTGTTCATATCTTGATCATACATTGCTCTATATTATACTAGTAGTGCTAGAGAGAGCCAACACTTAGAAAATTTCACACAAAAATTTGAAGAACTCACAGTGAGCTCTCTGTTCTCTAAAGGAAAAGAAGAAAAAATTTGTTCCTTGTTCTTTTAGCTCCCACTTTAAACCAAGGTTCTTAGGTGTATTGTAAACACATCTCAATAGAAAAATCTTGGAAAAGATGGTTTACTGTTAGTCGCAAAAACGAAAACCTAATGGTCTTTCTAGGTTTTGTTTGGAGTTTTGAAGGATAATTGTTGGTTGTTCTAAGGGTCTCAACAAGCGGATTGAAGTGTCTCGAGAGGCTCTAAACTACTAGGAGAGACTTCGATTTGGAATCGATTAAGAATCGTTAAGGTATAATCTTGTCTTTTAAAGGTGTTACAAGATTATATATTTATATCATTGTTGTTAGCTTTACTTGTTAGCATGAAGTTGATATGTTGAAGTTATAAGTATTATGGATTGCTTGTAGCTAAATCCAAATGTTATACAAGCCACTTGAAAATTGGATTACTAATTGGTCGCTTTTAGAAATCGCGATGTTACTTACTTAAAGATTATGGTTATTATAATCAAACGCGACTTGATATCATGTTATGCTACCAATTTGGATTGAAATGGAAATTGATAAGAATTGGTATTGTTGAACTCAAGGTATTTAATTTGACTTGTAGTTTGTATTAGTTTGTTATTCATTTGTATTGACTACCTTCTAAATTGTGAGCCAATCGGGGCTGTTTGGTTATTCATTTGTATCGACTACCTTCTATATTGTTGAGCCAATCGGCTGTTTGGTTATTGTATTTCGCCTTGAAAAGGTGGCAAAGTAAGTAAACAAAGGAGGTGTCGTCCATTTTCCGTAATATAGAGACTTAACACTTATAATATTCTACGATTGAAGTAAGGCTTTAATAGACGTATTGTGAATATTATAGGTTGACATACTACTGACTTTGTACTTGGCAAGTGGTTTGACCGACGAGGTATGTAGAACTTTTTCCTATCTTTCGAGCATGACTAGTTTCGCGATATAGTACTCAGACGACAAGACTTTGACATTCCTTACTAGCCTTATAAAATGCCAAGTCGGGTGAGTTAGGAAGTTAACTCACTTCTTTGAAAATATTAAGGATGTCTTAAGTCTTAGTAAAGTTAAGGGACTTGAAGGATTTAAAGTGATGTGATACTTGTGTCGCTTAATCGTATAAGTCCTCGATAGCAAAATGTACTTGATTAAGGTATAAAGTGAATATAACGACTTTATGGGGAGTCAAGTTATATCGACTTTATGCAAAGGTAAATGGCTTGTGTTAATGAAAGGCAAATTGATTTTAAGGTATCAATTGCCTAAGGTTTTAATAAGAAAGGAGTTACTTGATTTAGAAACCTACTTTAATTCTAAAGGTATTGACTTGCCTTGAAATGTAATTCGGACTTGATACTATGGTTAATAGTGTCTTCGAAGCTTTCTACTAAAAAGAGTCATTGTTTTTAAAGAGTAGAAGACGCGTACTTGGGTTAAATTCTGATTCTTATAAAAGACACGATAAAGGCTTTAAGTAAACTAAAATGAGAGTGTAGACGAATAAGACTAATAAGAAGTTGGATTGCTAACTTGTTTAATTATTGTATGACGTGGTTTTGAGATAGGGTAAGAGTATCAAAGGGCAAACCCCAAGACGCTATACCACCTTCTCCAGATAAGAGTATAAATGGCGGTAAGCCCCAAGACGTTATACCACCACAAGCATTATTTTCTTCGGTAAGAGTATAAATGAGGGCAAACCCCAAGACGTTATACCACCGCCTCAGGTGAGTATAAACGAGGTAAGAACCCCAAGACGTTATACCACTGCTTTTACGGGTTCACTACCCATGATTTGATCAGATCGCTGATGTTGCACGATTCTCTTGATTTACTCTCATTGTTAGTAAGGCAATCGCAATCGTAATTTTGTTATCATACATGTCTCCCGCTTTGTTTTAAACTTATATTGTAATTACGCACTTTCCGCTTTACATACTTAGTACATATTGGTAATCGAATTCCTGGGCCATGCTCACGCCGCATGAAGGTAAGGTGTGGATCCTCACTCTAGGATCGCTTATCGCACGCCTAAGCTCCATTCTCCGAGGCTTGTCTTTCTTTCGTACGCGCTTCCCGATGTTGTAGATTTATGTACATTCGTGGTATGGCGCCCGCCCCGCCACGCTTGTTATTCCTAGAGGTCGTATTCACATACGTGGTTGGGCTATAAGAACTGAGTTGTAAAGTTGTACTTTGACTTTGTTTATATTATGGAAGGCGACACCTGGCCAGCTAGTGTTGTTATATTGTTTACACACGTGTTTATGTTGTGTATGTTCACGCTATTCTCTCGATGTATATCAACGGGTGCCCAGTAGGCACCGCCGCCCTGGGTCGTGACAACATTCTCCACTCCTTAGAAACATTCATCCCGAATGTTCCTTCTCAAGACAGATAACGATATAGTTCCGCACAACTTAAACAATTTGCAACTGCCACATATGGCCATAATACAACACTTAATCAAGAAATGATAGTTAAAACCAACAAGTAGGAAAGTAAGTTACCTGGAGGTGTGGGGAATAGGTGAGGGTACCTCTGTCTCATGTCCTCCTCTGCTTCCACGTTATCTCCTCTCTGTTCTCGTTCCGCCATAGGAGCTTAACGGAAGCCACATCATTCGTCCGCAACCGCCTAACCTGACGATCGAGTATCGCTATGGGACTCTCCTCATACGATAACCCCTCGGTCACCTGGACATCGTCAATAGGGTGCACTCTAGATGGATCCTCGATACATCTCCTCAGCATAGAAACATGAAAACCGGACGACCGCCTCCAGACGGACGGCAGATCCAACTCATAGGCAACCTTGTTTACCCATGGCGGACAACTGATAAGACCCAATGTACCTTGGCCGAGCTCCTTTCTCGCCAAATCTCATCACACCTTCATGGGTGACACTTCAGAAAACCCAATCAGCAACTCAACCTGCATGTCGACGACGATGATCGCATACGATTTCGCCGACTCGAGTCATTAATAACCGCTCCGGATAAGCTTCACCTCATTCATCGTCACGAACAGTGTCTGGTCCCACTAACTGCACCTCGCCCACATCGAACTAGCCTATCGGCGATATGCACTTCCTCCCATACAAGGCCTCATAAGGCGCCATTTGAATACTGGAGTGGTAGCTATTATTATACGCAAACTCAACTAGAGGCAAATGATCCTCCCAGCTACCGCTGAAATCAATAACACAAAGTTCGCAGATATCTCAAGAGTCCGATAAGGCCCGCTCGTCCGTCTGCTCCGAGGATGGAATGCAGACTGTGTGCTCACTCAAGTCCCTAAACTTTCCGAAAGACCTAAGTTAGCCAGAATCGGGCTCTCTTCGATATGATCGAAATAGGGACCCATGCAGTCTCACGATCTCTGATGTAAAGTCCGCATAATCCTCACCAAAAAGTAGTCCTCGACGGAAGAAAGTGGGCTGATTTCGTCAGCCTGTCGACGATAACCCAGATAGAATCATGCTTCCTCTGAGTGCGAGGTAATCCTGTGATAAAGTCCATGTTGATCACCTCCCACTTCCAGGTCGGAATTGTCACGACCCATTCCGGGGCCCGTAACTGGTGCCTTACCGGGGCACCCAAGTAGTCATACATCAGAGTAATCAGCGGAAATACAAAAACAAGACATGAAACAGTTTATAAAATGAGACACGCTTATGTGAATAAACGTCGCTTTCTGCATATATATATAAACAAGGTTTAGCAGCTATCCGACATCGCATAACATGACTCACGCACTTAAGGAAATATACAACTATGGCGACAGGTTCCCGCCATACCCTCGATCGCATAAAACTATCTACACACAGTGAGATCATACCAAAAAGTAGAGCCTCCGAGAAGATGGAGCTCCCGACACCAATGCAAAGAGATCCTAAGGATGCGATCTAGCACTCGCCCTTACTCATGCATGAACGCACTTCGGGGAGGTCAAGACAACAGTACTAAGTATGCTAAATCAGAAAGTACTTAAATGAAAACATATCATTTTAAAACCAGTTTACAAATATGTGTGAAACAACCATGAAACCGCACATAAGGCTACATCACAAACAAGAGCAACAATAGGTAAACTGTAATAGGTTTTTTAGCCGCGAATGATCAAACAGGCCACTCGCCACATCATCATTCGCAAGCCTAACTCGACTCCCGAGTCCGCATAGGCCACTCACGGGCCCGCATGAGGCATAACCCCGCATCGAGGGTAGCTACTCTGCAACGCCCCGACTCGTTGTCCGCATGGCCACATACCGCATGAGGCATAACCCCGCATACTAACTCGAACTCTCGTAGCTCGCATAGACCCTCGACCCGCATGAGGTATTCTCGAATCACGGTCCTGCATCACCCGAGTCTACCCCGACGGAGGGCCTAACCCCAGATCATCTCAAGAGGTGAGTGATATAGTACTAACACAACAACTTATAGTTCAAACAACATAAGCATAAGTAAGACCGACTTCTTTACACAAACGTTACAAGATACTAGCACATAGCGTCACAATATGTCTACTCACCAAAACCATCTTATTATACCTTTGAAATCAATACAAGTCTTTTATAAAACACATAAGTAAACTCCTTTTTATAAAACTTAAGCCGTTATACTTAACTTCCCATAAAGCTAGTATAACACTTAAGCTTCTTGTTTTAAAAACAACTATTCTTCTTCTTTAAAATCGTGTTATAATTCTTTTGAAAGACTTTTTAAGATCTTTATTATTCAGCTTAAGTCGCAAGACATTGCTGTAAGTATTATTCGTGCTTAAGTCAAAAGACATTGCCGTAGTTATTATTCGCTTAACACACGTACGCCTACCGCACTATATATATTTAAAATATCATGCTTTAGGAAGAATCACATACCTTCTCAAAAAACCGCCGCCAAGTTGAATATGCCACGCAGAGAATCACCTATAATAGTCGACACGCCTAACAACGCTCGCTACTTTGTAAACAGCTTCTAAATGAGGGTTCTATATCCTACGGAAAATTGGGCAAGACTTCCCTACCCGTGAGCTACTCAAGTTCATCAGAAAACACCCATGTAAGTACGCTTTGATTATTCTTCTTTAAACCCTTCTACCGTGATAATACTCAATTCTATTCTCAGAATATTCTTCTAAGTATTTAATACTTATTTTTATACTACTACAGTAAGTATTCTCTAATACAAAAGAGGGTTAGGATTAGTTACCTCGGTAAGCCCAATAATATCCTAGATAAAGTCGCGCCTGAGCAAGGTTTTGCTCCTAAGTCAGACGCTCCTAGAGTCTAAGAAACCTTGTAGTTCTTCACAACTTCTACTAAGGTCTAAGGGATTTGGGCTAGTATTTTGGGCATTATAACAATACGAGAAGACAACTTTTCTACCAAGCATGGGAGTAGATTTTGGCTAGGCTAGGGGGGGTATTCGCCGGGCCTTCACAAGGGAGGGGCTTGACTAAAAGGCTACAAAGGAGAGGAGAGGATTTTCAAGACTTGAAAGATTTGTGGATGAAGAACTCTTCATCTCTAAGGGGTATTTATAGGTCAAGAAGTGGCCAACCAATGATGGCCAACCAATGGCCAAGATTAAGACAAGTGCAAGGCAAGTGTGGTGAAGATTTACTCCACACAAATATCCTACCAACTCCTTGACTTGTGCACAAGGCACAAAAACGTGCCAATGTTCTTCAATTTCGTCCAATGGACGATTTAAGTCCACCAATCGGAGGGTGCCAAGTGTCGCCTCCCGCTGGTCCAAAATGTTTGCCTCTAAAAATCCGCAAAAATTAGAAATGGCATAGCCGAATTTACCCTACGAAAGCCGTGGGAAACGCTTCGCCTGAAAACGATTCTTTAGTGAGTTGTGCACAAATAAAAAAACGCCCAAGGCTTATCTTTAAAGCTAGATTTTTCAGACGTATTCCTTACGCATATACTCGAAATACGGTATAACATTCTCCCTTAGAAACATTCGCCCCGAATGTTCCTTCCCAAGACGCTTAACGATAAGATTCTTCATAACTTAAACAGCTGCAAATGCCACACACGCCACAGTAACAACACTTAGGCGTAAACGATAACGAAAATTTACAAGTAGGAAAGTGAATTACCCGAGGTGTGGAATAGGTGAGATACTTCGCCTCATGTCCTCCTCGCCCCACGCCATCTCCTCCTCGAGCCTGCTCCGCCACAAGATTTTGACTGAAGCCACGCCCTTCGTCCGCAGACGCTTAACTCGACGATCGATTATCGCGATGGGAATCTTCATACGATAACCCCACACTGACATCGCTAACGGTGTACCTTAGATGGATCCCCGATACATCTCTCAAAGATAGATACGTGAAACCGGATGCACCGCCTCCGTGCTCGACGGCAGATCCAACTCGTAGTAACCTTGCCTACCCGCGGACAACTAAATGGCCCAATATACCTCAATGAAGTTTCCTTCTTCCCGACTCATCACACCCTTCATGGGCGACACCTTTAGGAAAACCTAATCATGAACTCGAACTCAAGATGCCGACGACGATGATCCGCATATGACTTCGCCGACTCCGAGCCATCAATACGCCTTGATAAGCTTCACCTTATCCATCGTCACGCATCAACCGTCCCACTAGCCGCACTCGCCCACATCGAACCAACCTATAGGCGACCGCACTTCCTCCCATACAAGGCCTCATAAGGCGCCATCTCAATACCGGAGTGGTAGCTATTGTACGCGAACTCAACTAGAGGCAAATGATCCTCCCAACTACCATCGGTCAATAACACAGCTCGCAAAGATATCCTCAAGAGTCCGGATAGGCGCTCGCTCGTCCGTCTGCTCAGGATGAAATGCAAGACTTGCTCACTCGCGCCCCTAAACTCCTCGAAGCGACCTCCAGAAATTAGCCGTGAACCGCTCTCGTTCGATATGATCGAAATAGGACTCACGCACCGACGACCTTCTGATGTAAAGTCCGCATAATCTCACTAAAAGTCGCCCCGACGGAAGAAAATGGGCTGATTTCGTCACCGCCGACGATAACCCATATAGAATCATGTTCCTCCGAGCGCGAGGTAATCCCGTGATAAAGTCCATGTTGATTACCTCTCACTTCCGTGCCTGATCTCAATCGCTCAGAATAAAACCACCGTGCCTCGTGCTCTACCTTCACCACCGACAACACTGCACCGAGCTACTTAACTCGCAACGCCCCTCTTCAAGCCATCCCACCAATACACGATCGGCGTCGTGGTACATCTCGGTCGACCGACGGATAGAGTAACGCGCGCAGTGCTTCCTCAAGAACTCCGCCGCCAAGTCTCAAACATCCGAACACACAACTCGCTCAAACCTTAGCACCCCATCAGTGCTACCAAAGGACCCTTGCCTCACGTAAGAGTCAGATCACGATATCGAATCAAAGCCGATCTCGAATCGCTGTTTCTTCACCTCTCGACGATGGAAGACTCGCAACCTCACGAACTCTAACCCCACCGCTATCGTAATCAATCAAACGGACGCCAAGGCTCGCTAATCGATGCAAATCACTTAACCATGTCCTCCTCTCTAGCCGCACATCCGATAGGCTCCCATCGACCTACGACTAAGAGCATCCGCCACAACATCGCCTTCCCGCGGTACAGATATCAACATCGTAATCCTTAAGCAACTCTAACCACCGCTCACGCCGTAAGTTCACTCCTCCGTCAAGATATACTGAGGCTCTTGTGGTCTGTAAAAATATCCACGTGAACCCCATACAAATAGTGCCTCCAGATCTTCAAAGCGTGAATCACACCGCCAACTCCAAATCACGCGGGTAGTTCCTCGTGTTTCTTCACTGCCGGACGCATATGCTATAACTCGCCATGCCGCATCAACACACATCCCAACCCGATGCCCGACGATCACAATACACGCATATAACCATCCGACCTCCGGAAGAGTAAGAACGGGCGGCCGTCGCCTCTTTCAAAGAATCGGAAACCCCGCCACAAGCATCACCATCAAACTTGGTCGCCTTCCGAGTCAGCCTAGTCAATGGTGCAGATAGATAGCAAACTTCTCCACGAATCCGATAATATCCTCGCAAGGCCCGTAAAATCGCGAACCTCTGTCTGAGTAGAGGCCCAGCCAAGTCCCCGATCGCTCGATTCGTCAGATTCACTCAATGCCATCACCGGCTAATATGCTCAAGAAACGCCATCAAGTCAACCAAAACTCACATTTGGAAAACTTGGCGATAAATCGCTGGTCTCGAGAATCACAAGACAGCCTCAAATGCCCGCATGCTCCTCGCCTGAGCGAATAAACCAAGATATCATCAATGAACACTATCACAACGTGTTCAAAATGGTTTGAACACTTGGTTCATCAAATCCATGAATACCACGAGCATCGTCAACCCAAAAGACATGACCAACTCATAATGCCCGCATCGGTCCGAATGCGCCCTGTGGACATCCACCTCTCTCGACTCGCACTGATGATAGCCCGATGAGATCAATCTTGAGAAGCATCTCGCACTCGCAATCGGGTCGAACAAATCATCAACTCGGAAGGGTATTCGTTTAATGGTCACCTTGTTTCACCGCTCAGTAATCAACACACATGCGCAAAGGCCCCGCCCTTCTTCTTCACTTAACAATACTGGCTTCCCTGTGGAGAAACACTAGGCCGATGGCCCTTCTCCAAAGAAATCCTCACCGGTCCTTCAACTCTCTCAATCGGCAAAGTGCCATTCTCAGATGGCGGAATGGAAATAGGCCGAGTATCTCGCAACACATCTATACAAACTCGATCTCTCTCGTGAGGGATACCCGGAGGTCATCCGAAACACGCCTCGGGAACTCACGACCATCGGAATCGATCAAAAACTGCATCGCAGCCTTCAGATCAAACACCCAACGAGATGGTAGATATACCCTTCTCGCACTATCTTCCTAGCCTCGAGGTAGAAATAAACCTACCGGCGATACTGCATCTCCCACTCAACAACCGGCCTCAGAACCGGAACTGCATTACTTTCTCTCTCAGCCTACATTGGCAGCAAGAAGCTAGCCAATCCATCCCCATGATCACGCTGGTCAATCATCTCCAACTCTATCAAGTCGGCCAGTGGTCCGACGATCAGAATGGTCACAGACAAGCTCTATATACCCGCCGAGCTACCACCGAATCACCCACCGGGCGTAGCTACTCGAAGTGGTCTATGGACTCGTGCTCTATCCCTATCCTACTAGCAACAAGGGGATATATGTGATGAGTAGAACCCGGATCTATCAAAGCATATACATCAAACCCAGAACCGATAAGGCACCGTGACGACATCGTGAGGCCTCCCGATCCGCTTACCGACAAAGCATAAATGCGCTCGAGACCGCGAATCGACCCAGCCACGACCTTCGCACGCGCCGACCCACGAGTACCTCGCCGGCGAGTAATCGTAGGAGATGATGAAGCGCAATGTAACTGGCGTCGAGCCTACCACCAGCCACGCTTCTGGCCTGACAGCCCGCAGTGACCTGGCTGCCACAATCAGAATAAGCTCCAAAAACAGTACCACACTTCCTGTAATGGGACCTACCGTGACGCCACATCGTGGGTTCCCGATCGGCCGCACTCGCTACTCGACGCCCAAGCCCCGCCTCGGCCCGCCTCGATACTCGCCGTGGCTGAGGACGGTGCAGAGTGTTCGAGCCGTCGTGGTGCAAATCGATCGCCGCCGAGGCCGCCACCACGATAGCCACCGTAAGACTCTCCCGCCCCGCCTTCTTCGCGCTCGCCCACTCGCCGACCGCGCCTCGCATCCAAGGGCGTGAGCTCGCACGCGGTAATGTCCATACCGGCCAAGAGAAACACCCGCACATGACTCGCCATGTAATCATCTAGCCCGCGACGTAGCGGCACCCTATCCTCCATATCTCGCTACCAATGCTGGGACATATCGAGCCAATGAATCAAACTCAACGTTGTACTCCCTAACGGCAAGGCCCTCTCGCCAAAGATCAAGAATCTATTTCCGCGCTCCTCTCATCTGTGGAGGCAAGAAATGAGCGAAAGGCCTCAAAACTCATCCCAAGTAGCCGGGACACGATTTCCCGATAACTCCCATGAATCAAACCAATCGATCGCGGGTATCACGCACCGATGCGAACCAAGGTCACACTGCATCGAGGCCTTGATCACCCGCATGATCTCAAGTTGACGGACGAACTCGCGATCATCCTCCCGCCACCCGTAAAACTGCGCTACAACTCAAGAAATCTCAGAGTCTCAAACTATCTCGCCTCGTGTACCACGGTGCGATCGAGCCGAGTCGAACTGAATCGCCGTGATTCAGCCTTCTCTCGATTCGCCACAACTCTAGCCAATAGCCGGGTTATCTCTTGTTCCTAACCTCCGCCCCAGCCGCGGGATGCGAGGCGTGGTACTGTGGTCTCGGTTGGGGCCGGGCGGCGCCATAGAACTCGCGCTCTCGTATAGATCGGGCCGAGCCTCGTGACTGGGTGTCTCGCTAGCGCCTCCACGCTTTGCCTTCGGGCCCGGTTTTACGCGAGGCATAATCGTAGAAAGGAATACGTTAGAGGGTCCAACCTATAACACAACTTCTAAAGCACGATCTCGTAACGAGAAGAATGGAAACCAATCCTAAATATCCTATAGCTCTCTGATTATTGGTGCAGTGCATAACACACCGATAATCAAGACTTACTAGATACGGTCGTAGACACTTTCCGAGGATTAATCGCTCGATACCACTTTTGTCACGACCCATTCCGGCCCGTGAATCGTGCCTTACCGAGCACCTAAGTAGTCATACATCGTAGTAATCACGGAAATACAAAAACAAGATATGAAACAGCTTTATAAAATGAGACACGCTTTATGTGAATAAACGCGCTTTCGCATATATATATAAACAAGGTTTAGCGCACATATCCGATAATCGCATAACATGACTACTGCACTTCTGGAAATATATAACTATGGCGGACAGTGTTTCGCCATACCGACTGCACAAACTATCTACAATACAGGAGATCATACTAAAAGTAGAGCTCTCCTAGAAGATGGAGCTCCGACACCAATGCAAAGAGATCCTAAGGATGCGATCTAGCACCCGCTGCCTTACCGCGGCATGAACGCAGCTCGGAAGAGGTCAAGATAACAGTACTAAGTATGCGAATCAGAAAGTACTTAAATGAAACATATCATTTTAAAACCACATTACAAATATGTGTGAAACAACTATGAAACCGCACATAGTACACATCACAAACAAGAGCAATAATAGGTAAATCAGAATAGGTTTTGTTTAGGTCATAATGATCAAACAGTACACTACCACATCATCATTCTCGCAAGTTTAACTCGACTCTGAGTCCGCATAGGCCACTCACGGGCCCGCATGAGGTATAACCTCCCATCGACGGTAGCTACTCTGCAACGCCCCGACTCGCTGTCCGCATGGCCACATGCACCGCATGAGGCATAACCCCGCATACTAACTCGAACTCTCGTAGCCCGCAAGATAGGCCCCTGACCCGCATGAGGTATTCTCGAATCACGGTCCTGCATCACTGAGTTCACCCCGTGACGGAGGCGCTTAACCCCAGATCATCTCAAGAGCAGTGATATAGTATTAACACAACAAATTATAGTTCAAACAACATAAGCATAAGTAAGACTGACTCTCTTTACACAAACGTTACAAGATACTAGCACATAGCGCCACAATATGTCTACTCACCAAAACCATCTTATTATACCTTTCTGTAAATCAATACAAGTCTTTTATAAAACACATAAGTAAATCGTTCTTTTATAAAACTTGCCGTTATACTTAACTTCCCATGTGCTAGTATAACCCTTGCTTCTTGTTTTAAAAACAACTATTCTTCTTCTTTAAACCTGGTTATAATTCTTTTGAAAGACTTTTAAGATCTTTATTATTCGTGCTTAAGTCGCAAGACATTGCCGTAAGTATTATTCAAAGCTTAAGTCAAAGACATTGCGAAGTTATTATTCGCTTAACACATGACGCCTACCGCACTATATATATATTTAAAATATCATGCTTTAGGAAGAATCACATACCTTCTCAAATAAAAACCTCCGCCAAGTTGAATATGTCGCGCAGAGAATCATATAATAGTCGACACGTCAACAACGCTCGCATACTTTGTAAAACGCTCTAAACAGTAGGGTTCTATATTGTTATACCCCGTAGTTCCGTGGTATGTATGCGAGGACGCACGCATGCAGAATACGACAGAAAGATCGGAAAGCGAAGAAAGAGTGATTTTCCACTAAAAGTTTCTTTGTGAAGGAAAAAGGTTCGTTAACGGGAACTGGATTCCCGATTTGGTTTTTGGACTTCTTAGATTATATTAGAATTTTGGGATTTTATTTTCTGAATGGTCACGCTGGGCCCACGGAGAAATTTACTTTTGGGGCCATAACGCTTGATTTTGAGATTTTGGCCGTTATGGATATTTTCTAAGACCAAATATTTTGATTTAATCGGGGCGCACGCGTCACCCCATGCGGCACCCTTGGCCGAAATATGTTTGTGCACAACACCCTGCTAGAGTCGTTTTCGACGAAACGCTCCACCTAACTTACGGCGGTAAATTACGGCTATGTCATTTAGTATTTTTGGATTTTTCCGAGAGACGAAACGCTTGACCAACGAGAGGCAACACTTGGCACCTCTCGCGGACTTGAAGCGTTAGGCCAATGGACGAGCAAGTGTTGCTGATATTTGTGTAGATATTTGTGAGGGTTTTGGGCGAGTAGGGTCTGTGGGCACTTGGGCATATCTCGGCCCTCCACTTGCCCCCACTTGGCTAGATCTCGCCCTTGGTTGGCCTTTGTTTGGCCTATAAATACCCTCCCTTTGAAGACTTCTTCATCCATTCAATAATTTCCAAGTCTTCAAAACCTCCCTCCTCCTTGTCGGTTTCTGGCCCCTCCCTCTTCCTTTGCGAGGCCTTGGCCATGCACCCTCCTAGAGGCCTTGGCCGGTGGGTACACCCTCCCAGCTGGTGCCGAGGTACCCCTGCCTTGTTGTTCTCATAGAATACACCCTCTTGGTAGAAATACTCTCAAAAGTATCATTACTATACCCAAATTACCTTAGCCAGATACCTTGTAGTATTCCAAAGAAACCTCTATATCGTAGAGTCTTAAATACTACCAGATGTCCTTTTTGTCTCAAACTCAAACCCTAAGGAAATCTTCTACTGAGTGATTGAAGTAATTAAGTAGAAGTTGGTTAGAACTTCTAAGGGTTGTTTGAGCGGTCGAGCACCGAGTAGAGCTAAAGCGTTGCTAAGGATCGACATTTATACTTGGATAATTATGGGCTTATCGAGGTAAATATCTTGTCCTCTATTGTAATTGGAATTACATGTTGTTAGAATATAGTTGCAAGTATACTATATATAATCGAACGCGTTAGTTGCAAATGTCTTTTGACTTAAGCTCAAGACCGAATCGAATCAGAATTACAACCGTATCAGACATGTAGCACTGTAAGTACCGTGGAGTAGAATTGTACCCGCTCGTTGGATGGTATAACCCTGCTGGTTGGCTTGCAGTCTACCAGTTAGAGGAGTGAGATTTACGTCTGCATGCGTGAGAGGCGCCGCTGAATTTTCTGCAGAGATGTTCTACGATAAGATCTTGATATTAATAAGCGCCTTGTGGCCTTATAGGTCAAGTACTCACGTGGTGGCGTCTACTGGCTTAAGGAGTAGCCACATGGAAGTACTTTGGAGCGTTTTGCTATTATGTGATACTGGAAGCCGCGAGCAGTATGTGAACCTCTTCCTATCTCTTCTAAAGATGATACGTGTGGAACTATGTAGTACTTCAGACGCACGTGTACTAAATGTATTTGATTATGTAAAACATAAAGTGTTATAAACTACTTTATGGGAAGTTGGTTATAACGGCTTTACGTTGCGTTAAGAAAATACACGGGTTTCTTAAAAAGGTAACTGATTTGAACTATAAATCGGCTTGTTATGTGTTAATAAAGAACTTGAAGTATTTCAAAAGAGTTTTGAATCATTTTGAAAGAAGCTAAGTAATACTTGTTTTTGAAAACTTAAGAGTTATACTAGCTTTACGATGAAGTTGTGTATAACGGCTAAGAATGTTTTAATCGATTTCTAAATCGAGAATGTGTATCGACAAACCACAATGCGTTAATACAAAGTGGAAATGTTTTGATTAATTAAGTATTAATAAAACCAAAGAGCAACTTCCATCCTGCATGTAGCTAAGACGAGACAAAATGATATTTCCTGATCATGGTTGTCAGTAATAAGATTGTTATAAACAAGAATATCCTACTCACATATAAGGCTTATGTTTCGATTGTTTAAAAGAAAATTATATTCTTAAATGAATAAGGCTATGAATTACTTAAACCTTTCTAAAATAAGAAACGTGAACATTTGAAATTAGGCAAACTTGACGCTTGGGAAATAATGTTGTTACTTGATTTTACAAAGGTAAGAGTTTTGGTTTTCTTAAAATGATACCACTCTATTTTATACTACGTATTGTGTGACTTATGTAAAGAAACAGATCTTTAAAGATTTGGCAGTGTGAAGTACTTTGGGGTTAGATACGAACTTTAGTGTAAAGCACCTCGTGCGAATAACTTGATTGGATCGTTTGTGATAGCCTTATAATACCTTCTTGTCGATTTGAGAAGTAAACATGTTAGATGCTACGTGTGTTAGTATCTTGTGATGTTAGTGTAAAGGGTTTTCGATCGCGCTTTTAAAGTTGTTTGACTATCACCGTTATGCTGTATTGTACCACTCACCTTGACTTGTGTCCGAGGTTGTCGCCTCCGACGCGGGTAGACTCAGCGATCTCGGGACCATGATTCGAGGATACCTCACGCGGGTCCAGTGGGATCCATGCGGAACTACGGGAGTTCCGTGTTAGTTTACTACCTCGTGGTCACGCGCTTTTGTGGCCACGCGATCGCGAGTCCGTGACGACGCCGGGAGTAGCCACCGACGCGGGGTTATACCTCACGCGCTCATGAAAGTTGGCCTATGCTGAGTCAGCGAGAGTTCCTGAGGCTAGACACGCACATTTGATATCGCGGGCGAGTGACCGCCTTTTATCATGCGGACGGCAAGACAGATATCATGATACAAAGTTGTATGACCTTGTTAGTTCTCATGGTAGTAGCCCGCCATGCCTTCAGACTTACCCCCCATCGCTTTATTTGGACACAGCGGGACTCATGTTCATGTGTATTCCTTGGTGCTTTTATATCATAGATCGCGGCATGGAGGAAGGTATTCCACTGCATGATTGATGTTGTGGGCGTGAGACCCATGGTTATTATTTGAGTAACGACTTGGCGGCGAGTCCTCGCTTGACACGATCGCTTATTTATCAGAATCGTAGTTTGCTTATCATACATGTCTCCCGCTTTATAGACTACTATGATTTCATTTACGATTTATTTTCGCCACATACTGCACTGCCAGTAATCGACTTTCCTTCGCCGCGCAATACCGCAGTAGCGTACACCAGCCGCCGATCCTCGCTCTTAGGTTGTCATTGGGAAAGCTCCGCTCCCGGGAGGCTTATTCGTATAGTCCTCTGTTGTTGTAGGTGCTACATCTGTGGTATGACGGCCCCCGTCCGTCGTTGTCATTTCATTCATGTAGGTCTGTAGTACTGGATGCAAGGCGGTTGTAAAAGGATTAAACTGCTTCGCTTTAAAAGATTGTTTATATATGCCGGCGGCAAGTTTTCACAAGATTATTGTTTATACTTCTTGTTATTTCATGTTATTGTTTATATTCCACGACACTCGATGTTGTATTACTAGGGTGCCCGGTAAGGCACCACCACGGTCGGTTCAGTCGCGACAAAAGTGGTATCGTGAGCGCTTAATCCTCTAAAAGTTCACGCACCGTGATCCAGTAGAGTCTTGATTATCTGTTGTGCACCACGCCACAATCGTGAGGCTATAGGATATTTAGGGTTAGTTTCTATTCTTCTCATTCCGAGATCGTGCCTCAGAGCCGTGTTGTAAGTCGGACCCTCCGACGCATTTCTTCCCTACCGCTATGCCTCCGTAGGCAACCCGCCTGTGAGGCAAGGCACCGGCGGAGCCGCGAGTAGAGTTCGTGAGGTTACGTGACAGCCCAATCATTACCTAGGTAATGCTTCATTCGGGATTTCACATCACTAGCCCCCAAAAGTTTAGCACGGCGCCACAGCTTCTACGCGCCATGATATTTGAACCTTCGCCTAGCACCAGGTACTTGAACAGAGAATATGGATCGCAAAGAGGCGACCACATTAGAAGCTATGGATTTGGCTACTGCAGTATACCACGTACCGCGAGTCTCATGGCTATCTAAGAGAGTCGTGCAAGAGTAGTTCTTCGCTTAGGTTGAGCGTGGCGTACTGCTACGCGCATCAGCCGAGAAACATAATTCATGGTGGGTTAACCGAGTAAGTTTTGGGGATAGTAGGCGCGAGCCTTAGAGTGTTATACGCAGAGACCTGTAGAGCGAGGCCATCTCAAGAAAAGGTGTAGTGTTATGTTTGATCTCATCGTAAGGCATAGTGCACGCGAGCTGCGTTTGGGGATAGTCCTGGCGAAAGTGTGGAATGAAAGGGTAGTTGAGCTAGAGCCGCCAGGTTTTCGTAGCGTGATTAGCAGAGTTTTCCTTCGCGGAGCTAGCTTTGGCGCGCGCTGGCTGGGTCCGCCGAGTTTCACGTTGGTCAACCCGCGCGTTTGGTGGTGGGTCAGTTTGGTGGTCCCGCGTTAGGGTCACGAGGTGTTAGCCCAAGTTTAGCCGACCAACAGACGAGTTCGTGGACGATTCGACCAAGAGGCCGGGAGCAAAATTTCGTCCGTGTTTTTCGATCGAGACCACGTACTTGCACGTGGTTGATTATATCGTAAAGCGTTATATTGCACGGTGCCTACCTTCACCTTATGACAGCAAAGCGAAGCCTGTGTCAGGCTATTTTCGTTTTCTAAGAGTTTGACCAGCAGGTTAAGAACTCGTAGTCTCAGATCGCATTCGCTTCGCCAGCGCGATGTGATTTCGCGGGTAGTTGCAGGGATTGTCGGTTCTCGTGGAAGGAGCGCTTAAGCTACCATTTCGTTGTTCGGATGTCGCCTTATGAAGCCTTGTAGGGCGGAAGTGTAAGTTGCGGCCGATTGGTTCGACGCTGCGCGTTCGACGGTCGGTTCAGCTTGTTCCACAGATGCGGATGGGAAGCTTGTCTAGAAGAAGTTCCGCACCGAGGAATCGTATGGATAATCGGCGACGACGCCAGAGTTCAGTTGTGATCGGTCTTCTGAAAGTACCACCCCGACGAGTGTGGCGTATGAAGTTTTGAAACGTATGAACTTAGCCCGAGTTACTTTGGGCCTTTGAGTTCATGGGCACAGGCCAGTCATTTATATGTTAGCAATTGCCGCCCGACTTGGTGATAAAGACGTCCGGTCTTTGTGTTGGGGTGAAGGATAAAGAGGGGCGAGCTCTACCACGAACAGACCCGGAACCGTGGCTCATGGCACATCCCGAGAAGCGGTCGTAGGGCACGCCGTGGATCGCAGTTGCCCGCATCATTTGTTGGGTCGCCGGAGCAAGGCTCGCGACAAAGTGACAAAAGTGGTATCAATGACTAAAGAAGTATATTTTAACCCCGGAAGAGGTATTTGTGGTGATGTTAGAGGTGTTCTCAGAGACTTGGATATAAGTATGCGCAGTATTTCGTGGGCTGTATGGCGGGATTGTTTCGTAAGTATAGTAGTGAAGACTATATCAAGACGCTTGTTTTGAGATTTAGAAGCGAACATTCGGACGAATGTTTCTGGGGAAGAATGTTATACCCTGTAGTTCTGTGGTATGGATGCGAGATCGACGCGCATTTGGTGAATAATGTAAAGATTGGAAAGGAAGAAAGAGGATTTTTCCACGGAAAGTTTCCGGTTTTTGTGAAGGAAAAGGTTCGTTAACGGGAATCGATTCCCATTTGGTTTTGACTTCTTAGATTATATTAAAATTTTGGGATTTTATTTTCTGAATGGTCACGCTGGCCCACTTTATAAATTTACTGGCTTTGTGGGGCCCGCTTGATTTTGAGAGATTTTGGTCAGTAGGATATTTTCTAAGACGAAATATTTTGACGAATGACACGTGTCACCCCACGCTGCACCTCGGAAATACGCTTGCGCACAACACCCGCTAGAGTCGCCGACGTGAACGCTCTACCTAACTTACGGCGGTAAATTACGCTATGTCATTTAGTATTTTTATGGATTTTTCCGAGAGACGAAACGCTTGGACCATCAGAGGGCAACACTTGGCACCTCTCGTTGGCGGACTTCCGGGCGTTAGGCCGAATGGACGAGCAAGTGTTGCTTGATATTTGTGTAGATATTTGAGGGTTTTGGCGAGTAGGTCTAGGGGGCATCATACATTCGCCTCCACTTGCCCCCCACTTGGCTAGATCTTGGCCCTTGGATTTGGCCCTTTGCTGCCTATAAATACCTCCCCTTTGAAGACTCTTCATCCATTCCATAATTTCCAAGTCTCAAAACCTCCTCCTCCTTGTTGGTTTCGTCCTCCCTCTTCCTTTGCAAGGCCTGGCCGCAGGGGTGCACCCTCTCCTAGCAGGCCTTGGCCGAGGGGTACACCCCTCCTAGTGGGGTGCCGTGAGGCACCCCCTCGCCTTGTTGTTCTCGTAGAATACACCCTCTTGGTAGAAATACTCAAAAGTATTGTTACATTATACCCAAATTACCTTAGCTGGATACTTTGTAGTATTCCAAAGAAACCTCATATCGTGAGAGTCTTAAATACCTACCAGTATGTCCTTTTTGTCTCAAACCGAAACCCTAAGGAAATCTTAATTGAAAGTGATTGAAGTAATTAAGTAGAGTTTGGTTAGAACTTAAGGGTTGTTTGGAGCGGGTGAGCACCGGAGTAGAGCTGAGCGTTATTTGGGATCGACATTTATACTTGGATAATTACGGGCTTATCGAGGTAAATATCATGTCCTCTATCAGAATTGGAAATTACATGTTGTTAGAATATATAGTTGAAGTATACTATATATAGAATCGAACGTGGTTAGTTGGGCAAATGTCTTTTCGACTTAAGCCCAAGAATCGAATCGAACTGTAATTACATAGACCAGACACAAATAGACTTCGGTGAGAGCAATCGTGGGTAGAATTGTACCCGCCGTTAGTTAGGACGATAACTCCCCCTCGGTTGGCTTGGTAGCCGCCCCAGAGGAGAGGAGATTTACGCTCAAGTTGCTATGCGGGGAGGTACCTTGAATTTTCATAGTAATGTTCTATGATAAGATCTGACGCACAAGCGCCCTTGCGGCCTTATAGGTCAAGCATTCACGCGTGTGGCTCTACTTGGCTTGCCCAGGAGTAGCGCCGCTGGAAGTACTTTGAGCGCTTTGGCTATTATTAGTCGATACTCGCGCGAGGTTATGTGAACCCTCTTCCTATCTCTTCTAGCATGATATGTGTGAACTATGTAGTACATTAGACGCACATTATGTACTAAAATGTATTTGATTGGTGTAAAACATAAAGGTATTATAACTTGGCTTTATGGGAAGTTGGATTATAACGTACTTTTATGTTGGTAAGAAAATACATGTGGTTTTTAAAAGGTAACCGATTTGAACTATAGCGATCGGTTTGTTATGTGTACAATAAAGAACTTGAAGTATTTCAAAAGAGTTTTGAATCATTTTGAAAGAAGAAGTAATACTTGGCTTTTTGAAAACTTAAGAGTTATACTAGACTTTTCTTACGGGAAGTTAGGTATAATGGCTAAGAATGTTTTAATGATTTCGAAATCGAGAATGTATCGACAAACCACAAAGAATAGCATAAAGGGAAATGTTTTGATTAATTAAGTATTAATAAAACCCATTGCTGATAACTTCCATCCTGCGTAGAAGCTAAGATTTAGACAAAATGATATTTCCTGGATCATGGTTGCTGTAATAAGATTGTTATAAAATAAGAATATCCTACTCATATAAGGCTTATGTTTCTCAGATTGTTTAAAAGAAAATTATATTCTTAAATGAATAAGGCTATGAACACTTAAACCTTTCTAAAAATAAGAAACGTGAACATTTGAAATTAGGCAAACTTCAAGACGTTTGGGAAATAATGTTGTTATTTGATTTTACAAAGGTAAGAGTTTTGGTTTTCTAAAAGGACAAATACTATTTTATACTACACGTATCGTGCTTGATTTATGTAAAAGAAACAACATCTTTTAAAAGATTTAAGGTGTGAAGTACTTTGGCATCAGTTAGATAATTCAACTTGTTAGTAGAAAGACTCTTTGCTTGTGTGAATAACTTGATTGTATCGGCTAAGTGATAGCCTTATAATACCTTCTTGCTGATTCGAGAAGTAAACATGTTGTGGATGCTACGTGTGTTAGTATCTTGTGATGTTAGTGTAAAGGGTTTTCCTCGACCGCTTTCTTTAAAGTTGTTTGACTATCACCGTTATGTTGGCATTGCACCACCCACCTTGACTTCAGGTCCCGAGGTTGCTGCTTTTCGCCCTCCGACGCGTGGTAGACCAAAGGTGTCTGGGACTCATGATCTCGAGGATACCCTACGCGGGTCCGGATCCATGCGGAACTACGCGAGTTCTGAAAGTTAGTTTACTACTCTTGTGGTCACGCGGCTTTCAGTGGCTACGCGGATCATGAGTCCAGGATTTACGCCGGAGTGTTTACGCACCGACGCGGTTATACCCTCACGCGGGCCTCTACGAGTTGGTCGGGCCCATGCGAGTCAGCGGAGAGTTCCGGTGGCTAGGACACGACATTACCTGATACTGCGGGCGAAAGGGATCACTTTTATCACATGCGGATTGCCTAGACAGAGATCATGCGATACAGTTGTACGACCTTGTTAGTTCCTCACTGGTGTTAAGATTCATTACCATGCCTTCAGACTTACCCTCGCATCGCTTTATTTGGACACAAAGTGGACCCGTGTTCATGCGCAGTATTCTTGGGTGCTTTTATATCATAGGGATCGTCAAGCAGTGATGGAAGGTATTCCACGCATGATTGATGTTGCGGGCGTAGACCCATGGTTATTATCGAGTAATGACTTGGTATGCCGAGTCCTCGCTTGATACGCATCGCTATTTATCAGGAATCAGAAGTTGGTTATCATACATGTCTCTCGCTTTTGTATGTGACTATTATGATTTCATTTACGTAGATTATTTTCGGGCTTTCACATACTCTGTGATCGCACTAGATCGATTCTTTTCTGGGCGCGTTCATGGCGCCGCGGTAAAGCGTACACCCGCTTCGCTGATCCTCGCCTGTGGTCTACTTCAGCCATTGCTGGGAAAGCTCCGCCCGGAGGCTTATCTTTGCAGAGTCCCCGTTGTCGTAGGTGCTATATTCGTGGTACGACGGCCCCGCCCCGGCTGCCACGGCGTCATTTTCATTCATGAGAGTCTCAGAGCAATCCACGTGGGCAGGTTGTAAAAAGGATTAAACTGCTTCGCTAAAAGATTGCGAGAGATATGCCGAAGCGGCAAGTTTTCACAAGATTATTGTTTATACTTTGCATATTCTACATGTTATCACGTTTATATTCCACGACACTGATGTCAGATCACCAGGCGCTCCGGTAAGGCACTACCACGCCCGGGTTCGGTCGCGGATATATATCCTACTTTAAAATCAAGCGCATTTCCCAAATTCTAGCCAGCTAAGTGCTCACCTAGGAAACAAATTTCTACGTGAAGTACACTGATTATCTTTCTTTAAAACCCTTCTGATCGTGATAACAGCTCAACTCTATTCTCAGAATATTCATTCTAAGTATTTAATACTTATTTTTATACTACTACAAGAAGTATTCTCTAATCACAAAAGAGTGTTAGGATTATTTACCCTGGTAAGTTCAATAATATCCTAGATAAAGTCGCTACCGAGCAAGGTTTTGCTCCTAAGTTGTACGCTCCCAGAGTTCCACAGAAACCCTTGTAGGTTCTTTCACAACTTCTACCAAGGTCTAAGGGATTTGGCCAGGTATTTTGGGCATTATAACACGAGAAGACAACTCTTTCTACCGCTTTAGCGGGAGATTTGGCTAGCGGTAGGGTATTCACCAATGGCCTTCAATGGGTGGCGAGGGGTTCTGGACTAAAAGGCTGCAAAAATGGAGAGAAGAGGATTTTCAAGACTTGAAAGATTTTATGGATGAAGAACTCTTTCATCTCTATGGGGTATTTATATGTACGGGTTGTGTTGGCCAAATCAACGGGCAAAGATACATAAGGCAAGTAAAGGGGGTGGAAGTAGGTGAAGATTTACTCTACACAAATATCCTACCAACTCCTGACTTTGTGCACAAGTGCACAAAAACGTGCCAATGCTCTTCAATTTCGTCCAACGGATCTATCTGTCCACCAATCGGCGGCGCTGCTGCCGCCTCCCGTTGGTCCAAAATGTTTCGCTCTCGGAAAAACTGGCAAAAATTAGAAAATGGCATACGGAATTTACCTTACGAAAGCCGTGGGAATGTTTCATCGGAAAACGATTCTTTAGCCGAAGTAGCACAATAAAAAAACGCCCAAGGCTTATCTTTTAAGGCGATTCGCGACGATTCCCACGCATATTACCCGGAAATACGGGTATACCAGAATCTCAATCGCTC